>CM070650.1:44438103-44817640 GCA_036346575.1 Dendrocalamus sinicus | reverse complement strand
TCCACTCTTCTCCCGGGCCGGCGCCGCCTCCCCCGCCTCCACTCTTCTCCCGGCCGGCGCTGCCTCCCCCGCCTCCGCCTCCTCCCGGGCCGGCGCCGCCTCCCCGCGTCCGCCTCCCCACGGCCGCCGCGCCTCCCCCTTGGCCGGCCGCCGCTCCGCCTCCTCCTCTGCGCGCGTGCTTCTCAGCGGGAGGAAGAAGAATGGAGCTGCTCCACTGACGCATGGGGCCCAGGTGGAAGTGAGATAGAGAGGGAGGTGGAGCTGTACCAAACACTTTGACGAATCCCAGATCCACGATGGAGCTGCTCCACGGTGGATCCAGGTGAATCTGGTGGATCTAGGTAGATCTGGAGCTGGTGGAGCTCTCCCAAACAGGCCCTAAGCTGATTGAAGTTTGGTGATTCACTTTTCTCCTTGTTGAGAGACTGAATCGATAAAATTTTCCAGTCATTGATTTGCTTATGCTGTTGACAATGCACATGAGTTACTACGAGCCAAGCGTTGGTACAATTTGCTTGTTGTGGCAGATGGATTGAAGTCTGATCAGCGAGAAGTCGATATGCAAGTTTTGATAGAGAAGCCAGGTGAGTAGGTGAGACTGATCTATGAGCACTCACATGGATTTATATCCAGAAAATGAAAAATGCACTGGTATAGCAGCATTTTCATCGATGCTTCCTTGAAGGTATTATGTGTACCTGCTTTCTTTTCCTTAGTTTTTTTCCTTTTGTAAATAAACTTGATACCTTATCTGATAGGTATAATTATCAATAGCATGCTCTAGGCTCCTGTTTGTTGTATTTCTCTAGAGAGTGGTGGAGCAGATAGAGAATGTACTTGTATGTAGATGTTAGTCTTCTGAAACTAATGCTGTAGGTGTTCTTTGTAGATTCAGCATGTTGACAAGAACTTGTTTGTAGTCTTCCTTTCGACCTGTTAGATGGTAGACTAACCATCCTATTTTTTTCATGGGAGTGTCTAATTTTTTTTATTGTATCATTCATAAGAATCTTTCATTAGTTGCTATGGTGCGCTTATCGTATTCACACACATTGACTATGTTAGTCCAGATGAGATTATTCATGTGCCCATTCTTTTCTTCTTGTGAGCTGTACAAGTCAAATATTGCTGATTAAAATAATTTATTTAGTTTTCTCCCGTTGATCGATTGATAAGAGAGAATTATATTATACCAGGGTTCATAAAATAGGTTCAAATCAAACGAAACCGACCAGCAGAGGTGGTGTATTGAAATTTGATCGTTTTATCACCGATTCATTAACGGTTTAGTCTTGTTTACCATTTTCACTGATTCCAATCTATTGACAGTATTTGGGTGAGTTCTAATTGTACTTGTTATTCATGTAAATTAAGGTATTTCTTTCTTCAAATTTGGTGCACTTTATCACATATAATTTAGCACAAAATGTTACATTTGTAAAGGGGCCACGCATGCCAATTACTGCATATAATTCCTGCGAGCTCGACGGCAACAAGCAGGAGGGGGGCATCTCTACATTGCTCACCTTTTGGTCCATTTTGATCCATCATTGGTTCAATTCTAATAACGTTGTAGGCTTAATGCCAAGTTTAGGTTAAGATATGTGTTCTTCCTCCTCGACGTTAATTTCTCCTTCCACCAGCCACTGGATCAATGACAAGCTTACATCTATTACTGGACAAGGTTAGTAACCCTACTTGTCTCTTGATTCCACATCAATCCTCCCATATCTTGCATCTCAGAACAGTTCTCACCAACAAGAGGACTTCAAACAACCCTAACCAGCAACTTCCAGCTTCAATCTTCCAGGGGCATTCTTGGCTGAGGTGCCGCTTGCTTCAACTCCAGTGGATACTTGTAATAAACAAATTGAACCAAGGAGCTACGTGCAATTTCTCATCATTCAGGGTCTTCATTGTAACTTGTGAGATACTTGTAATAAACTTTTGTGCTATTTTTTAAAATGTATCGACATATTAGACCTATGAGGGTCCAGGTGCTTAAAAGAAGCATCTCTAGTGCTGAAGCGTGGAGAGTTTTGTGTATGCAAATTTGGGATCCAAGGTGCTTTGAAAGTGACTCATGACAAATGACCAAATCTAAACACTTAGGGAAGCTTGACTTGATCGTTTGGTTCGAGCCATAGTTTGTGTCATGTCGTAATTTTTTACTCTCTAGCCTACTTGTCATAGACATTAATTACGTAGCCAAACTTTGCCTAACTTGTAAAGATCGATTTGGTCGCCACAGAAAGTGTTGTAACCATCGGAGTACGCTGTTAATTACTCCATTGCAAATGAAAGAATTACTCCATTGCTGATTTTTTTAAATGGTCATTGCCAGTGTATATCTGTATGTCAGTGCAGTGTCATGTAAATCTTGAGACATACCATGTGCTTCATGGTGTGACAGGATGCTATCAGGACACCCTAACACGAATAATACTATGTGTTGTGTGATGGGGGGGGTGTGTGTCTATATATATATATATATATATATATATATATATATGACGAGTGTTTCATACACCCAGGTGCCTAGGCACCCATATCAATACCTATTGATTAGCTTAGAGATTCGCAACGTTTGATGTAGGTATCTTCATATACCCATAAAAAAAGTATATTTGAGATGTGAAACTCCGAAAAAAATTAAATTCAACTTCAGTTTAATTAGTTTGAACTATTTTTATGGTATATACTCACTGTAGTCGCATTGAACTCAAAAGTAGTTCAAATTAGTTTGAACTGAGTTCAAAACTTACTTACTATAAATATATCAAGGGTATAAAACATTTTCATACCCAAACTCAAAAAAATCATCAATCATACACGTGTATCGGACGGTTCTTGATATGGGTGCCTAGGCACCCAAGTGCCTTATGTGTGTGTGTGTGTGTGTGTGTGTGTGTGTGTGTCACTAGTTTTAATTACAGTGTCATGTATACAAATAGTTCGCTCTTTTTCCTTTAGCCAGAGCGTCGGTGCTGGACGGATTCACTTTGGAGCCATCAAGTAGCTTCACCAGGGCGACAATCCCATCTTTGTTCTTTAGCTCCAACCCCAAGCAAAGAAGCATTCTTGCTTTTAGTAAACGCACCCCAAAGCTCAAACACAAGGCAATCAGTAAGCTCATTTGCAAATTTGCAGTTGGTCCCCAATACACATCTTCCTCCTTCACCTGACATACATATCTTTCTTCAGCACGCGTTAATTGTAGCTGCCAATTAAGGTACCAAGATTCTTCTTGCTCATGTTAATTGTTCGCAACTTAGTTTTCGAAATAGTAAGCATATGGACTAACAATGTTGATGCACGAACATAACTAATACGCTCTTGTTGGTGCTAGCAACTGGAGATCCATCTGGAGGTGCGGATGGGTTAGATTTGTGGAGCTTCTTCTGTTTGCTGGGCGTTCATAAAGAATTTCGCCATGCCTGAACGGGAGGTATTTTCTACGCATTTCTGCATGTTATTTTCACGAAGTGGAGTACTTTTCTTATTAGTGAGTTTTGTGGTACATCTGGTCTAGCGCGCGTCATCACCAAATTAAATCGTCTAAGATATCCTAAACCTACCGTGTTGCTATTTACCGTCGACGTACGTACGATCATCTCAAAGTACAAATGTATGCCAATTAGGATGCGTTGTATTGGATCTTGGAAAGATAATGTTACGTTGAAGATAGAGCCTACAGGCAACCGAACAAAAATTGATGCAAAAAGATTCATTAAGAAAATCTGTTAATCTGTTAGACCATGTGGTTAGATTTAAGATATTGATTGCTATCAACGATCCTACAAAATCAAGTACATAAATTACATAGATAGTCTACAGTTAACCGAACAAAAATTGATGCAAAAAGATTCATTAAGAAAATCAAGTACAAAAATTAATCGGACAACGTTAAGGAGATTTCATTCGTAGTCTACCCTAACTTGTTTAGGACAACGTTTTGTTGTTGTTGTTGTTGTTGTTGTACTACCAAAACTACAATGCCTAGAAACTTATTGTGCTGTTGCATGCAGACAAGTATTTAACATCAAATATGCTGAGTGCTGCCAGGACCATTTGTTTCTGGTAAACTCTGTTACAAGGATATTAAAATCAGCAAACGGTTAAACAGCACAAAGTCAAGAGGCATTGGAATAATTTTCCTATTTAAAGCTTACATGATCCGATAATAAACCGCATAAGGAAAAAAAACGTCATTAAAAAGATGAATAGCATATGCAATGTTCAAACCATCACTTGCACGTTTAGTACTTCACAATTACCCTAGCATGCTAGTACTTTATCGATCAAAGTACTAAAGGAAATCAGTATTCTGGATTTTAAATAATTTCAAACTGCACATAGTCTATACTTCATCAATGCTGGTATTCATCGTGTCGCTGCACTCCAATTTCCATGTTAAATGCCTCTAGTGACATAGATGCCAATGATCAAAATGCACTTAAGATAAATAATCACTTGGGGGCAAAGGAGGGATTTGACTTGTTGATGTCCGGAGCTAACATACCAATGTTAAATGCCTCTAGTAATTGGAATAGTTTATATTATCTTGTAGCAAATCAGTGGTGAGACCAGTTGTCAATACGCCAATATGTTTTCTGCCCCATTTGCTACCAAAATTTTGTACCCCAAGTTATCAATCATTATTATTTTTGTAAATCGGCAGATCCACTGAACTCAAAATCGACCAAAAGTAGTACGAATGGCAATTTAAGCAATGACAGCAGCATTGGTTGTTGAACACAATAACAAGATATCTCTTGTGTATCGCCAACAGCAGCAAGAATGCGAATGCCTATACCAATCTATGAAGTTTTGCCTAGCAATATGTCACAGTTGTGTCTACCAATATAACACGAAATAGGGGGAAATTCATAGGAGCAACAGTCTCTTACAGGGCCATAACCCCTCGAGTCCCAATAGATGCCGACAGGCTTTTCTACAATAAATAGCTTTTAAATGGAGAATTTTTTAAAATAAAGTTTACTAGTTAATTGTACTACATACTTTACTGACTTCATTTATATCACGAAATAACACGAAATAGGGGGAAATTCATAGGAGCAACAGTGTCTCTTACAGGGCCATAACCCCTGGAGTCCCAACTGACACCGACATTGTCCCCTTCCACCCAACAGTGGCCCTCGGGTATCTGCCAGATCACCGCCTCTAGGACCTGGATCCAATCGCCGGGTAATGCAATCAACCTCTTAACCACAAAATTCCGGTGGTCCGTCGGCGACCTACAAGCAACAGCAACATCAAGATCCTGTAATTACATCATCCACCCATCCAGCAATCAAGAAACGCCCAAGTAACCAGCCAACCAAGAACTCGGCGGCGGCAACCTTACCGGAAGACGACGACGTCACCGCGGGAGAAGTCGTCGCGGTCGAGGTAGAGCCGCTCCACCGACGCGCGGTCACCTAGCAAAAATTGCTGCTCTGAATCAGTCCACCCTGGGTACATGTAGCTACGATTAGGTTTGGACAAATCATATTAGGTTTGGAGACAAGATTACGGCATTTTTTTCTTTTCAAGGAATGGCAAGATTTCAGCATTGCATCATACATGTCAAATGCAAAGGGAAGCTCATTGTGGTACGTCATACATTCCCATCTTTGCGCATTGTATCAAAATCATGTTAACATGAAGAAATTTCAGAATATCGACCCGTGCACTATTGTTTCAGACTGTTCTTCCAAGCTTGGGGTTGAGAACGGAAGGTGAGGCTATGCAGCCAGTGCCAGTGGACTAACTTGGTCAATCAAACTTGGCATTGCGTATTTCGCGTGTTATAAATTGGATCTTCTAAATAAATTTCCTGGCAACCATGCTGCAACTTCCAGTTGTACATCAATTCCCATCTACAAATATGTATCTTCAGTTTACACAGTATGGATCTTATCTGAACAATTATAAAATGGTTGAAAAAGAGCATATTTGCTTTATTAGCCTTGACATTTATGACTTCTGGGCTGTTACAAGGCTAAGTTGCAAGCTAGCACGAGGTAATTTTTCTGCTCACTGCCCACAACAGGTGATGTTAACAAATCGTATTAGGTTTAGAGACAAGATTACAACATTTTTTCTTCTCAAGGAATGGCGAGATTTCAGCATTGCATCATACATATCAAATGCCTGCGACAAGCAAAGCTTCTTGGTTCTCACCATGGATTCCCTGCAATGAATTCTGACAGGGAGATTGATTTCAGTACAATCAGAGATGGAGTTCCCAATGACAGTATCACATCTACTTCACTGGCTTGACAATACATCTTGAGGCTTCTGTCATTCCTATTTCACAAATCACAATGGTACCCTACCTTACAAAGGAAAAAAAAATGCAGGATAACCAACCTAACAAGATATTCAAAAAGTCACCGCTGCATAATCCTCCCTCCTGGCGTCAGACCCAGAGGAATATGCAGATATCAAAATTTTAGATGTTTAGTACTACCAAAACTACAATGCCTAGAAACTTATTTTGCTGTAGGGTGCAAACAAGTACTTAACATCAAATATGTTGAGTGGTGCCAGAAGCATTTGTTTCTGGTAAACCCTGTTAGAATGATATTAAAATCAGCAAACGGTTAAAGAGCACAAAGTCAAGAGGCATTGGTATAATTTTCCTATTTAAGTCTCACATGATCCCATAATAACGCGCAAGGAAAAAATGTTATTAAAAAGATGAATAGCATATGCAATGTTAAAACATCACTTGCACGTTTAATACTTCACAATTGCCCTAGCATGCTAGTACTTTATCGACCAAAAGTACTAAAGGAAATCAGTATCATGGTTTTTAAATAATTTCAAACTGCACATAGTCTGTACTTCATCAATGCTGGTGTTCATCAGATGAACACTACACCATGAAAGCACCATAATTAGCTCAAAGATGACAGTGAGCCATGAGGTCACCTACACTGCTTAGTATTTCTCTACTAGATCAGGCATTTGTTCAATTAAGATCAAAATGGACTTAAGATAAATAATCACTTGGAACAAAGGAGGGATTTGACTTGTTGATGTCCGGTGCTAAGCATACAAAGCAGGTAAACGATAAGTAACTGGAATAGTTTATACTATCTTGTAGCAAATCGGTGGTGAGAAAATGAGCTACGATTGTAGAGCTGACATGCACCACCAGTTGTCAATACGCCAATATGTTTTCTACCAAAATTTTGCACCCCAAGTTATCAATCATTATTATTTTTGCAAACCAGCAGATTCACTGAACTCAACATGGACCAAAAGTAGTACGAATGGCAATTTAAGCAATGCCAGCAGCATTGGTTGAACACAATAACAAGACATCTATTTTGTATCGCCAATGGCAGCAAGAATGTGAATTCCACCACCAATCTATGAAGTTTTGCCTAGCAATATGTCACAGTTGTGTCTACCAATATAACACGAAATAGGGGGAATTCATGGGAGTAACAGAGTCTCTTACAGGGCCATAACCCGTAAGATCAAGAAATCACTTTCTATCAAATTGAACCAAAAAGCTATGTGCAATTTCTCATCTTTGCAAGGCCTTCATTGTAGCCTGTGAGATAATTGTAACAAACTTTTGTGCTATTTTTTTTAAATGTATCGACATACTTAGACATACGAGGGCCGAAGCGTGGAGAGCTTTGTGTATGCAAATTTGGGATATAAGGTGCTTTGAAAGTGACTCTGGTAAATGACTAAATAGAAACATTTAGGGAAACCTGACTTGATCGTTTGGTTCGAACCATACTTTGTGTCATGTCGTCATTTTTTACTCTAGCAAACTTTGTCTAACTTATGGAGATCGATTTGGTCACTACAGAAAGTGTGGTAACCATCCAAGTACGATGTTAATTACTCCACTGCAAGTGAAAGAATTACTCCGTTGCCGGTGTATTTTTCGAATGATCATTGCCAGTATATACTGTATGTTCGTGCCATGTTAAGGTTGATACAGTGTGACAGGAGGCTACCAGGGCACCGTAACACGGATAATACTGAAATTTCAAAATTCACAAGCCTGAAACCTAGCCCGGGCTTGGCCCAGCTCGTTAGCCTGGCCCCTTGGCCCAGCCCAAAATGGCCTTCGGCCTGGTATGCACTGGCCATATCGGCTGGCCGCGCCAGCGCACGCCCTGGGCCCAACCCGCTCGTGCGCTGCGCGCGCCCCTAACCCACCTCCGCCTCCTCTGTGCGCCGCTATGCCTCCACAGTCCCGCGTCACCCTTGCCGAGCTAACCTCTTGCTACACCTCCCCTCCCTCGGCCTAGCCAGAGCGTCGGTGCTGGACGGATTCACTTTGGAGCCATCAAGTAGCTTCACCAGGGCGACAATCCCATCTTTGTTCTTTAGCTCCAACCCCAAGCAAAGAAGCATTCTTGCTTTTAGTAAAAGCACCCCAAAGCTCAAACACAAGGCAATCAGTAAGCTCATTTGCAAATTTGCAGTTGGTCCCCAATACACATCTTCCTCCTTCACCTGACATACATATCTTTCTTCAGCACGCGTTAATTGTAGCTGCCAATTAAGGTACCAAGATTCTTCTTGCTCATGTTAATTGTTCGCAACTTAGTTTTCGAAATAGCAAGTATATGGACTAACAATGTTGATGCACGAACATAACTAATACGATCTTGTTGGTGCCAGCAAGTGGAGATCCATCTGGAGGTGCGGATGGGTTAGATTTGTGAAGCTTCGATCTTCTGCTTGCTGGGCGTTCATAAAGGAATTCACCATGCCTGAACGGTATTTTTCTACATATATATGTGCAAGCTATTTTCACGAAGCAGAGTAGTTTCTTGTTAGTGAGATTTGTTGTATACAAGTCCATAATTCAAGAGGGCCACATTTCGAAGAATTGCAAATAGTGATATCTGGTCTAGTGCGCGTCATCACCAAATAGTGAATTCACCTACCGTCTTGCTATTTACTGTCGACGTTCGATCATCTCAAAGTACAAATGCATGCCAATTAAGATGCGTTGTATTGGATCTTGAAAAGATAATATTACGTTGAAGATGCCACCGAGTCACATAGATAGAGTCTACAGTCAACCGAACAAAAATTGATGCAAAAGATTCATTAAGAAAATCAAGTACAAAAATTACATATAGTCTACAGGCAACCAAACAAAAATTGATGCAAAAAGATTCATTAAGAAAATCAAGTACAAAAATTAATCGGTAGCGACATTACTAGAAATCAAGTCTTCATTAAGAAAAGAAGGCAAGGACATTAATTAGCTAGCCGTAGTACGCAACAGACACACCAAAGCAATATACAGGGATCTTTCAGTTGACCCTGGTCTCCTCTATATCACTACTGCCAAGCACTCTTTTTTCTGAGTTTAATCACTACTTTTAATACAAAATCGCGAACCAAATTTAGCAGGCAGGCATGCATGCATGAATAAAACTAGTTTTGCCAGCACTTTTTAATATCAACGTTACTGGATACAAACTGCTCTGCACGTGTGAAGTGGCCTCAACTAATTGCCATCTATTAATGCAGTCTGTAGATGCGGACACAGTCGAGGAAGCTGTACGATGGATAACCCCTTATCTAGAGGACACGAGCGATAGTGCACACAAGGCCATCTACTGGGATGGATGGGAGGGACTGGGTGCTTCTGCGGTGCTTAGAGCTATAGCCCAAGACCCTCCGCGCTCTCTGAGGGAGAAATTCGACAGGATCATCCACATCGATTGCTCCAGGTGGAAAAGCCAAAGAGCACTCCAGAGGGCAATCGTGGAGGAACTAAAGCTTCCTCAACGTGTACTGGCTGTTTTTGACAGGCAAGACGAGGAGGATGATTTCAGCGGGGTAGATGAAGGCTCTAGAGCTGAGATAGCAGAGGTCGTGAGAGAGATCCTTCGAGCCCTACTAGAATACAGATGTTTAGTGGTCTTTCATAATGGAAGCAATGATATGGTTGACTCAGGCATTCCCCAACCTTTGTTCGGTACTAAGGTATTGTGGACCTCCACAGGAAGGCTTCGGCTCAATCCAGAATTACGTGAAAAAGTGGATGATTCACATCTTTATATTAATAGCGATTATAGATATTATCTTCCAAATACCAATGCTTTACTAGGAGAAGAGGCTAGGGAAATTGCTCGGTACACAGGTAAGCCATGCGTCAGCCCTGAAATAGCTGCATCGTGTTGCTCGTATCTATTGGCATTGAATTATAAGGGTGGCAGCATGATGGACTACAACTGGACTATGCATGCTTCCAACTATTGGGTTTGCGATGGGATAATACAAGGAGGCCAGAACTGATGAGGACATCACTTCTCCGGATACACACAACACTCCTCCACTTGACATTCAAGGACCAATCACTAGAGCTCGCGCCCGACAATTGAATTTACAGGTGAGCTCGTTCCTAAGTACTTCCTTTTGTTCATTTGAGAATCGATTGCTACCTAATGATTTAATTATGATTAGGAACCATGGAGAGGACCTAGAAGTACTTGGAGAAGAACTACGAGGCGCACAAGTCCAGCAAGGGCGGTCGAATCATGTTGGAGGCCCAACTCAAACCGACTTCGAATCCAATTCGGAGTCCAGGACCAGGCCGCACTAAAACGGACGTCCAGATCGCATCCGGACTTCGTTTTGGACGTTCTACATATGTATGGAAATCTGAGAAGACTACCTTTCCAATGGATCTAGTCCCATGTCAAAATTCCTTCTGAGTCAACGGGAATTGTCGAAACAAATGAGCATTCAGAATCTGTCAGGGTGCTGCGCCACCGTCTTTTGGGCCTTTCGGCTTTGTATCGTGTTGGAGCCCATTAGGGGCGCGTCCAGGGGTTTGCATGCCCCTCAATCCTTTATATCCAGCCGTCACCCCCACCATTAGGGTTTGGGTTTTGCTTAGATTAATTCTGTCTTTGAACAGTTTCGCCGTTCATCGGTTTGTCAGACCCCAACTTTCGAGTGCTACATCAATACATCCGCAATTCAGTTGTGTTCTTCCTTGTTCTTGCTTGTGTTCTTCGATTCGCAGGCGAGAATTAGCCTTCTTGGCGAGGTCAACCGGGCCGCGCATGGTTGATAACCTGAGCAGACGTGGTGCTGCGATTGCGGGGTTCGGAACGTGTCGTTCGGAAGCCGGATCGATTTGTGTCGCGCCTCCACCAAATCGAACATACCCAGAACCTGTTGGAAGATTGGGACCCCGTTCCTATCAAGTGGTAATCAGAGCTTCAGGTGTTCCTTCAGGTTCGCGTTACCCTCCTTTGTTGTTTTCGGTTTCGTCCTAGAGTCCATGAAAAAGCCCTACAAAAAAATTGTAGTCATAGTTTGTTTCCTGTCCTAGATCTCGTTTAGCCTTTGCACAATTTGATTCCAGAGTCCGTAGTGTTGAGTTTGTGTCCTTAGTCGAGTTGTGTTGCTGGTTTAGATCGCGTTTTGTTTCGGGTTGTCTTGCTTCCACTACATCTCATTCATACAAACCCTAGCCGTCATCCATCGCGTATACCACCCTCTGTTTTTGTTTTCCCACCCATATCCCACCCTCTGTTTGAGTCATCCTTCGCGTCTCGTGATCACACAGCACCATCCCCCACCTTTTCCCGAGCTTCCGCCACCCATTTCCACCAATTTCCTCCACCCGATTTCGTTTCGGCCTCCACAAAAACCATAACTCGGAGCCTCAACTTCAAACGGCCGTAACTTTTGCATACGGACTCGAAATCAGGTGATTTTTTTTGAAATTGGGTGAAATTAAATTTTTCATCCGATACTCCCCACTTCGTCGGGTTCGGTGATTTTATTTTCCCCAAATTCGGCCTGGAAAGTGCAGTACTCGAGCTCCGAAATTGAATCACCGAATTTACAGCACATTCATTATTTTCTGTAGGCCACACCTTACATCAGATTGAGGTGAAACTTTGTGTGGTTCCTATTTCTGTGCTCTGCTCTGTGAAAAAAATAAAATAAAAAAGACAAAAAAAAGAAAAATTTTGGCATAGTAGAGAAGAGAGAGAAAGTGCTATCCGTGGCAAAAAAAAAAGTGACAGAGCACAGTTTTAGGTGACAGAAATTCATTTGTTTTGTGCTTATGCTGAATTAAGTCTCTCAGTGCCTGGCCATCTTTGTTGTTGTCTCTGCCTTACTATTCTGGTCTTGATTCCTTGTTCATCATATCTTAACCCTGATATAGGACACATTTAGACCAGCAACTAGAACCAGTGCTTTGGACATTTATTCAGCATTACTCTCTGTTATTGATTTGTGTTCCACTGACATATTTGGCCTGCCAAGCTCCATATATCTACTTCTGGATAGCACAGTTTTGACCCTTGCAATCGTATCCACGCTCAACATGGTTTCACGAACCAGCCACCGGTTGTACCACCTGCTGCTTTGGTAAGAACACTTGTAAGAGCTTGGTAAGCCACTTCCTTTGCGAGTTTCCACTGCCCTTCATTTGTAGTTGATAGGGATAATCCTTTTGTTTTCCCTGTGTTTCCACTAACCATGGCAGGAGATGACGAAAAGGACGGGACACCGGTCGATTTCAACGAGTGTGTTAGTCGCGGCCAGCTACAAGCTGCTCTCGACAAACAAGATGCTTCCCTCACTGCTCTCGGCACGAGAATGGACACCATCGTTGCCGCCATTGCCAAGTTGAACACCATGGAAAGCATTGAGCGGGTGGAGCGGCGGTTGGCTGACCACACTGGTCGGATGGACACATTGGAGGCACGTCTGCCACCTGTCAATGACAGCCATCGTCATGATGATGACATAGTGTATGATGCAGATGGCAACATTGATCGGCGGGCGACACAAGATGCACGACTACGTCGGCGTCTTCAGCAAAACCGACAAGGTATGGGAGGTAATAACCAGAACCGACATGGTATGGAAGGTAATAACCAGAACCGTCATGGTAACGATGACCCTTTTGCTAAAGTTAAGTTTACCATTCCATCTTTTTTTGGTCTTTATGATGCTGAAATATATCTTGATTGGGAGATGACGGTAGAGCAAAAATTTAATTCTCACTTGGTTCCTGAACAACATAGAGTTAGACAAGCTACTAGTGAGTTTAAGGACTTTGCTATTATCGGTGGAATGAACTAAGTAACATGCGCTTACAACTTTGATACATGGGAGCAGTTAAAAGAAGATATGCGTAATCGTTTTGTTCCTCCCACATATAAACTTGAATTGAGAAAAAATTGCAGCGCTTAGAACAAGGTGATCGTTACATTCGGGACTATTATCTGAGCTTCAAAAGGGTATGATGCGTTGTGGGGTTGTTGAGGACACGGAGGATAAGATTTGTCGTTTCTACGGGGTTACGGCGTGAAATTCAGGATATTGTTGATTATAAAGAATTTACTCATGTCAACCAGTTGTTCCACCTTGCTATGCTTGCAGAAAAAGAATTGCAGGAAGCAAGGAATCGCGAAGGCACACACTGAACGACCCTTCTACACGCCACGAACGACTACATCGGCGGGATGCCCAAGTCTTCTTGAATTTTTGTTCTCCTCCACACACTGTGAACAAGATTGCAGCAGCGCGCCACAAGCCACCTTCAAAAATTCTTTGCGAGTTCCAGCCAAGAGTTCTTCTTCCGTGGCTTCAACGGGCCGCTCCTCCGATATTGAGTGCCATCGCTGCCATGGGCTTGGTCATGTGCGGAAGAATTGCCCTAGCCAGCGGGCATACATCGCCACGAAGATGGAGGCTACATCAGCACGCCGGATGTCGAGGAGGATGATGATGTCGCTCGCCTCGGATGGCGGCGGTGGTGATGACGACTTGGTCCTTGGTGGGGCGTCCACAGCGACGCTACGGAGCATCATTGTGCAGCGATTCCTCAGCACACAGGTAGAACAAACCGACAAGCTTCAACGCCATAATTTGTTTCAGACTTTCTTCGCAATCAAGAACCGGCGTGCACGTGTCATCATTGATGAAGGAAGCTGCAACAACTTGGTGAGTTCTGATTTGGTCAAGAAGCTTGGCTTGACCACGCGACCACATCCACACCCATACCATATTCAGTGGTTAAATGATTCTGGAAAAGCTAAGGTAATGCAAACATGCCGAGTCCATTTTTCCATTGGTGGTTATGCTGATCATGTTGATTGTGATGTGGTTCCCATGCAAGCATACTCTCTTTTATTGGGTCGACCTTGGGAATTTGATAATGATGCTTTACACCATGGTAGTAGTAACAAATACACTTTTATGCATGAGGGAAAGAAAGTTACTTTACTGCCTTTGACCCCAGCTGAGATTATAGAGGCCGATAGGGAGAGTTGCTGCTGCTAATGATGCAAAGGAACATGATAAATCTGAAAAACAGCAAGTAATCCATTTTAAAAATTCTGTTATGCTTGCCACAAAATCAGACCTTGCTGAAATTGATGATGTTAATGATACATGCTATGCTTTTGTGTGCAAAGATGCTTTATTTTCTCTTGATAATATGCCTTGCACTTTGCCTGCTCCTGTCACTAACCTTTGCGGGAGTTTAGAGATGTTTTCCCGATGAGATACCTCCGGGACTTCCACCCATTCGAGGGATTGAGCACCAGATTGACTTGATTCTGGAGCGAGTTTGCCAAACCGTGCGGCGTCACAGGACCAATCCGAAGAGACTAAGGAGATTCAGCGACAAGTCCAAGACCTTTTGGACCGTGGAGTACGTGCGTGAGAGCCTTAGTCCTTGTGTTGTTCTTGTTCTTTTGGTTCCCAAAAAAGATGGTTCTTGGCGTATGTGTGTAGATTGTAGAGCCATTAACAACATTACTATAAGGTATCGTCATCCTATTCCTAGGCTAGACGACATGCTTGATGAGTTGTGTGGTGCTATAATTTTTACAAAGATTGACTTGCGTAGTGGATACCACCAAATAAGAATGAAACTTGGTGATGAATGGAAAACTGCTTTTAAAACTAAGTTCGGCTTGTATGAGTGATTAGTCATGCCTTTTGGTTTAACTAATGCACCTAGCACTTTCATGAGATTAATGAACGAGGTTTTACGTCCTTTCATTGGCAAATTTGTGGTTGTTTACTTTGATGATATCTTGATTTATAGCAAGTCCATGGATGAACATTTGAATCACTTACGTGCTGTTTTTAATGCTTTGAGGGATGCACGTTTGTTTGGTAACCTTGGGAAGTGCACCTTTTGCACGGATCGAGTCTCTTTTCTTGGCTATGTTGTGACTCCACAGGGAATTGAGGTTGATAGAGCCAAGGTGGAGGCGATATGGAGTTGGCCCACGCCCACGACGGTCTCCCAAGTGCGGAGTTTTCTTGGCCTTGCAGGATTTTATCGCCGCTTTGTTAAGGAATTCAGCACCATTGCGACACCATTGATTGAGTTGACAAAGAAGGGCGTCGTGTTCCATTGGGAGCCATTACAAGAGGAGTCCTTTAATCTTTTGAAGGACAAGCTTACACACGCACCATTGCTCCAACTTTCGGATTTTGGTAAGACTTTTGAGCTGGAATGTGATGCTAGCGGAATTGGTATTGGTGGTGTTTTGATGCAAGAAGGCAAACCTGTTGCCTACTTTAGTGAAAAATTGAATGGTCCTGCTCTTAATTATTCCACGTATGATAAAGAATTGTATGCTCTTGTTCGTTCTTTAGAGACGTGGCAACACTATTTATGGCCTAAAGAATTTGTCATTCATTCCGATCATGAATCACTTAAGCATATTCGTAGTCAAACCAATTTGAATCGTAGACATGCTAGGTGGGTTGAATTTATTGAATCTTTTCCTTATGTCATTAAACATAAGAAAGGGAAGGATAATGTGATTGCTGATGCTTTGTCTCGACGCTATACCATGTTGTCTCAACTTGATTGTCATATATTTGGGCTTGAAACAATTAAAGAACAATATGTTAATGATGATGATTTTAAAGATGTGATGGCAAATTGTAAAGAGGGACGTACATGGAACAAATATGTGATACATGATGGGTTTTTGTTTAGAGCTAACCGCCTATGCATTCCAGTTGGTTCCGTTCGTCTTTTGTTGTTACAGGAAGCGCATGGAGGAGAATTGATGGGACATTTTGGTGCCAAGAAGACGGAGGAGGTGCTGGCCACACATTTCTTTTGGCCAAGGATGAGACGAGATGTAGAGCGGTTCATGGCTCGGTGCGCCACATGTCAAAAAGCTAAGTCGCGGTTGAACCCACATGGTTTGTATATGCCTCTTCCCGTTCCTTCTATTCCTTGGGCTGATATATCTATGGACTTTGTTTTGGGATTGCCAAGGACTAAGAGGGGGAGGGATAGTATTTTTGTGGTGGTTGATCGTTTTTCTAAGATGGCACATTTTATTCCTTGTCATAAAAGCGACGATGCTTTTCATATTGCTGACCTTTTCTTTCAAGAAATCGTTCGCTTGCATGGTATGCCTTCTACTATTGTTTCAGATCGCGATGCAAAATTCTTGAGTCACTTTCGGCGCACTTTGTGGAATAAATTGGGGACAAAGCTGCTGTTTTCTACAACTTGTCATCCCCAAAGCGATGGACAAGCAGAGGTAGTGAATCGAACATTGTCCACCATGTTAAGAGCGATCTTGAAGCGCAATTTGAAGATGTGGGAAGAGTGTTTGCCGCATGTGGAGTTTGCATATAATAGGGCGGAACACTCCACCACCAAGGTAAGTCCCTTCCAGGTAGTGTATGGATTTAACCCCCGTGCTCCTATTGATCTTTTGCCTTTACCTACCACTGAGAGAACACATAATGATGCTAAAAAGCGTGCTGAATTTATTCTTAAATTGCATGAAACCACTAAGGCAAATATTGAAAAGATGAATGAAAAGTATAGAATTGCTGGTAGTGAAGGTAGAAGGGAAGTTAAACTTGTACCGGGTGATTTGGTTTGGTTGCACTTGAGAAAGGATAGATTTCCTGAGTTAAGAAAATCAAAATTGATGCCTAGAGCTGCTGGTCCTTTTAAGATAGTTGAGAAGATAAATGATAATGCATATAAACTTGAGTTGCCTCCCGAGTTTGGGGTTAATTCCACCTTTAACATTTCAGATTTGAAGCCATACTTGGGAGAAGAAGATGAGGCTGAGTTGAGGACAACTCCGCTTCAAGAGGGGGAGGATGATGAGGACATCACTTCTCCGGATACACACAACACTCCTCCACTTGACATTCAAGGACCAATCACTAGAGCTCGCGCCCGACAATTGAATTTACAGGTGAGCTCGTTCCTAAGTACTTCCTTTTGTTCATTTGAGAATCGATTGCTACCTAATGATTTAATTATGATTAGAAACCATGGAGAGGACCTAGAAGTACTTAGAGAAGGACTACGAGGCACACAAGTCTAGCAAGGGCGGTCGAATCATGTTGGAGGTCCAACTCAAACCGACTTCGAATCCAATTCGGAGTCCAGGACCATGCCGCACTAAAATGGATGCCCAGATCGCATCCGGACTCCGTTTTGGACGTTCTACATATGTATGGAAAGCTGAGAAGACTACCTTTCTAATGGATCTGGTTCCATGTCAAAATTCCTTCTGAGTCAACGGGAATCGTTGAAACAAATGGGCATTCAGAATCTGTCAGGGTGCTGCGCCACCGTCTTTTGGGCCTTTCGGCTTTGTATCGTGTTGGAGCCCATTAGGGGCGCGTCCAGGGGTTTGCACACCCCTCAATCCTTTATATCCAGCCGCCACCCCCACCATTAGGGTTTGGGTTTTGCTTAGATTAATTCTGTCTTTGAACAGTTTTGCCGTTCATCGGTTTGTGAGACCCTAACTTTCGAGTGCTACATCAATACATCCGCAATTCAGTTGTGTTCTTCCTTGTTCTTGCTTGTGTTCTTCGATTCGCAGGCGAGAATTAGCCTTCTTGGCGAGGTCAACCGGGCCGCGCACGGTTGATAACCTGAGGAGACGTGGTGCTGCGATTGCGGGGTTCGGAACGTGTCGTTGGGAAGCCGGATCGATTTGTGTCGCGCCTCCACCAAATCGAACATACCCAGAACCTGTTGGAAGATCAGGACCCTGTTCCTATCAAGGACAGCAACGAAGAAGCATGGGATGCTGCTACTGCTCTGCATCAAGAGTTGCGATTGGAGGGCTACTCATCTGATAGGTTACCCACTTTCTGTGATGAGCTGCACACTCCTCCAAATCGTTGGGTTTTCCTTGTCAACGTCCGGACTGTGCCTCCAGAGTCAACGTCCTTTTTCCTTGCAGTCGACATTGGATCTGATCCTCCATTAGCATCATTACCTGATGATATGTTTCATCAATCGGACAAACTTCGCGTGCTCAAATTATGTCGTTGTACCTTCAGTTTTACTTCACCTCCTTTCCATTATTGCCGTAGCTTAAGATTCCTCGGATTAGACAGCTGCAAGGATCACCCACGAGAACAAGAGAAGCAACAGAGACCAACAATGGAATTCTTTCAGAGCCTATGGGTGCTAGACATATTCTACACGGATTGGGAATTGGCTTTATCCCCAGAGATAATAGAGCAAATGGCTACAAACATTAGGGAGGTACATATAAAGAAGGGAAAGATTTGGCGCATCAATCATGCATGGAGACGATTGCGGAAACTTCGCAAGCTTTGAGTAATTGAGCCTACATGCCCTTGGGAGATAGATGATATGGATGAATTCACATATATGGGGAAGTTGGAGCTCCTCGACCTATCTAGGAATATCACCATGCAAGTTTTGCCAAGATTATCAGGAGCAACTGGGCTCAAGACTCTGGTTCTAGATGGTTGTGTTGGATTAAATCATGTTGGCCCAGAAGGACTCCCTCCATTTATTGAATCATTCAGCTTAGACGCAGGAGCAGGAGAGGATCATAACAAGGCAGCAAAAATATCCCGTATCTCCTTGGTTGGCTGTATAAGATTGGTAAACTTCAGATTGCGTGGGTCACTACTGAACCTTGAGGTGCTGGACCTCGCAGATACATCGGTCAAAACACTTGACCTCAAAGATCATGTGTTGAAGGTCACACGTCTCCAACTAGTGATTCTGCTGGGATGTGAGAAGCTCCACTCAATCCTGTGGCCAGAAAAGGGATTGCCCCAACTAAGGGTGCTATGCATTGATTCCCTGGCCGGTCCTGTCCAAACGGAACATCATTTTGCATATGCAACTATTATGGACATGAGGTTTGTTCAGTCCTTGGTGTTAAAAAGTTGTGACAAGTTCTGCTGGAACAATGATTGGTTCCGTCTAAATATGTGTGGCCCTCCTACTTGCAAAGATGACAGGCAAAGTTTCCACAGGGAGAAAATGGGCCCTAATATCACTGGACAAATAATTGGGCTGCCTCTAGAGAACTTGTTAATCCCCTACACTTATTGCATCTATGCTGATGTCACTATTGACAATATACCTAGTGATCATGACGACAACAATACTCATCTGCAGTTTCAGCCATTGGACAACCATTTGGAGATTGGAGAGGGATTTAACTACACTAAAAACGTGGAGAGCATGCAAAGCATCAAGGCTATCATCTTTGTGATGAACAAGGTCAAGTCGTTGCATGTGCACGACAATTCTTCTATCACCACTATAATCCCTAAACGCATGATGTCCATAGGAGAGGAGCAAATTAGATGGCGTCATCTCAAGCGGTGCCATGTCGAGAGATGCCCCAAGCTACACACTGTCTTCACTCTTTACTTCCTCGATAGCTATTGCTTTGATGAACTGGACACCTTTTGGGCAGTTGATCTCCCAATGGTTCAATGCATTTGGAGCAAAGGAAGGATATATGAGCATGAAGACACTAAGTCGTTTGCAAAACTGCAGAGCATACACCTATACTCCTGCCCGAGGCTCGTATTTGTCCTCCCACTGTGCTGGGATGCCCCGTACTCATATTTTCTCAACTTGGAGACCCTCCACATCGTCTATTGTGGTGATCTCAGGCAGGTCTTCCCCGTGGAGCCAAAGTTTCTAAACAGAATAGCTACCAACGATCGCAAAGGTATACTAGAATTCCCAAAGCTGAAGCACATCCACCTGCATGAGCTCCCCAAGCTGCAGCAGATATGAGAGGCCAAGATGTCTGCACCCATGCTCGAGAAGATTAGGGTCAGGGGATGCTGGGGCCTCAGGCGCCTCCCAGCTATCGGTCGCCGCCCCATTGTGTACTGCGAGAAGGACTGGCGGGACAGGCTGGAGTGGGATGCGAAGGATGTCAGTCACGACCCATCCCTCTTCGACCAGCGCCCTTCATAGTACTACAAGAAGCCTCTGGCCAGAGGCTCGGTCCTTTGGTGAACCGACCTGACTGTTGAGGTATACATATACAAGCTATCTGAATTACATGATAATCTCTCTGTGTACTAAACTCCTTGATCAACTGCTTATTTGCTCATTTTGTTTTCAAAGATCCATCCAGCTATACCATTAATCGGTGGTATTTGTATTGTGCCCAATGTAGATTTGGTGGCGGGAAGACAAGGACGTGTTGCTGCTTGCTACTGCTACCGTTGCTACAATGGATCAGTGTTTGCTTGCCAAGTTGGTGTGTTTTCTAAAGAACAAATTGGTTGTTTGATGCTGGTGCATCCACCAAGCGGTGTGTGTGATACTATGTCAATTTGTGTGCGTCTCTTATGAGACTAACGTACCATCTATTTGGTTTGGTTTATAAGATGGTCAGCTGTGCCTGCGGTGCCTGAAAATTATGTGATTGATTTACACATTCTTAATTATCTCGTTCTGTTTATACCAGCTGGTACTAGTTGTCTTGTTGGTTACCAGCTGCTCCAGTAGGGGGCGTGCTTCTTTTGCACATCGCGCAAATAAAGAAGAATTTGGTGTTCCATTGTTGCTTCAGATCAAACCTAAACTTGCAATTGACGATACTTCTGGTTAAAATATCACTGCTCTTGCTTTTTTATGATATAATCTACTCATGGTTGATTTGAAGTTTGTGAAAATTTCGTCGAAAAATCTCATGTTGTTCTTTGTCGAATACTATGCAAAGGAAAATTAACATAAACCGGTATATGGTATGTGAAAAGTGAGGATGTTGTTAATATGGCTCGAGAGTTGGCACTGGAGGAGGGTCTTTTGGTAAGTGACACAAAATATCTGCTTTTGCTATCTTCAATCTATGTATTATAACAGTAGTTCTCTCTTGAAAAAATAAAAAGGTTTGTTATTTGGTTATGAAGAAGATAATATTCAAAATCTAGAATTCACCTGATTTCTGATGAGATTGTTGGCTGATGGGGAATTGAATTGCTGTGGATACATTCAATGGTTATTGAACCTCCTAAATTTTTGCAGGTGGGGATATCATCAGGAGCCAACACCGTTGCAGCTCTTGAACTAGCTATGGAGCCTGAAAACAAAGGGAAGCTCATTGTGGTACGCCATACATTCCCATCTATGCACATTGTATCAAAATCATGTTAACATGATGAAATTTAAGAAGACTGACCCGTGCACTATTGTTTCAGACTGTTCTTCCAAGCTTGGGGGAGCGGTACTTATTGTTTGCACTGTTCGAGGAGTTGAGAAAGGAAGCTGAGGCTTGGGGGAGCGGTACTTATTGTTTGCGCTGTTCGAGGAGTTGAGAAAGGAAGCTGAGGCTTGGGGGAGCGGTACTTATTGTCTGCCAGTGGACTAGGCATTGCGTATTTCGTGCATTATAAATCATCTCAGCATAACCCTTCCATCTGGCATGTTTCTATCGACTCGACCAATCCTATGTGGCAGCCAGATTATGTGTGTGACCCCCCGTGCATCAGACACAGAGGAACCTAGACTATGTAAGTCGAGAAATTGGTTTTGCCATAGTGTGCAAAAAAAATATAATACCATCTGTTTCTGGTAACATCTTACATCTCTTAAGGGGAATCAAAACTAGCAAATAGTTAAACAACAAAAGGAAAAGAGGCATTATAACCCGCTCTTTTTTGTCAAATTCTTTGCTATTTGAATACCAAATGATCTCATAATAAAGCAGCAGAAGAAACAACACTAGAAAACATGAACAACATATGGAATGTTCAAATCATCATTCACAACTTTAGTAATTCATTGCCACGGCATGAAGAATTCCAAATTTAGATAATATCAAATTGTAGACTGGTGAATTCAACATTAATTGTAGTTCATCAATGCTGATATCATCAGATGAACACAATATCATAAGAACACAAAAATTGGCATAAAGAGAGCCATGAGCCTTGAGTCATATATCCATTAGTTCAAAGGAGCTACTTCCAAACGTACGTATAAACTGGAAAACAAAGATGCATATAGCTATAGCATTGTTGCCAGTGCAGTCCAGATTTATAATAAGCACACGTAAGAGTCAAATGCCTTCTATGTTATTACTGATAAAAATCGATTCATGGTAGAATCTGTATGCCATAATCCACATATGCTGGGTTTTATATTTAATCGGAAGACGCCAATATATGCAGCGGTGGTGTCTTGCGAGAAATAGTCAATTAGGCAATTCATGGGAGACATAGTATGAATGGCTTACAGGCCCGTCATTTCTTGAGTCCCAACTATGTCTCTCATTGTCCCCTTCCACCCAGCAGTACCCCTCCTGGATTTGCCGGATCTCTACCGTCTCCGGGACCTAGACCCAATTGCCGGGCAGTGCAATCAACCTATTAAGAACTAACCTCCTATAGTCAGCTGGGTACCTGCAAACGATGACAACCAATCCATTCAGCCTCGAAGCAATCAAGAAAGGTCGAAGCAAGCGGCCACTTGTTGGAACTAATCTTGTTGTTGATACTTGATAGTGGTCAGAGTTGAGTACTCGTGTGTCGAGTACGTTGTAGTCGTATGTCATGTACTCGTGTGTCAAATACTTTATAGTCATATGTCAAGTACTTTGTAATCGTATGTCGTGTATTTGTGTGTCGAGTACTTTGTAGTCGTATGTCATATACTCGTGTGTTTAGTACTTTGTGGTCAAAGATGCTGAGGTAGAGTATTCTTGTGTCGAGTATTTTGTGGTCGAAGATCCCACAGAAGGAGACTCTGGAGTAGAATACTCATATGTCAAGTACAGTGTGGGCGAAGATCCACTATAGTAGTCAAAGAGTTATTGTAGCAGTCGGTGAGTCCGAGTGCTATGATGGGCGAGCTATAGTGAACCACTCATAAGTCGAGTGATCAGTGGTTGTAGCTACAGTAAACCACTCGTAAGTCGAGTGATCAGTGGTCGTAAGCTATAGTGAACCACTCGTAAGTCGAGTGATCGATAGTCATAGCTACCGTGGTCGAACGTGGTCAAAGACACTGTGGTAGAAGACAACATGGTTGAGTAGTCATGGAAGAGGCACAGTGGTCGTAAGTCGTCACTGGACGTCCGAGTAACAACTGAGTTAATGAATCATGGTGTAGTTAGTGACTGCATGCATGTAACAGAAGTATTAGAGGCTGCATGCATGTAACGAAAGTATTAGTGGTGTAGTTAGTACACCATCAAGGTTTTGTAACCGTTTGTTATATTGAGTAGTATATAAAGAAGAGAAAATAGAAAAGTTGTACAGCATTATGCAATGAAAAATTATGTGTGTCTAAGTTGATCACAAGAACTTTGTGTGTCTGAGTTGCTCGAGAGTGTTCATGTGTGTTGCGACCAATAACAGTATACGTTTTGATCCATCTGGGCCAACAATTGGTATCAGAGCTTGGTGATTCTCCATGTGTCGGAGAAGAAGCCAAAGGGAGACCTCCGTGTGTCGGAGAAGAAGCCTTGGTATTCTTCGTGTGTCAGAGAAGAGCTTGGTGATTTTCGTTAGTCAGAGAAGATGTTGAGGGAAGGAAGGAGATTGTCCCGACCACAATGTGAGGCCTTCTACGAGGTGGTCCATCCACTTCACAGGAGGTGGAGAGGAAGAGCACGATGATGTTATCATATCCATAGCTCACCAGGATGAACTACACCATCTGGGCGATGAAGATGTGAGTGGCTCTTCAGGCGCAAAATGTGTAGGATGCAATCAAACATGGTGCTGAGTACCAGAAGGATCGGATGGCACTGTATGCCATCTACCAGTCAGTGCTGGAAGAGATCATGTCTTCTCTCGTCGGGAAAGACACGGCCAAGTCGGCATGGGAGGCGATCAAGACATCGCATATGGGGCATGAGTGCATGCACGAAGCGAAGCTTCAAACTCTCAAGAGAGACTTCGAGGGCCTGAAGACGGAGGAAAGGGAGTCTGTCGAAGACTTCGCTGGTCGGGTGACGTCAGTCGTCTTCGGCATCTAAGTGTTGGGCAACACCACGATGGATGAGATTGCTGTTGTTCGTTGTTTTCTTCGAGTCGCCCCAGTGTGCTACATGCAACTCATGACATCCATCGAGCAGTGTGTGGACTTGAAGACTCTTACAGTCAAAGATCTCATCTAGCAATACAAAGCCTACGACGAACATATCCGGATTAGCTTCGGTGATTCAAAGCAAAGTGAGCATCTGTTGCTCACCCACAAGCGATAGGAGAGCCTCAATAAAGAGAAGAAAATTGTGATCGTGGTGGTGGCCGCGACAAAATGTGTGGCGGTCGTAGAGACAACCATGACGATGACGATGAAGACGACAGCGACTCCGACACTGGTGAACGCAAATTTAGCAGGAAGAAGGTGAAATGCTTCAGTTATGGCATACGTGGGCATTTTGCTAGTGAGTGCCGCAAACCAAAGAAGGAAGAGACACATCTCACTGTGGCGGATGAAGAACCGGCACTTCTCTGAAGATTGGCAAGGAGGTACTCACAAATAAAGACAACAAGCTTAGAGGGTTGATTGTTGGAACTAATCTTGTTGTTGATAGTGGTCAGTGTCGAGTATGTTGTAGTCATATGTCGTGTACTCGTGTGTTGAGTACTTTGTAATCATATGTTGTGTACTCATGTTTTGAGTACTTTGTAGTCGTATATCGAGTACTCGTGTGTTGTATACTTTGTAGTCATATGTCGTATACTCGTGTGTCAAGTACTGTGTAGTCGAAATCCTGGAGAAGGAAACTCCAGAGTACAGTACTTGTGTGTCGAGTACAGCGTGGTCGAAGATTTACTATAGTAGTCGAAGAGTTACTGTAGCAGTCAGTGTGTCCGAGTGCTACGGTGGTCGTGCTATAGTGAACCACTCATAAGCGGAGTGATCAGTGTTCGTAGCTACAGTGAATCACTCGTAAGTCGAGTGATTAGTGGTCGTAGCTACAGTGGTCATAAGCTACAGTGAACCACTCGTAAGTCGAGTGATCGGTAGTCGTAGCTACCATAGTCAGACGTGGTCGAAGACACTATGGTAGAAGACAACATGGTCGAGCAGTCGTGGAAGAGGCACAATGGTTGTAAGTTGTCACTGGGGGTCCGAGTAATGGCTGAGTTAGTGAATCATCGTGTAGTTAGTGACTTCATGCATGTAACAGAAGTATTCGAGGCTGTATGTGTATAACAAAAGTATCAGTGCAGTTAGTGCACCATCAAGGTTTTGTAACCGTTTGTTGTATGGAGTAGTATATAAAGAAGAGAAAATAGAAAAGTTGTATGACATTGCATAGTGAAAAATTCTGTGTTTGAGTTGATCGCAAGAATTCTGTCTGTCTAAGTTGCTTGAGAGTGTTTATGTGTGTTGCAACCATTGAGAGTGTGCTTTTTGACGAAGGTTCGTAGGTGGGGCACATGGAGCAGCCTGCACTTTGACGAAGGTGGGGACGCATGGAGGAACCCTGCACTTTGAAGCCTAAAAAATAATATTTTTCCCAGATTTCGATACGAAATGAGCCTGAAATATAATATTTTTTTCCCATATTTCGATACGAAATGAAGCGTTTCCTTTGAAATTCTTATAAATTCCACAAAATTCCTGCATTTTAAGACCTGTTTGGAATGCATCAATTTCACGTGAAAATTCCCACCTGAATTCTACAAAATTATCACGTTTCAAGTGAGGCCTAAAAACTTTCAGCACATTTGAATCCCAAATGGAAACACTGAAAACGTAAACCCAATTAACATAGTTCCTAAACCCCATTTGAAACCCCTGTTACCATTCCAAAACCCTACTAGAAATCTGAAAGCTAAACCATGATACCTAAAACCCATGCAAGCCCTGAAACCTGTAGCACGTTTTAAACCCATTGGAAACCCTGAAACCCAGCTATGAAAAATTGAAAATTGAAACGCATCTTCAATCAGGCCGAGCTATATTGTGCACAGATGTCAGATATCAATTCGCGTACTATGTCAAGCTAGTTCCAAACATGACACATCCACGGTTTTTGTGCCATCAAACTTGACAAAATTCAAATAAAAATGTTTCAATTACAGATCAATGACAAGCTCATAATTACAAAGCCATTAGGTTCTCGGCTCACAGCTTGGCCGTAGATGCCGAATGAAGATGATCAGAAAGTTGCTAGTTGAAAGCAGCATAATATGTGTCCTTGCAAATTTGCACTAAGCACTCTTTCTGCTCACCAGGGGCAGAACCAGTCCAAGCCTAAGCTTCGGGCTGGGTCAGCTGCTCTTGGATTGACTCTTCGGCTAACTCTGCTTTTTTTTGTGATTTTTCACAATTTTTCATGGGCTTTTGTTGCTAGGCCTCGGGCTATAGCGCAAGTAGCCCGAGGCTTGGTTCCGCCATTGCTGCTCACTACTTAGAAGTCAGAACAACATGTGATTTCAGCAAATCATATTGAAATAAGTCCATTTCACTCCCCTACCTGGCTCATGTTTGCCTCGTTCGTGACACAGGGGCATTGAGTGTGATGGATGGCTTCCTCCTCCTTCAAAACAGAGGAGCGAAGGGAGGCAGCCATGGCAAGCTCGGGCGAGCTCGGCGCTGATTTGCAGCTAAAAAAATGGACTGCGGGGCCTGAGTCAAGCACAAGGGTGGTGGCAAGCACTCGGGTCAAGTAGCTCTAGGGCACGCGCGCCGTGGCGGCGGCCAAAGTCAGGGGAGGACAGAGGTGACGGCGCCGAAGACTACAAGTATTTATCATCAAATATGCTGAGTGTTGCCAGAAGCACTTGTTCTGGTAAACCCTGTTACAAGGATATTAAAATCAGCAAACGGTTAAACACAACAAAGTCAGGAGGCATTGGTATAATTTTCCTATTTAAGGCTCACATGATCCCATAATAACACGTAAGGAAAAAATGTCATTAAAAAGATGAATA
Source organism: Dendrocalamus sinicus (assembly GCA_036346575.1). Lineage (NCBI taxonomy): Eukaryota > Viridiplantae > Streptophyta > Magnoliopsida > Poales > Poaceae > Dendrocalamus > Dendrocalamus sinicus. The sequence goes on along the minus strand of CM070650.1, from coordinate 44,790,454 downwards.
GCATATGCAATGTTCAAACAATCACTTGTGCGTTTAATACTTGAAAATTGCCTTAGCGTGCTACTTTATCGACCGAAAGTACTAAAGGAAATCAGTATTCCGGTTTTTAAATAATTTCAAACTGCACATAATCTATACTTCATCAATGCTGGTGTTCATCAGATGAACACAACAACATAAAAGCACCATAATTGGCTCAAAGATGACAGTGAAACATGAGGTCACCTACACTGCTTAGTATTTCTCTACTAGATCAGGCATTTGTTCAATTAAGATCAAAATGAACTTAAGATAAATAATCACTTGGAACAAAGGAGGGATTTGACTTGTTGATGTCCGGTGCTAAGCATACAAAGCAGGTAAACGATAAGTAACTGGAATAGTTTATATTATCTTGTAGCAAATCGGTGGTAAGAAAACGAGCTACGATTGTAGAGCTCACATGCACCACCAGTTGTCAATACGGCAATATGTTTTCTACCAAAATTTTGCACCCCAAGTTATCAATCATTATTATTTTTGCAAACCAGCAGATTTCAATGAACTGCAACATGGACCAAAAGTAGTACGAATGGCAATTTAAGCAATGCGAGCAGCATTGGTCGAACACAATAACAAGGTGTCTATTTTGTATCGCCAATGGCAGCAAGAATGTGAATTCCACCACCAATCTATGAAGTTTTGCCTAGCAATATGTCACAGTTGTGTCTACCAATATAACACGAAATAGGGGGGAATTCATCTCTACCCCTCTATAATACACCAAAATTTTCTTTACTAAATCCACCCCCCTCAATTACCCCCACAATCATGTCTAATCTAAGTCCACCCAGATTTGTGTACCAAAGTAATCCAACTTCATACAAATGAATGGCCTGGATCTCTCCTCAAGCCTTCTTCTCTTACTCATTGAAGATCCTAAAGCCAAAATCATCCGGATCATGCACATTATTGAACCGAGAACCCCACTCCGCGCCCACGCACACGCCCCCGACGCTGCCCACGTCCTTCTCCTCTTTTGGACCAAATAACATAGTTTACACAACCCTTTCCTTTGCATCCACGGCTCAAGCGCCGCATCATCGTCGTCCTCTTCCCCCTCGACTCGCACTCGCACTCGTATCCACCATCCCAAGTACCCCAACCCTAGATCCCGAATCCAAGATCCCTACTCCCCGCCGCCTGCTCTTGATTTCTCTCTTTGCAGCCGCCTCCGCTCCGAATCCCCCGGTTCTTGCCGCCTCCTCCATCTCTGCGATCTTGAGAGGTGAGTTCTTTGCGGTTGATGATGCGATGAAAACGTGGTTGGATTCTTGTGGGTTCGTGTTCTTCATTGCTTAACACGCGCGCGCTTGTGATGTTTGCGGCGCGGCCGGGATGGGAGAGGTTAAGGACAACGAGGTGTACGAGGAGGATCTCGTCGACTACGAGGAGGAGGTGGAGAACGCCGTCGGCTGCGCGCCGCCAAAGCCTCCGCCGGCGTCGTCAAGAAGTGTGTGCTGTTGATGCTACTCATTGTTAGTCTTTCTTGCTAGGGTTCTGGTTGAGGACCTGATTTGACATGTTAGGGTTTGCGTGTATGGGCGGGGTACATGGGGATCCACACTCGGGTTCGAGACTTCCTTCGAAGCGAGAGCTGCTCCGCGATCCAGCTGCGGGTTCGAGCATCCTTCCGAAGGCAAGCTCTTGGTTCTTGTTGCTGATAGCCTTCCATCATATGCCTTTGACTCTTGGATTGCAATTATTTAGTTTTAAAACAGATAGAGTTGGCAGCTGAAGTTTAACCAGACAAAGTAAGGCAATCCAATTGTGTTAGTTTGGGTTCAGGGCTGAGATGAATAAATGGGTTAAGATAATTACAAGAATTTGATAACTAAGTGTTAAAGAAGTGAGAATACATCAGTATTCTTGTTGCCTGTTCCTTCACACTTCTCCAGGAGCAATCATTTTTATTCTAATTTATTTCTTGTAACACCTTGGTCAACCAGCATATCTGTTATTGCCACGACTTAGCTTTGCTAAATGAAACTTTACCATATAAAATTTTGAGCTGATATGGTGAATAAAAGTGGTTTGATTAGATATCTCTGAGTAGTATGATTAGCTGAATTTATACTATTTTGACCAAGTACAAGACCGTATCGATATGTTCCCCAACGAACAAAAGATAAAAAAAAGTATCACTCGCTTTATTGACTTCACTCTTCCCCCTTGAATTGCTATTTCTGTGTTATGCTCTTGGCTGACATGGGTGTATGTCATAATTTTGAATGCATGCCCTAGGCATCTATGCACTTACCCACCGAATTTTTATATTGGATTGTCTGTTTTAAGGAAGTTAATGTACAAACAAACTCATTCAGGAAATCTTTCCATCACTTGAGGAAAATGCAAGATCAACAGCTTATATGAGCACACGTGTCATTCTTTCTACCAAAAATGCACATGTAGATCAGCTAAATGCAAAGATGATTGACAAGTTTTCAGGTGAGGAAAATGTTTTTCATAGCTTCGACTCTGTTGACGACGATTCAAGAAAGAACTACCCTATTGACTTCCTAAACTCCAATCACTCCAAATGGTCTGCCTCCACATGAGCTCAAAGTGAAAATCCACTGCCCTGTGATCCTTCTTCGCAATCTAGATCCTAACCACGGATTGTGCAATGGAACAAGACTCATAGTTAGAGCATTCCAAAACAATGCAATTGATGCAGAAATAGTTGGTGGCCACCATGCAGGCAAGAGGGTGTTCATTCCTAGAATCCCTATGGCTCCGTCCGACGATATCTCACTTCCTTTCAAGTTCAAGCGGAAACAATTTCCCGATCCACCTGAGTTTTGCAATGACCATAAACAAAGCGCAGGGCCAAACCATCCCAAATGTTGGTATCTACCTTCTAGAGCCTGTTTTCTCACATGGACAGTTTTATGTCGCACTATCAAGGGGTGTATCAAGACAAACGACAAGAATTTTGGCCAAACCAAAGAAAGAAGTAGATGCCTCAGGGAAGAGCACCAAAAATATTGTGTATAAAGACGTCCTAGCATGGTGATGTGGTAAGTAAATAGTCCACAAACACCTATTTCCTTACTGTGTTTCATATTTCTTTATGTGACAAAAATGTTTGTTTTCTTTGTAGCCTCAGGTTTAAACAATGTGGGGATGGAGAAAGTCATCGGTGGGTGAGTCCAATGATGTTGTCGCCTCCTCAAAGGATCAGTCGTTATGTGACATTCATTATGTGACAAAAATATTTGGTTATACAATATATGAGACGTGAATCTTAATGAATCTGATTGTTCGTTTTATTTTTTACAAATTTTATCTTGTTTTGTATTTTACCGTAGCGTTAGCACGGGCACACTACTAGTGGGAGTAACAGAGTCTCTTACAGGGCCATAACCCGTCGAGTCCCAACCGACGTCGGCATTGTCCCCTTCCTCCCAGCAGTGGCCCTCAGGTATCTGCCGGATCAAGAAACGCAATGCAAGCAAGAAATGCCTGAGTAACCAGCCAACCAAGAATTTGGCGGCGGCAACCTTACCGGAAGAAGTCGTAGCGGTCGAGGCAGAGACGCTGCACCAGCGCGCGGTCACCTAGCAAAGATTGCTGCTCTGAATCAGTTCCCAAGGAAGAGTTGTGCGGTGCATTCTTGGCTGAGGTGCCGCTTTGCTTCCACACTTTTGTGTCGTGGTAGATCCGTTCATCGTCGACACGCCTGTGCTCCACCAATCACCTTCTAACAAATTGAACCAAAAAGCTATGTGCAATTTCTCATATATCTTTGCAAGGCCTTCATTGTAGCCTGTGAGATAATTGTAACAAACTTTTGTGCTATTTTTTTTAAATGTATCGACATACTTAGACATACGAGGGCCTAAGCATGGAGAGCTTTGTGTATGCAAATTTGGGGTCTAAGGTGCTTTGAAAGTGACTCTGGTAAATGACTAAATCTAAACATTTAGGGAAACCTGACTTGATCGTTTGGTTCGAACCATACTTTGTGTCATGTCGTCATTTTTTTACTCTAGCAAACTTTGTCTAACTTATGGAGATCGATTTGGTCACTACAGAAAGTGTGGTAACCATCCAAGTACACTGTTAATTACTCCACTGCAAGTGAAAGAGTTACTCCGTTGCCGGTATATTTTTTGAATGATCATTGCCAGTATATACTGTGTGTTCGTGCCATGTTAAGGTTGATACAGTGTGATAGGAGGCTACCAGGGCACCGTAACACGGATAATACTGATGCGTTGCGTGATGGGTATTTGAGTCATTATATTAATCATTCTTGAAGTTGTTCTTTCTAAATATATACACATACTTTAGCAGGAGGATTCTCTTTCGAGCCATCAAGTAACTTCAGCAGGACAATCCCATCTTTGTTCTTTAGCTCCAACCCCAAGCAAAGAAGCATTCTTGCTTTTAGTAAAAGCACCCCAAAGCTGGAACACAAGGCAATCAGTAAGCTCATTTGCAAATTTGCAGTTGCTCCCCAATACACATCTTCCTCCTTCACCTGACATACACATCTGTCTTCAGCACGGAATATGTAGCTGCGAAATAAGGTACCAAGATTCTTCTTGCTCATGTTAATTGTTCGCAACTTCAGAACTAACAATGTTGATGCACGAACATAACTAGTACGCTCTTGTTGGTGCTAGATGGTTTAGATTCGTGGAGCATCTCGTGTTTTCTGGGCGTTCATATCGGAATTCGACATGCCTCGATCGGTATTTTCTACATATATCTGCATGCTATTTTCACGAAGCAGAGTAGTTTGCTTATTTTCACCAAATCTTGGAATACACTATAATTCAAGAGGGCCACATTTCGAAAAATTGCAAATAGTGGTATCTGGTCTAGTGCGTGTCATCGCCAAATCGTGTAAGATATCCTAAACCTACCGTGTTGCTATTTACTGTGGACGTACGATCATCTCAAAGTACAAATGCATGCCAATTAAGATGCGTTGTATTGGATCTTGAAAAGATAATATGTTACGTTGAAGATGCCACCGAGTCACATAGATAGAGTCTACAGTCAACCGAACAAAAATTGATGCAAAAAATATTCATTAAGAAAATCAAGTACAAAAATTACATAGATAGTCTACAGTTAACCGAACAAAAATTGATGCAAAAAGATTCATTAAGAATATCAAGTACAAAAATAAATCGGTACCGACATTACTAGAAATCATGTCTTCATTAAGAAAAGAAGGTAAGGACATTAATTAGCTAGCCGTAGTACGCAACAGACACACCAAAGCAATATACAGGGATCTTTCAGTTGACCCTGGTCTCCTCTATATCACTACTGCCAAGCCCTTTTTTTTTTCTGAGTTTAATCACTACTATTAATACAAAGTGGCGAACCTAATTTAGCAGGCAGGCAGGCAGGCATGAATGCCCAATTTAGTTTTCCTAATTAAAACTTGCTTTGCCAGCACTTTTTAATATCAACGTCACTAAGATAAAAATTGCTCTGCACGTGTGAAGTGGCCTCAACTGACTAATTGCCATGGATTAATGCAGTATATTGCTCCGGGCAACGTCGAGGAAGCGGTACGACGGATAACACCTTATCTAGAGGACACGAGCGATGGTGCAGACAAGGCCATCTACTGGAATGGATGGGATGGACTGGGTGCTTCTGCGGTGCTTAGAGCTATAGCCCAAGACCCTTCGCGCTCTCTGAGGGAGAAATTCGACAAGATCATCCACATCGATTGCTCCAGGTGGAAAAGCCGAAGAGCACTCCAGAGGGCAATCGCCGAGGAACTAAAGCTTCCTCAAGGTGTAATGGCTATTTTTGACAAGCAAGACGAGGAGGATGATTTCAGCGGGGTAGATGAGGGCTCTAGAGCTGAGATAGTAGAGGTCGGGAGAGAGATCCTTGGGGCCCTACTAAAACACAAATGTTTAGTGGTCTTTCATAATGGAAGCAACGATATGGTTGACTTGATTGACTCGGGCATTCCCCAACCTTTTTTTGGTACTAAGGTACTGTGGACCTTCAGAGGAAGGCTTCGGCTCTATCCAGAATTAGATAAAAAAGTGGATGATTCACATCTTTATCTTTATAGCAATTATAGCAATCTTCGTGATGCCAATGCTTTACTACGAGAAGAGGCTTGGGAAATTGCTCGGTACACAAGTAAGCTGGGCATCACCCCTGAAATAGCTGCAAAGTGTTGCTCATATCTGTTGGCATTGAATTATCGGGGTGGCAACATAATGGACTACAACTGGGCTATGCATGCTTCCAACTATTGGGTTTGCGATGGGATAATACAAGGAGGCCAGGACAACAACGCAGAAGTATGGGATGCTGCTACTACTCTGCATCAAGAGCTGCGATTGGAGGACTACTCATCTAATAGGTTGCCCTCTTTTGGTTCCTGGCTACACACTCCTCCGAATCGCTGGATTTTCCTTGTCAATGTCCCGACTGTGCCTCCAGAGTCAACGTCCTTTTTCCTTGCAGTCGACATTGGATCCGATCCTCCATTAGCATCATTACCTGATGACATGTTTCATCAATCGGACAAACTTCGTGTGCTCAAATTATGCCGTTGTACCTTCAGTTTTACTTCACCTCCTTTCCATTGTTGCCGGAGCTTAAGGTTCCTCGGATTAGACAGCTGCAAAGATCAACCACGAGAACAAGATCAGAATCAACAGAGACCAACAATGGAATTCTTTCAGAGCCTATGGGTGCTAGACATATGCTACACGGATTGGGAATTGGCTTTATCCCCGGAGATAATAGAGCAAATGGCTACAAACATCAGGGAGGTACATATAAAGAAGGCAAAGATTTGGTGCAGCAATCATGCATGGAGACGATTGCGGAAACTTCGCAAGCTTCGAGTAATTGAGCCTACATGCCCATGGGAGACAGGTGATATGGATGAATTCACAGATATGAGGAAGTTGGAGCTCCTCGACCTATCTAGGAACAGCACCGTGGAAGTTTTGCCAAGCTTATCAGGAGCAACTGGGCTCAAGACTCTAGTTCTAGATGGTTGTGTTGGATTAAATCATGTTGGCCCGGAAGGACTCCCTCCATTTCTTGAATCATTCAACTTAGACGCGGGAGCAGGAGAGGATCATAACAAGGCAGCTAAAATATCCCGTATCTCCTTGGTTGGCTGTGCAAGGTTGGTGAACTTCATATTGCGTGGGTCACTGCCGAACCTTTTGGAGCTGGACCTCTCAAGTACATCAGTGAAAACACTTGACCTCACAGATCAGGTGGTGAAGGTCACACATCTCCAACAAATGATTCTGCTGGGATGTGAGAAGCTCTGCTCAATCCTATGGCCAGAAGAGGGATTGCCCCAACTAAGGGTGCTATGCATTGATTCCCTGGTCTGTCCTGTCCAAATGGAACATTGCCAAGTATATGCAACTATTACGGACGTGAGGTTTGTTCAGTCCTTGGTGTTAAAAAGTTGTGACAAGTTCTGCTGGAACGATGATAGGTTCCGTCTAAATATGTGTGGCCCTTCTACTAGCAAAGATGATGGACAAAGTTGCCACAAGGAGAAGATGGGCCCTAATATCACTGGACAAATAATTGGGCTGCCTCTAGACAACTTGTTAATCCCCTACACTTATCGCATCTATGCTGATGTCACTACTGACAATATAACTAGTGATCATGATGACAGCAATGCTCATCTGCAGTTTGAGCCATTGGACAGCCATCTGGAGATTGGAGAGGGATTTAGCTACACTAAAAATGTGCAGAGCGTGCAAGGCATCAAGGCTATCATCTTTGTGATGAACAAGGTCAAGTCGTTGCACATGCATGACAATTCTTCCATCACCACTGTGATCCCTGAACGCATGATGTCCGTAGGAGGGAAGAGAATTCGATGGTATTATCTCAAGCAGTGCTGTGTGGAGAGATGCCCCAAGCTGCACACTGTCTTCCCCACTGACTTCTATTATTTCGACTCCTTTGCTAGACTGGAGACCTTTTGGGCAGCTGATCTCCTAATGGCCCACTGCATTTGGGGCAAAGGAAGGATGACCCGTTATTCGGACAAATTTTCCTTTGTGAAGCTGCGGAGCATACACCTGTACTCCTGCCCGAGGCTCGTATTTGTCCTCCCACTGTCGTGGGCTGCCCTGTCCTCGTTTTCGTATTTGCCCAACTTGGAGACCCTCCACATCGTCTATTGTGGTGATCTCAGCCAGGTCTTCCCTGTGGAGCCAGAGTTTTTGAACAAAATAGCTACCGACTATCGAAAAAAAAGGTATACTGAAATTCCTAAAGCTGAAGCATATCCACCTGCATGAGCTCCCCAAGCTGCAACAGATATGCGAGGCCAAGATGTCTGCACCCATGCTCGAGAAGATCAGGGTCAGGGGATGCTGGGGCCTCAGGCGCCTCCCAGCCATCGGTCGAGACAGCCGCCCCGTTGTGGACTGCGAGAAGGACTGGTGGGGCAAGCTGGAGTGGGATGGGAAGGATGTCGGCCACGACCCATCCCTCTTCGACCTGCGCCCTTCACAGTACTACAAGAAGCCTCTGCCCAGAGGCTCAGTTCTCCGGTGAACCGACCTGACTGTTGAGGTATACATATACATGCTATCTGAATTACAGGATAATCTCTCTACTGAACTCCTTGATCTGCTCATTTTGTCTTCAACGATCTTGAATTACAAGATAATCTCTCTGTGTACTAAACTCCTTGATCTGCTATTTATTTGCTCATTTTGTCTTCAACGATCCATCCAGCTACCATTAATCGGTGGTATTTGTATTTGTGACCAATGTAGATTTGGTGGTGGTAAGACAAGGACGTGTTGCTGCTTGCTACTACTGCCGTTGCTACAATAGATCAAGCATTTGCTTGCTGCCAAGTTGGTGTGTTTTCTAAAGAATAAATTGGTGTTTGGTGTTGCGTGCATCCACCAAGTGGTGTGTTTGATACTATGTCAATTTGTGTGCGTCTCTTATGAGAAGTACCATCTATTTGGTTTGGTTTGTGGATGTGTGTGTTCCTGAAATAAGAGGGTCAGCTATGCCTCTGTTGTGCCTGTGAGAGTGTTGCTTGCAAAAGACTCAATACAGAGTTTGTGTGTGATTGATGCAGCAGCATGCTAATGTTGCCTGAAAATTATGTGATTGATTTACATGTATTCTTACTTATCTCGTTCTATTTATACCAGCTGGTACTAGTTGTCTTGATGGTTACCAGCTGCTCCAGCAGGGGCGTGCTTCTTGTGCACATCCCCCAAATAGAGAAGAATTTGGTGATCCATTGTAGCTTCAGTTCAAACCTAAACTTGCAATTGAGGATACTACTGGCTAAAATATCACTTCTCTTGCTCTTTTTCTGATATAATCTACTCATGGTTGCTTTAAAATTTGTGAAAATTTCCTCGTAAAAAGAATTGTGTGAAGTTGTGTCATCCGGTTCTGAGGATGGCTCTGACACGAACAACACCCATATAACACCACATGTCTGTGTGTGTAGTTTCATCTCTTTGTACATGTCTAATTCTGCTGTATACACAACAGAATAATATTGGTTCTGTATCTCTCTTTGACTGTCTCCATTCCACTGACATATATTCACGCATATATATTATGGTCGAATACTTAGATATTCTAGATTTTTTCCGTTGAATACACTGCTCTGACATTTGATTATTCGTTTTGTTTCCATAGTTTTTAACAATTAACATGTTGTAGGGGTTGTGTCTGGAAAGCAGGTGGGCAGCCGAACCTTTTGTAACCCTAATTGTGAAAAAAAGAAACACCTCGTACGATTCGGCTCCCAGGGACGTTGGCACTTTGCCGAACCTCATAAACGAATCCTTGTGTTCCTCTTGTTGGTTGTGATTGATCTTCTCGTGTGCACTGTGTGGCACCCCCGATGTTGATTGTCACTTGGGAATAAATGAGTAACATTTAGTTAGGCATAACTGAGGTAACTGGCAGTGGTCTCTTCAAAAAAGAGTTCTCCTTATCATTCTCTACAATATGCTTGATCAATTGACAAAGAGGAAACTTATAGCCTTTTGTGCTGCAAAAAATGTATACATGTTGTATATTTTTACAAATAGATTGAACTCGTAGAAGTTGATTCCCAACACAGTTATGAACTTACTGAGTTTGATAACCGACTTTCTGCAGCACAAGAAGAGAAGCACTCGGCTCACAAGTATACCATGTATTTAAAAAGCAAGTTTTGAACATGTTTGTTTTAAAGTCCTTTTGTTTCTGAAAGCAGTGGTTCTGAATTTGCAGGTACACTCAGTGCTGCTAGTGCCTGGATAGTTGGGTTGCACATCAGAAATTCAGAAAGACCTCAAATACCCAACTTCAGCCGGTGAAGAATGAATTCAGATAGTGGTACTAAAAGCACTTTTTAAGTGTTGCGGGGGTGAAAAATGATTTGAGAACAGCTGATTTCATTGGTGGGTATGTTAATGAGATAGAGCAGTTGTTTTATGCTGGAGTCTGTTCTCAAAGCAAATTATTTTATCCACAGATTCATCCTGGTTGAAGGCAAAATATTTCTGGTCTCCCAGAAGGCAAAACTTGGGATGTCTAATTCCTTTAAATAAATTGCATATGACAATAAGTAAAACTGTAATAATTAGATGATGTTGTGCTGACCCAAAGTTATGTTGTAAGAGCATTGCAATATCTGCCATGTAATGTGGTATTGAAGCGATGTTATGTAATTTAGTAGTAGCAGCAGCAGTAATGAAAAATTGTTTCATTGATTTAATATAAAAGGCATTTAGTTCTTGTTTATAGGGGTTAGCACAATATATACTGCCACACACAGAATGAAGGCGCAACAATAAGACATATTAATCTGAATAAAACATAGCTGGTCCTTACCGACCTGACGAAAGGGTTTGAAGGGACAGTAAGGAAGGCAGCCGACCTGTATGAGAACCATCCTAGTGTATTCATGCTCCAGCAGTTTTAGAATCCTGCTAATGTCAAGGTAGTCCTCCCTTCTTGATTTTGACCATGTACAACATTTGAGTGCAGTACTAGACTACTAATATTTGCTGTAATTTGCAAAAATATTTATTAGTCAAGTTTATTTGGGGAAAGCTTCTCATGTGAGCAAACTATAGCTCGGTTCAGCCGTAAGTTTCATCTTGTAGAGTATATTACTTAGTAATTCAATGGCTGCTGTTTCTTATGAGTTATGATTTTGATCAAAATTGGCAGATACACTATGAGACAACTGGTCCGGAGATATGGGAGGACACACGGACAGGTTGATATTTTCGTCATGGGGATCGGGAGTGGTGGCACTGTCACAGGCGTGGCAAGTACCTTAAGGAGAAGAATCCCAATGCAAATGTGTTGATTTACAGGTGTTGATTTGAAAATTCATTTCAGTGTGCGCATGCAGATCTATGGAGTTGAGCCTACTGAAGCAAATGTTCTGAATGGTGGTAAGGCAGGTTGTAGGATCGTCGATGGCAATCAGAGGGGGTGAATGATTGCAGCGCACAGCGAAAACTTTTTTTTTATTTTCTACCTTTTAAAGAAAAAACAGAGAAAACAAAAATCCAAAAAAAATATAATTTCTTTCCACAGATTTAAACACAAAGCTAGCAGATTTAAACACAGTTTGTTTTGGTTCAAGTTTTACTTCAATTTTTCCAGGTTCAAGAGGCTTAACAACCTTAGGAGGATTATTCTTAGCATGCTCAACAAAATTAAATCCTAGACCACAATTTTTCACACTTGTTTTTGATTTGTCTAGAATCATATTCAAATTTTTCTTGCCAAAAGAAAATCTCTCTAAAGTATCTTTCAAGTACTCATTCTCTTTAGCTAGAGTGGGACAAGTTGTGCATTTAGCAGGTTCATTCATAAGATTTTTAGAAGCACTAGACTGAGCCAATTTTTCTTTTTCAGCAAAATCATTAGGTTGTCTAGTTAAAGCTTCTATTTTAGTGTTAAGCTTAGGACAATTAGAGCAAGAAGATATCTCATGATAAAGCATCTGTTGAATTGTTTCTTGTGATAAATTAAGTCTAACTTCTAGCAATTCACATTTAAAGCAAGTTTTAGATTGATCATTTAAAATACTTGACTCTAAACATGTAGGAGAGCTAAACTTGAGCTTTTCAATTTCATCATGTGCAAATTTTAACTTTTCACAACAAGAGTCATGTGCCAATTTCAACTCATCAAGTTTAGCAGTTACATCATTAAGTTCAATCAAGTTTGATGCATTAATTGCTCTAGCAGATTCCAACTCAGTATGTAAAACTTGACAAGACTCACAAGATTCATTATCAGGAATAGAAGCTCTAAGTCTATTGATTTCAGAATTTAAGCTCTCAACAATGAAATCATGATTTTTAATTTTCTTTTTATACTTCTTAAGCTCATCCGTCAATCTAAGTACAGCACGAGATAAATCAGTGTAAGAAGGTTTTACCTCATCAGGATCACTGTAAAGATCATCATCATTGAGCTCCTCACTATTGGCCATAAAACACATCCCTGTGAAGTCCACCTCCTTTGCCTTCTTCTCATTGCCCTCATCATCACTTTCAGAATCATCATCACTCAAAATAATCTCATCAAGTGCTGAAATTATCTTATTGACTGCCCTGCGATAATTGCGCTTCTTGTTTGGATCAATCTTGATTTGAGAGCGACGAGTTGGTGTCTTGTCATCTTTGACCTCCTTGCTTCTCAGTTTGGGGCAATTCATCTTGATGTGGTTTAGCTCACCACATTCATAGCATTTGATTGGAGCTCCTCTCCGTCTTGATCTGATATTGTTAATTGCCTTGGTCACCCTGTTGGAGAGAAGTACAAGCTGCTCTTCTGGAATCTCCTCTAATTGTTCATCTGAAATAGAGCACAATGCAGACAAAGAAACAATAGAAGAACTAGAAGAACTGTCAGCTTGGTTACTCACTAAGCCCAAAGAATTTGTCTTGTTTATCCTGGCCAAAACATCAATCTCATGTGTTTTCATCTTCGAGTAAAGATCATTCAAAGTGAGTGTTTCCATATTAACAGAATGATTGATGGTAGTGACTAACACATTCCAGACAGACATATCCAAAGCATTTAAAATTTGACGAGCATTGTCAGAATTAGAATATGTGACATCAACAGATTGCAAATCACTAACAATTTTATTGAAGCGATCAAAAAGAGCATCTACTGATTCTCCAGGTTTCATCTCAAATTTAGAATACTCCTTTTTGAATTGATTCTGACGCACACCTTTAACAGATTTAGATCCTTCATGATAATCAGCTAGAGTGGTCCAAATTTTATTTGCAGATTTAAGGTGAGCAATTCTAACAAACTCGTTTATACTTAAACCTTGTAACAAAATATTTCTAGCCTTAGCATTAGCTTCAACATCAGATGAATTTTCAGTTGTAACAACAGGAGGCACATCATATGTATGTTCAACTTTTTGCCAAATAGAATTACCTTGTGCTTGAAGAAAAACCTTCATGCGCGTCTTCCAATAAAGATAATCTGATCCATCAAAAAACGGTGGCTTACCTGAAAACCGATCCCGATCTGATGCCATTGTAACCTGCTCTGATACCACTTGTAGGATCGTCGATGGCAATCAGAGGGGGGTGAATGATTGCAGCGCACAGCGAAAACTTTTTTTTATTTTCTACCTTTTAAAGAAAAAACAGAGAAAACAAAAATCCAAAAAAAATATAATTTCTTTCTGAGTTATTGTAGCAGGCATGCTTTGTAGTACGGCATTCGTAGCGATCTTTGTAGTAACACCATAGCGATTCGAGCGACTAGAAAATTTCCGATCGATGGCGAAAGTCACGTTTTTGCTCAGTTTTCCAATTAATTTTTAATAAAAACTAATTCATGTATGTAAGAAATAAAAATACCTAGACATAGATCAATGTATGGAGAATCTATAGGAATCAAAAAACCAAGAAAAAGGATAATAGATGCGAAATAAAAAAACTCACAAATTTTATTCAAAAATTGCTTCTACTGTTCACGTCAAGATCCATCAGCAATTCTGAACTCAATGCATACGTCGTTTTTTTTCCTTTTTCCAATCGAACGCCGCCGTTCTGTTTTTCTCGTCTGATCCGATCACAGTCAGGAGCCCCTGCACCTCCAGCCGCAAGCACTGCTTAATCCCAAAAGTTGACTCGTAGACGCGCCGTATGGAGAGAATCTGCAGGATGTCGCGATGCACAAGAAAACGGCCGCGCCGAACGGAGACGAGGACAAGATGCCACCACCGCTGTTTTTTTTCCTTTCACTCGAATAGATCTGTAATTTTATTTCTGAATCATGGTGGCTACAAAATGCCCTCCTAGCACCCCTAAACCCTAGCACGAAATTAATCTCTTCCAAAAGACACGGGGTTAGCCTCCAACCCCACCTCTCTATTTATAGTCTAGGGCCCAAAACCTGGGCTTACCCTAAGCCCACGAGTTCTAATCCAATTCCAACACCAAAGGGACCCGAAACCCTTCCTAACACGGGTATTTCCAAAATTCCAACTTTTCTAACTCGTCTCGTGTCGAAGCCTCCAGGACCGCACCTCCCGTAGCTTCTCCACGCATCATCCACCTTTAATCTCCATGCGCCCCAAGCATAAGCCTGACCATCTCGTGACCTCCTTGACCGTCTGAACCTTGGATCTCCCCATCCTAGTCCTGGTCCACCTCGTCACCGACCATGATCACCTCCATGCTCAACCTGCACATGCAAAGACTAAAGAACATTCTTCCGGCACAAGTTCGTCCAAACTTGACCAACGTCAATCCGCAACCACACAACACAACTCGCATAACGCCGCTAAATAAAATTACCAAATATTCAACATCACAAATTAACCATTGTCAATTATTCATCACCAAAATATTCTAGACCTAGCCACATGGTCTAACATAGGTAAGCTATAGCTTTCTAAAAAAAGATTTACATTTTCATACTAGATATCCTATTCATGTACAAATATGTTCTATATGAACCTAATTGCAGGCCCTCACCTCATCACTCGAAAGTTGAAACGGCGTTGGGATCAAGCCGGAAATTTTGGACATGGATGTAATGGAAAAGGTTCTTGAGGTAATGATGAATAAATCTCAAGTCGTTCTTTGTCGATTACTATGCAAGGGAATATTAACATAAACCAGTATATGATAGGTGAAAAGTTGTTGTTAAGATGGTTCGAGAGTTGGCACTGAAGGAGGGTCTTTTGGTAAGTGATAGAAAATATCTGCTTCTGCTATCTTCAATCTATGTATTATATCAGTAGTTCTCCATTGAAAAAATAAGAAGATTTGTTATTTGGTTGTGAAGAAGATAATATTCAAAATCTACAATTCACCTTATTTCTGACGAGATTGTTGGCTAATGGGGAATTGAATTGCTAATGGGGAATTCACATTGAACGGTTATAGAACCTCCTAAATTCTCTATTTTAGCCAGCAGATATGCTCGAGAAGCGCCTCCCGGCTGTCGGTCGCCGCCCCATTGTGGACTGCGAGAAGGACTGGTGGGACAAGCTGGCGTGGGATGGGAAGGATGTTGGCCACGACCCATCCCTCTTCGACCTGCGCCCTTCATAGTACTACAAGAAGCCTCTGCCCAGAGGCTCAGTTCTTCGGTGAACCGACCTGACTACTAAGGTATACATATACAAGCTATCTGAATTACAGGATAATCTCTCTGTGCACTGGACTCCTTGATCTGCTACTTATTTGCTCATTTTGTCTTCAACGATCCATCCAGCTATACCATTAATCGGTGGTATTTGCATTTGTGACCAATGTAGATTTGGTGGTGGTAAGCCAAGGACGTGTTGCTGCTTGCTACTGCTACCGTTGCTACAATGGATCAGTGTTTGCTTGCCAAGTTGGTGTGTTTTCTAAACAATAAATTGGTTGTTTGATGCTGGTGCATCCACCAAGCAGTGTGTGTGATACTATGTCAATTTGTGTGCATCTCTTATGAGACTAATGTACCATCTATTTGGTTTGGTTTGTGGTTGTGTGTGTGCTTGTAATAAGATGGTCAGCTGTGCCTGCGCCTGCGGTGTATCAGTCACAGAACATAACCCTATGGTGTGAGTGTTGCTTGCAAAAGACTCGGTACAGAGTTGTGTGCGATTGATGCAGCAGCATGCTAATGCTGCCTGAAAATTATGTGATTGATTTACATGTATTCTTAATTATCTTGTTCTGTTTATACCAGCTGGTACTAGTTGTCTTGTTGGTTACCAGCTGCTCTAGTAGGGGGCGTGCTTCTTTTGCACATCGCGCAAATAGAGAAGAATTTGGTGTTCCATTGTTGCTTCAGATCAAACCTAAACTTGCAATTGAGAATACTTCTGGTTAAAATATCACTACTCTAGCTCTTTTTATGATATAATCTACTCATGGTTGCTTTGAAGTTTGTGAAAATTTCATCGAAAAATCTCAAGTTGTTCTTTGTCGAATACTATGCAAGGGAAAATTAACATAAACCGGTATATTATAGGTGAAAAGTGAGGATGTTGTTAAGATGGCTTGAGAGTTGGCACTGAAGGAGGGTCTTTTGGTAAGTGACAGAAAATATCTGCTTCTGCTATCTTCAATCCATGTATTATATCAGTAGTGTTAGAGATATGTATAGTTTGTTATTCCCCATTGTTATGAGGGGTTCTTTGCATATTTACCACCTGTACTTTGTGTATATATACTGGCCCATTGGCCTCATATGAATATAAGCGCTATTCATAACATGGTATCAGAGCCAAAACTAGGGTTTTGGCTTACCTAGGGTTCCGCGCGCCGTCGCCGACTCTGCACCACCGTCGCCGACTCCCGCGTGCCGCCTCCGCCTCCGCTCTTGCCGTCGGCCGCCTTCGCCGCCGTCGCCGACTCCCGCATCTTTGTCTCCGCCGGTGGTGGCCGACGCCGCCTTCTCGGGCTGCCGCCGCCTCCGCGCCGGCGCCGCGCGCCGCGCCGGGCGCGCGCGCCGCGCCGACCCGATCCGCTCGAGGCCGCGCCGAGCCACCGCCGGCCGCTCTTCCCCGCCCGAGCCGCCGCCGCGCTGCTGCTCCTCCGCCGAGTCGCCGCCGCTGCTCCTCCCTGTCGCCGCCGCCGCTGGCTCCCCTGTCGCTGCCATCGCCGGCTCCCCTGTTGCGCATTGCCGCCTCGCCATGGGTCTGCCGCCTCTGCCGAGTCCGACCGAGGCTCGGTCGGCTTTGAGGCTTAGTCGGTTTGTAAACCGACCGAAGAAAAAAAAAGAGAAAAAAAAGAAAAAAAACAAGAAAAAGCGTCGTTCTAATCGCGCGCTGTCGGCGCCGCTGTTAGACTTCGTTGCCAGCAGTCGCCGCGCCATCGGCGCCGCCTACCAATGGGCACCGTTCCCTCCTCGCTGCCGGTGATCTTTGATGGTGTTAATTACACCGACTTCGTGTCTCACATGCGCATCCACATGCGTGGTCTTCGTCTCTGGGCGTCCTCTCGGCGATGTCACCGCCCGCCTTGCCCTATTCCTCCGGCGAGACCTCGCTGTTGCATTGCCCCGGCGACCAATAAAGGCTGCGATGATGGCGTTGATGATAAAGCGCCTCGCCTACCAGAGGCTCGGATTCCTACAAGGATCGTCGGCCGTCTACACTCAGTGGTACGATGACGACGCTCGGGCTGCTGCTGTCTTCATCGCCAGTGTCCAGCCTCAGTTTTCTTCTGAGGTTGTGGGACTCCCTTCGGCTTTCCAGATGTGGACTCATCTTCGTCAGCGCTACGAGCCCTCTGGTGATGCCCTGTACCTGTCCGTGGTCCGCCAGGAGCACTCTCTTCAGCAGGGTGGTGCTACTGTTGACGCTTTTATGCTCGAGTTCTGGCATGCGGCGTCGGTTGGACTCACGCCGCGCTTCTTTGGGTCGTACTGTCCGTCTTTGCTGGATGTGCGTCTTGACACTGGAGTTTCAGCGAGTTTACGAGTTCCTTACTCGCCTTCGTCCTGAGTTCGAGCAAAGGCGTGCCCAGCTACTTGCACGCCACCCTCCTGTCACTCTCCTGGAGGCTCTTACCGAGATACGCGCGGAGGAGACTCGTTTGAGTGGTGCTGGTCTGATGCCACTCCCCTCTGTGCTCACCGCTCGTCCGCCTACTACACTACCTTCTCCAGCGGCTACCACAGGTGGTGGTGGCCGTCCTCCGTCTGGAGGTGACCGTCCTCACTGTTCCTACTGCGACAAGGCCGGCCACATTGAGTCCCAGTGCTATAAGAAGAAGCGGCATCTTTCACGCCGTTCTTCTACTGGCACTAGTGCTTCTACGACGACGTCTGCATCGACTTCTTCAGCAGCTTCTCTCACCGAGCAGGAGATAGCCAGACTTCGACGCCTGCTTGCCGCTTCAGGTTCTCCCTCGACAAGTTCTGCGGGTTACACTCATCGACTCTTTGCACCGAGAAACCACCCCTACACGATCAGTACCTCCCGTGGATTCTTGATTCTGGAGCATCTTTTCACATGACTCCTGATCCTTCCACTCTGTCTTTTATTACACCTCTTGATTCTTCTATCAGTGTTCTTACTGCTGATGGTACATCTCTTTCTGTCTCTGGTCGAGGATCTCTTAGCAACTCATCCTTTCGTGTTCCCTCTGTTGCTCATGTTCCTCGCCTTACCATGCAGCTTCTTTCTGCTGGGCAGATTACTGACCTTGGTTATTGGGTTATTCTCGACTCTGACTCTTGTTGTGTTCAGGATCGCCACACGGGAGCTCTGGTTGGTTCTGGCCCTCGGCGCCGTGACTCACAGCGTCTCTGGGAGCTTGACTGGCTCCACCTTCCTTCCGTTGCCACCATCGCCGCCAGTCTCTCCGCTTCTGCCACTTCGTCTACCAGCTCTTTCCAGCAGTGGCATCACCGTCTTGGTCATCTGTGTGGATCCCGTCTGTCGTCCTTAGTTCGTCGTGGTCTTCTGGGGTCTGTCTCAGGAGACGTGTCTTTAGATTATCAGGGCTGTAAGTTAGGTAAGCAGATTCAGCTTTCTTATCCTCATAGTGAGTCTGTGTCTCAGCGCCCTTTTGATCTTGTTCATTCAGATGTTTGGGGTCCGGCTCCCTTCGTTTCGAAAGGGGGTCATCGATATTATATCATATTTATAGATGATTTCTCTCGTCACACTTGGATATATTTCATGTCTTCTTGTAGTGAAGTCTTGTCTATCTATAAACAATTTGCCACTATGATTCACACACAGTTCTCCACTCCTATTCGTGTTTTTCGTGCTGATTCTGCTGGCGAGTACCTCTCTCGTCACCTGCGCAGCTTCCTTGCTGAGTAGGGCACTCTCGCTCAGTTCTCTTGTCCTGGTGCTCACGCTCAGAATGGTGTCGCTGAGCGCAAGCATCGTCACCTCCTTGAGACTGCTCGTGCTCTGATGATTGCCGCCTCTATTCCACCTCATTTTTGGGCCGAGGCTGTTTCCACTGCCACCTATCTCGTCAACATCCAGCCCTCTTCTGCTCTTCAGGGTGCGATTCCTGTTGAGCGTCTCTGTGGTCTTCTTCCTGACTACTCTGCCCTTCATATGTTTGGCTGCGTTTGCTACATTCTCCTCGCCCCTCGCGAACGCACCAAACTGACCGCTCAGTCTGTTGAGTGTGTCTTTCTGGGATACAGTGCCGAGCACAAGGGCTATCGGTGCTGGGATCCTGTTGGTCGACGGATGCGGGTTTCTCGGGATGTGACTTTCGACGAGTCTCGTCCATTCTACCCACGTCCTGCCACTCCTTCGGTTTCCTCTGTGGAGCCTCTGTCTTTCTTGACCTTTCCAGATACACCTATATCTGTTTTGCCCTCGTCCACTTGTCCCACTGAGACTCCACATATTCCCCCTGTGGCCTCTCCGCCGTTGTCACCGCCTGCGTCGTCTCCTACGACTCCCGGGCTCCTCCACTCTGATACCTTTTTCACCTATCGTCTACACTCGTCGACCTCGTATTGAGATTCTTTCAGATGAGCCATCTTCTCCTGATGTTCCATCTTCTTCTGATGCTCCATCTTCCCCTGATGGGTCATCTTCTCCTCGCTACGCTCTCCGCGATCGCCAGTCGATTCGGCTTCTGCCGTTTGCCTTTCTTTGGCGCAGCTACTCGTGAGCTGTCTCCTACCGGGATCTGTTACTCACCCCGAGTGGCAGCTTGCCATGGCCGAGAGATTGCTGCCTCGAGCGTCTTGGTACTTGGGATCTTGTTCCTTTTCCATCTCATTCTCATCCCATCACGTGTAAGTGGGTCTATAAGATTAAGACTCGCTCGATGGCTCTCTTGAGCGCTATAAGGCGCGTCTTGTTGCTCGTGGCTTCCAGCGAAGCATGGTGTTGACTACGACGAAACTTTTGCTCCTGTGGCCCACATGACCACTGTTCGCACTCTTCTTTCGGTGGCATCTGTCGCCATCGTCAGTGCATTTCTCGACTTGATGTCAAGAATGCCTTTCTTAATGGCGAGTTGCGTGAGGAGGTCTACATGCATTCACCACCGGGTATTCATTCTCTGAGGGCATGGTGCGCCGCCTTCGCCGCTCTCTCTATGGCCTTAAGCAAGCCCCTCGTGCTTGGTTTGAGCGCTTCTCCTCTGTGGTCACTGCTGCTGGCTTTTCAGCTAGTGATCATGATCCTGCGCACTTTGTCCACACTTCGTCTTGTGGTCAGACTCTTCTTCTTCTGTATGTTGATGATATGATCATTACGGGAGATGATTCTGAGTACATTGCCTTTGTCAAGGCTCATCTTAGTGAGCAGTTCCTTATGTCGGATCTTGGTCCTCTTCGTTACTTCCTTGGGATTGAGGTTACTTCCACTCCAGATGGTTTCTTTATGTCCCAAGAGAAATACATTCAGGATCTTCTTGATCGCGCCTCCCTCACTGATCAGCGTACTGTTGAGACTCCCATGGAGCTCAATGTTCATCTTCGACTCTCTGATGGCTAGCTTCTTTCTGATCCGACTCGCTATCGTCATCTTGTTGGGAGTCTTGTCTACCTTGCTGTTACTCGTCCGGATATCACTTATCCAGTTCATATTCTGAGTTAGTTTGTTTCAGCTCCTACTCAGGTCCACTATAGCCACCTTCTTCGAGTTCTGCGATACCTTCGCGGGACTATCTCTCGCCGTCTCTTCTTTCCACGTTCCAGCTCGTTACAGCTTCAGGCCTATTCGGATGCTACTTGGGCAGCGATCCCTCGATCGCGGTCTATCTCGCATCGTGTTTTTCTTGGGGTTCTCTTATTGCCGGAAGACGAAGAAAGCAGTGCAGTGTCCCGTTCGAGTGCAGAGGTGAGTTGCGAGCCATGGCTCTCTTGACAACAGAGATTACTTGGCTACGGTGGTTACTTGAGGATTTTGGTGTTTGTCACTACACCGACCCTCTCTTGTCGACGATGCAAGTGCTATCGGTATTGCTCGTGATCCCGTGAAGCATGAGCTCACCAAGCATATTGGTGTTGATGCTTCTTTCATGAGGTCTTGTGTGCATGATCGGTGATTACTCTTGAGATGTGCCTTGAGCTTGGATAGCGGATTTCTTCACGAAGGCTCGGACTCGAGCACAAGCACGACTTCTACCTCTCCAAACTCGGTGTTGTTGATCCACCATGAGTTTGAGGGGGTGTTAGAGATATATGTATAGTTTGTTATTCCCCATTGTTATGAGGGGTTCTTTGCATATTTACCACCTGTACTTTGTGTATATATACTGGCCCATTGGCCTCATATGAATATAAGCGCTATTCATAACAAGTAGTTCTCTCTTGAAGATTTGTTAGGTTATGAAGAAGATAATATTCAAAATCTAGAATTCACCTGATTTCTGACGAGATTGTTGGCTGATGGGGAATTGAATTGCTGTGCATACATTCAACGGTTATTTAACCTCCTAAATTTTTGCAGGTGGGGATATCATCAGGAGCCAACACCGTTGCAGCTCTTGAACTAGCTAAGAAGCCTGAAAACAAAGGGAAGCTCATTGTGGTACGTCATACATTCCCATCTTTGCACATTGTATCAAAATGTTAACATGAAGAAATTTCAGAATATTGACCCGCACTATTGTCTCAGACTGTTAGAGGAGTTGAGAACGGAAGGTGAGGCTATGCAGCCAGTGCCAGTGGACTAGCTTGGTCAATCAAACTTGGCATTGCATATTTCGCGTGTTATAAATTGAATATTCTAAATAAATTTCCTGGCAACCATGCTGCAACTTCCAGTTGTACATCAATTCCCATCTACAAATATGTATCTTCAGTTTACACAGTCTATGGATCTTGTCTGAACAACTTGACTTATCGTTTGGTTCGATTTGTGTCATGTCGTAATTTCTCTCTAGTCTACTTGTCATAGACATTAATTGTATAGCCCAACTTTGCCTAACTTGTGGAGATCGATTTGGTAACTACAGAAAGTGTTGTAACCATCCGAGTACACTGTTAATTACTCACTACAGGTGAAAGAATTACTCCACTACAGGTGAAAGAATTACTCTACTACACTTTGCCTAACTTGTGGAGATCGATTTTTTGGATGATCATTGCCAGTATATACTGTATCTCAGTGCCATGTTAAGGTTGAGACATCCCTTGTGCTTCACAGAGCGGTAGGAGGCTACCAGGGCACCCTAACACGGATAATGCTGATGCGTTTTGCGATGGGTATTTGAGTCATTTTATTAATCATTCTTGAAGTTGTTTTTTCTATATATATATATATAGCTTGAGTGAAATTCAAAAATTGAATTCAAATTCTTTTGCAATTCAAAATGTCTATCTCAAAATTCAACCAAATTTTGAAATTTCAAAATTCACAAACCGGAAACCCTAGCCCAGGCTTGGCCCAGCCCATTCAACCTTAACCTAGCCCTTGAATCGGCCCAAAATGGCCTTCGGCTAGGCCTACACCGACCCACGCATGCGCCGCGCGTGCCCCTAATCTGCCTCCACTGTGTCTGCATCCAGCATCACTTCCCCTATGTGCCACTATGCCTCCATAGTCCTGCGCCACCCTCGCTAAACTAGCCACGTGCTATGCCTCCCCTCGCTCGGCCTAGCCCTCCTCCCCCTTCTCTGCTTGCCCATTGCTCTCGCGTCATGCCTGAGCCACGCCGC
The DNA here is from genome assembly GCA_036346575.1 of Dendrocalamus sinicus. Classification (NCBI taxonomy): domain Eukaryota; kingdom Viridiplantae; phylum Streptophyta; class Magnoliopsida; order Poales; family Poaceae; genus Dendrocalamus; species Dendrocalamus sinicus. Next base: position 44,767,315 of record CM070650.1, on the reverse strand, counting down.
GTGGCATGCCCGCTTTTCTTGACCACCCATTGCCTCTAACGCGTCCCCTCCATGCCATTACTCTCCTCCACGCCAACTCTGCCCTCCTCTCCTATGCCATGTCATGCGCCAACCTCCCCCTACTCAGCCTTCACGCAAGCCATCAACACGTCCAATGGCTATTTCCTTTCCCTGTGGCTATAAATGCCCCCCAATCACCTCCGCCCTGTCTCCAATCACACCCATGTCATCTCCATTGTCATCGAAAGCCACCCAAGCCCCATTCACCTTCGGCTCTAGTTAGATCGTTGCCGCCAACGCCGTTTGAGTTCTACTTCACCTTTGTCAAATTGCCTACACTTGGAGGTTTGTGTGGACCTCCGAGGATGACCCAAGGGAGCCCTCGAGTGAGCCCTTCGTAATGACCACCTCACTGTCGCCTTGGCTCTCCATCGACAGACCACTCTGAGCTTCTTCCAGCACCGCCGTCACTTTGGGTGAGTTTCTCATCGCTCCCGTAGCAAGGAATTGAGCTCTAGAGCCTCGTAGCACCATAGTGCCATGCTTCCCATTTCACTATTGCTAGAGCTCGCCGCCAACCACCCTAGGCTCCAAATTTGGCCACGCCACCTATAACATCCCAAAATTTGGATGTTTAAAAATAGGGCATTTTAAAAACTTTTCTTGTATTTTGCTGGCATTCGAATTTCTTCTAAATGGCTATTTGAGATTTTCTAAGTTTTGTGCTATGAAGATTAGCAATCAAAAATAATTCCAAGTGCAAGTAATGATCATGTAAATATTGAAAGTTATGGAAATAATTTAATATAAGGAATTACAAATTTTAAACTAACTTTTAAATTACAATTAAATCCAAACCAAAATTTGAAATCTTAACTCAAGATGAGAGGCAAACATTTGCATTTAAAGGATTGAACCGGAAATCCCAAAATTTTGAATTTTGGAAAAAAAACTCGAAAGTCAATGTATCTTAACGAAAATTAAAAATTAAATTCTAAATGTCATGCAAAAATTAAAATCAGTGATCATAAATATGAAACAAAAATTTAAATTTGAAGTCTGAAATTTCAAAAACCAAACTTAAACATTTTATCCTTTTCTCTTTTCCATTTCACTGCATGTGGGCCCCACCTTGCCCTTTTCTCTCTCTCCATTCTTCCTCTTTCCTCCCCTGCACGCGGGTCCCTTCTCCCTTCTTTCTTTCCCTCTTTTTCTTTCCCCGAGCGACCGCGCCTCGCCCCCTTTCTTTTCTCCTCCTTCCTCCTCCCTTCTGTGGCCATGAGTCGCCCACGTATCCTTCCCATCTCTCCTTCCCTCTGTGCGTGCCCAGCTTTCTCCTCTGACTGCACAGCGCGTGTGCACGCCTTGTCCCATCGCCGCCCCTGCCTCCCCACGCCGAGCCCCGCGCGAATCGCCCCATATCTCGCCGTAGCCGGGATTTGTTCTGTCGCCGCCGCCTGACACCGACATGACCACACGGCGGTCGCCTGTGCCAGCCCGCCCCCTCCGGGCCTATAAGAAGCCCGGCTCCTCCCATTGCTCTTCAGCGCTCCTCTCCTTTTTCCCCGTTGAGCCAGTTGAGCACGCCCGAGCGTCGGTGGCCACCGCCTCAAGCCGTTCCCGGCCCTCCGGCGAAGCTCCGGCCAATCCGGACGCGTCACTTCGTGCCCCTACTTTTCTTGTTCCTTACCCTCCGTTTAATTGCAGCCCCACCACCGGAAACGGCCGTAATGCCGATCTCCCTCAAAACCGGCCGCCGCCGCCATTCCCACCGTCGACGCTTCCTCGGGCCACCACTTTCCGATTCCGTGCTCCGGGAGTAACTTCTCGATGCCCCAAAGTTCCCCCGCCACCGGCCGGAGCTGCCGTCCACCTCAGCTCACCGGCGGCATGAGCCCTCCTGCGCCACCGCAGGACAACGTCGCCGGCCCGCCACGGCCACCTTCCCCGCTCGGCAAATCCGTGGTGAGCTTCCTCCAACCTTGCCCTTGCTCATGCGCTCGCTGGTTCCTCTTCTCCTCCACGCTGGCGCCACCGCCCCGCTCCACCCCTGCCTCCGGCCGCTTGCGCCGACGCCGGCCACCTTCGATGCCACCACGGCCCAAGAAGACAGCACTAGAAGTTTCCCCACTCGTCGAGCAACCCATTTTGCCAGTAACCACCACCTCCCCAGTCGCCCCTCGCCGGCGATGCCGCCGCCTGTCGCGCGCCACTGTCTCCTCTGTTTTCGGCCCGTAGTTTCCCTGAGAGTCCTCAGCCCCATCGCTTTATCGGTTTACTTTTCCCACAGAGAGTCAAGAAACACATATCGGTCAACTGGCTAGCTCGGCTGCGCGTTAACCCCTTGCCCTCCGTTCCTGGGTTCTCGATCCCGAACGGCACACATTTTGAGTCCCTTTTATTTTGATTTTTCCTCCATCCATTTTAACTAGGAAAGTTAAGAGAAAATTTAGGACAATTTAGGAAATGCAGAAAATTTAATGAGGATGTAAAATAGGATACTTAACATTTAATAACTGATTATTCACTATATGAACAACTAATATACCTTAAATAGTTAATTGAGGTTTAATTACCAATTAAAGACATGAATAAAAAACAGTTTAGCTTAAAAATCTAAAGTTAATAAAAATTCTAATTAAAAATACATCCATAGAAGGTACAAAATTTATTAGGATATACATGAGCTTAATAAATGTCTAATCATGGATTAGTATTATCATGTATGTGTGATTAGTATGCCTTTAGCACCTATTTTAAATCTAATCCTAAATTAAAGGAAAAACTTAGGAAAAATTAGGATAATCTGTGGAAACTAATAAAATTTAAATAAGGTTTTAGAAAGCTTATGTATGATTTAACTTCGGATTAGTTGTCATGATAAGGAATTAGAGTAACTTTAATATTTAAATTGTAAATCTAATTATTTATTAAAGGCATTAATGAGGAGAGGTGGCTTTGGATAAATGCCTATATTTAATAAAGATTGCCCTTAATTAATATGTAAGCATATATGCCCAATATTAATCATGCCACCTTTAAACAAACCCAGTGACATATTTTAATATAATAGCCCTAGGTCATCAAGATTCAAAATAATCTCATAGACATATAAATACTCTAAATTGAAATAACACGAGTAATTATGGTCGCCTAAAATGCTACATACCAAGCTCTGCCCAGATAGCTAAGTTTAAACAAAAAATAGAAATAGAGCTAAGCCTAATAGCAGCTAAAGTAAATGCAAGATAATAAAAGTGACATTGATTAAATCTTAATGATAGTTTTAAAATGAATAATGAAACTGAACCTAAATTTATATAACAAGCTAGGACCCGTATAAGTAGACCCTAATTCAAATTAACCTTAGCCTAATAATAACTAAGGGTACAAAAAATGCCGCATCGTAAAATGCTGCCCACCCGGATTCTAGAATTAATTCGGTTAGCTAAATATGGTATATATCGCTTCTATATAGCCTATACCCTGAATATTAGCGTCCGACAAAAGAATGCTCCGCTCATAGGTCTAACCTAACTCATGAAACTCCCTTGATAAATACCAAAAATAGTAAAAGATATCATTAATAAAAAGATCGAGTCACCGTAATTCTACCACCAGCCTTATCTCAAATCACCCGAATCACCCATTAACTCATAATAAAACTAAATCGAGTTTATTCGGATTTAATTGGATCTTTTGAGTTATTTGCTTTTATTTGGATTCAGTCGTTTATCGCGTAATTAGAGACTGGACTTCTGAATGAAGATTTCACGGGTCAAGCATAGTCAAAGCAAAGAGAACATAAAGAATAGAAGCTCAAGAGAAAGCATTGTGTGAGCTCAAGACCGCGGTAAACCGCGCCAGGTGAGTCAATACTTTGATCATGTTGAACCTACATTTTTCGTAAATTTACTTTTATTTAAATTATCAAATTGCATGCTGTTATTTCATATGCAAATATATGTTTGTTCGGAAGATTCTAGTTATATACCCATTAAACGACTTGCTAGTATTATACCTCCTTTGGAAACATTTGAATATCTGAGCCTTGTCACCATAGCAAAAATTATAATGGTAACTTTTTGAAAATAAGTCCATAACTATACGCCATGCTTAGTACTGCTTAGATAATCGGGGGCACCAAAAATGCCCCAAAGCATCACTTTGAATCATAAGAAACTGGTTTGGGCAGTCATGGTGGAAATGACTGGTATATTTGGTTATGGATAATTTATGCTCCCAAAAACTTCAAGATGCTTAGTTATCTGGGCGGATGGTTCGAGGGTGTGTATGAGTGGTGCAGTGGAAGCACAAAATGGTTAGTGCTAGAACCGCCCAGATATCCCTAAGGACCGAATCTTGTGATGATCTCCCAGTGTACAACAAGTACAACCACAAGCTGGCAAAGTGTAGGTAGGGCTAACTAATTTGCATCGACTCAGTATGGGTTGCGCCGGTGTGACCACGGGCGGGTAGAGGATATGGCCACATCCTCTGACGTGACGGCGCAAGAGGGGGCTCCTGGAAGGGTGGTCGTACCCCGAAGGGAGTGGAAACCTTAGCGGACGTGACACCGCTGGGATAAATGCATTGTAAAGGTCCTGTGATAGTCTACTCAACCGCATGGCTAAGGAATCATGTGGGGCAACGAGTGGATTTATCTCTTGTGGGTAAAGCGTGCAAACTCTGCAGAGTCTAAAACTATTCGAATGGACGTGCCCACGGTCAAGGGCGGACATGGGAACTTAACTAGATATAGTTCTATTTCAAAAACAACTTTGTGGGTGGAAATGGAAAAAGTGGAGGGTAGAGAAAGGCCCTAATTTGTGTTGTCCTGGGTGTCGCTCCAGTGATAAGTTAAGCGGTTATAACGCTGAAGAATTAAGCATATGGTGCAGAGGCCATGCAATGGTGGATGGAATCTGAATCACTATTACTATTGCATTCTTTCACACCTTATGTTTTGGTTCAAACTGCTAGGTCTCAGGAAATTTCTAGGTATTGTATTTCAAAAGCAATTTATGGCAAATAAAATAAACCGAGCCTTTCCTTTGATAAGCCATGCATACTATCTATTTGCATCCTGTGTATTGGCTCGCGGAGCATGGTGGTTGGTGTGCTCGCACTCGCTTTCGCGATAAATTCAGAATCAAGAATCAGATCACCTCGCCTCAACAACACGATTGGACATGCTGGTAGAGAAGATGAAGATGTCAAGGGCTAGGTCACGAACCTCTAGTTGGCTGCCTGTGGGCATGTCCTAAAGGTCTCACCTGTGTGCTTCGTTCTTCCGCTGCTGCAATTTAATTATTTCGGCCTAATCGGCCCATGAGTAAGTCTATTATTTTAATTACGCTTCCGCATGATATGTATTTTGATATTATTACTGTAACTTTGAGCACTATCTACTGATCCAGGGAATAGTGCAGTAAAATCACAGTGGATTCCGGATGATAAAATCTGGGTCTGACACCACCTCACCTAGAGGTTCGTACAATGCCGTGGGGTCTGTTTTGGCACTTGCCTCGGGCCGCCATCCTCTTTCTCACTGGCGATTGGCTTTGCCTCTCTTTGGCGGGAATAACGACACTATATCAACATAATTAGAGTTAACGCATGTAATTAGTTGGTTAATGATCTCGCTTAGCTATTCGTTAATCCGTCGCTGACTAGTGGATGTGGGCCTAGCACTTTTAAAACACTTTTGAACCAATTTTAAGAACCATAGCCACTGACTTGTGGGCCCTGTGCTACTGTTTGCACAGCACCAGTCCTACCTGTCAACTGTAGAACCTTTTTCCTTTCGAACATAAATCAAAATTTATTTAAATGTCATAGGACTCATCTGCCAGTCTTAGTGAGATTTTCTAATAGAAAATTAATTTGAATTTTAATTTAAAAATAGGTGGACCCCACTTGCCAAAGAGAAATTCTCTCTCATTTGGCTCATTTTAGCTTCAAATTTAATAAAATTTATTTATAAATTTTTCTAAATTAAACACCTATCTAATGGTAGTTGAATTGTTCAATTTGGATTTTATTTGATTTTTATTTGTATTTATTTGTTTTGCTCACTTAGTACGAGGACACGGAAGAGCCCCAGTCCGAGACAACGCAAGAATTTCAAGACCAACCCGCTTGTGAGCTAAGTGAGTCAATACTTTGATCATATTGGACCTACATTTTTATGCAAATTTATGTTTGTTTAAATTATCAAATTGCATGCTATTATTTGTTATGCAAATATATGTTGACCTTAAGGTTAGATATATCCTACTTGATATTGTAATATTATTACACCATCCTTTGACACTTGAATCGCATGATCGTTACAACCGTAGATATTTAATAGTAACTTTATTAGCTGTAGATCATACTTACACGTTATGCTAGTCTTGCTTGAGTACCAGGGCATTAATTTGCCCTAATAATCATCTTTTAATCATGAAACTTGTTTTGGACAGTCATTGGAGGGAAATGACTGGTATTTTAAGATAACTTAGTTTTATGGTTCTCAAAACCCTAAAACTTATAGTTACCATATTTGAGCAAATGGTATGATAGATGGTGCAGATGTAGCACGAGAAATTGGTATGTGGTATGTACCATCCAGATAACTTAAGGACTTAATCATCCAATGACCTCTCAATATAAAAGAGTACAACCATAATTCTATAATAGTGTTGACCTGGTTAAATAATTTATATCCACCGGTGTGAGTTGCATCATCGGAGTGATCCACGAATCATGTCGCTGATTTTAAGCCATCGCAGACATGTGTCTTGTCACTGGTGTAAGCCACCATATGGCACAAGAGTGGGTCTGGGTGTGGTGGACATAACCACCCTCATATGAAACCTTAGCGGGTGTAACTTACACTGGGGGATGCATTGTAAAGGCCTTGTGATAATCTTCTTGATTCAAATATGTGAAACATGACAAGTTGACTATCTCTTGTGGGTAAAGTGTATAGTCTCTGCAGAGTATAAACTATTTGAACAGCCGTGCCTATAGTCAAGGGCAGGCATGGGAACTTACTCAAGTTAGTTTCTATTTCAAAAATTTTGTGGGTGGGATAAAAACTTGTTAGGTGGATGTAACCCTGAGTTTAGCCTTTTCCACCCAATATTGATAATTGGGTGGATGCAACCCTAGTAATAAAAAAAATAGCATATGGTGGATGGAACCATGTAATAGGTGAATGGAATCTATACCGTTATAAATATTACACACTTTTACTTCCTTTTAATAAAACATGTTTTGGTTAAAATGCTAAGTCATAGGAATTTCTAATACTGGTCGAGGGCGGGCATGGGAACTTAGTCGAGTTAGTTTCTATTTGAAAAACTTTATGGGTGAGATGAAAACTTGTCGAGTGGATGTAACCCTGATTTTGACTTTTTCCTAAGTGGATGTAACCCAATGTTGATAACTGGATGGATGTAACCCTAGTAATAAAAGGCTAGCATATGGTGGATGGAACCATATAACAGGTGGATGGAATCACTTTTACTCCCTTTTAACAAAAACATGTTTTGGTTAAAATGCTAAGTCATAGGAATTTCTAATACTGGTCAAGGGCGGGCATAGGAGCTTAGTTGAGTTAGTTTCTATTTCAAAAACTTTGTGGGTGGGATGAAAACTTATCAAGTAGATGTAACCCTGATTTTGGCTTTCTCCTAAGTGGATGTAACGTAGTGTTGATAATTGGGTGGATGTAACCCTAATAATAAAAAACTAGCGTATGGTGGATGGAACCATATAATAGGTGGATGAAATCTGCACCGTTATAAATATTGCACACTTTTACTCCCTTTTAACAAAACATGTTTTGATTAAAATTTTAAGTCATAGGAATTTGTAATACTGGTAGTTTTAAACTGTTATTTTTAGCAAATAAAAGAACCTGAGCCTTCCTTATTAATCCTTGCATGTATAAATATTGCATTTTTGTGTATTGGCTTACGGTGCACTATTGCTTGTGCTCACCCTCGCTTACAAAATCCCTCGAAGCCCATGGAGCAAGGACACTATGCGTACTACGATGGTGAAGAAGATGGAGATTATATTAGTCTCTAGTAGTCTAGATCTCACCCTAGTCTGGCTGACTAAGTGGTTTCATAGAGAATTCTAGATTGACTAAATCTCGATCCGATAGCTATCATCTTTATGATGAACAAGGTCGAGTCGTTGCATGTGCATGATATTTCTTCCATCACCACTGTGATCCCTGAAAGCATGATGTCCATAGGAGATGTGCAAATTGGATGGCGTCATCTCAAGCAGTGCTGTGTCGAGAGATCATCACCACTCCATTTGAACACTATTGCTTTGATGCATTTGAGACCTTTTGGCAGTAGATCTCCCAATGGCCCACTCCATTTGGACACTCGGTGATTGGTACACTCGGTCCTATGTGACATTGCGAAGCATACAACTATATTTGTCTCTCCCGCTGTTGTGGGATGCCCCGTTTTCATATTTTTCCCAACTTGGAGACCCTCCATATCATCTATTGTGGTGATCTTAGGTAGGTCTTTCCCCATGGAGCCAAAGTTTCTAAATAGAATAGCTATCGATGGTCAAAAAGTTATACCGGGATTCCCAAAGTTGAAGCACATCCACCTGCATGAGCTCCCCATGCTGCAGCAGATATACTATGTGAGCATATTTTCATCTCTTTGTACAATTGAATTCTACTGAATACACAACATAATAATATTGGTTCTGTACCTCTCTTTGACTCTTTCTGTTTAACTAATATATATATATATATATATATATATATATATATATATATATATATATATATATATATATATATATATATATATATATATATATATATATATATATATATATATATATATATATATATATATATATATATATATCCATGCATATATATTCTAGTCGAATACTTAGATATTCTAGATATTTTCCATACATTGCTCTGACATTTGATTATCTGTTCTGATTCCATACTTTTTAGCATGTTTGTTGTGTATGGCTTATATATGTTCAGATAAAAGGAAAAAACAGTGTCCAGAAAGCAGAGAGAGCGCAGATGAACCTTTTGAAAACCTAATTGTGAAAAGACACCTCATACGAATGGAAACTTGGCTCCATGGGATGTAGGCACCTTGCCGAAACTCGTAAACAAATCCTTGTGTTCCTTTTGTTCGCTGTGACTGATCTTTCTCGTGTGCTCTATGTGGCGCCCCCGATCCTAATGATGCTGATTGTCACTTGGGAGTAGACAAGTGAGTGTCTTGTGCTGTATGGAAGCACTGGTCAGATTGGCCTAGAATGGCAATCTGACCGTTGATGGGTTGCGGTCTGACCGGTGGACCACGACAGCCTCATCAGCTTGCTAGCCACGGTCAAACTGGCCCTTTCTAAGCTAAGTTAAGTTGAGTGTATTCTATAGTATTGGTTGTGAGTCATGGCGGTGTCCATGAAGTGTTAGTCATGGTGTATCCATGTGTAACAACCCTCAAAATCAAACAACCAAAATAAAAAAAATTAAAGTAAATTTTGCATCAACATAAGAATTTAAATTTAACCATGTCAAGATAGAAATTAAAATAAAGTGTTATTATTCAAAAGTCCAAATTACATAACCTTAATTACAAGAATGAATATCACATATATTTAAAATACCACAAGTCCAATATACAAAATCACAATCTCAAGATTTATAAAAGAATAAAATCCTACAATTAAATGTCACAAAATTACAATTTCATCTAATTACAAAAATAAACTCATACAAGTAAATTACAACATAAATCAAAGTCTTCTCGGCCGACCCAAATTGAAACACCTGCAAGTCATATTATACAAAACCACAACTAGAATAGTTAAAACGAAAATAATAAAAAAGAGTGCCATCAGAACCCGATTCATGTAAAGTTGCTCAAGGGCAATCGTACATCAAGATACCAAAATTGTCTAGGGCCAATCAGCACCTCTCATATAACGAGTTTTCATCATCCGATGGTAAAATCCCATTCTTACCTTTATCCTTACCTTTTTATCATTCTCGGATGAGTCACCAAAACATCAAGTATGCACAGGACACGTATAAGCCACTGTTCGCAGCCATACAACACCAGATGAGAAATAGAGCCAACAAGGAGGGGTGAGGAAGAAGCCAACATCACCGCCCACTGTGACCAGTGAAGCATCATCACTGTTGTGGCAATTAGACAGAAGCCGGCCATTGCCCATTACTCCACAAAGCCAACTGAACCCACAGAAAGACACACCATTTCCCATCAATTCTCTTCCTCAACCCCATCCCATTCCCCATTTCCAAATCTTTCAGTCACAATAAGAGGAGCAAGGCAAGCCATCAAGCACCTAGAGGAGAAGGCAACCAAGCCCCAACAAGCTCTCCATCAGCACCACAAGTCAAGAAAGCGACCAACAAAACTAAGCTTCGATTCCTTCCCAAACCGAGCCGACAAACGTCCGACAAGGTAGCCCACAATCCATTCCTGGTATTTTCATCATTTTCTCGGGACCACACCAAGTGCACCACATACCCAATAATCATCCAACAGTAGCATCACATAGCCATTACAGAGGGCAGGAGGTTAGAGAGGGGAGAAGTATACCGAAGGTGAGGTCACCCTGGCGATGGCGTGCCACCACTGCAAGCCACGTGCACCCGGTGGCCACCACATGCCCTGACGTGCGGGAAGCCTCGAGCCCCGTCATATCAAACCGTTATAGCACTACTTCATCATCCTCAAACAAAATCAACTCAAATCATAAGTTTAAACTCAAGTAACTCTAGAAATGGAGAGAAGTAAAGGAGAGGAGTAAGGAATAAGGGAACAAATGGAGGGGAGGAGGCATTGGAGAGAGGAGGTCAGCCAAGAGAGAGGTGCCGAGATGGAGTCATGAGAGGAGAAAGGCCAAGCGAAGGCATAGCTAGCCAACACTGAACCAAGGCGCAGTAGCCGTGGCCAGGCCAAGGGTGCAGGCGGGCACAGGGGAGGCACAGGAGCCAGAGGAGGCTAGCGGGCACAGATGGAGTGGCCGTAGCAAAGGGCTCTGATTGGAGGCACAAGGGCGACGGTACTAAGTGGAGCTGAAGCGATTGCCGACCGAAGCAAGAAGACTAAGAAATGGAGGAAAAGTAAGTTAGGAAAAAAGATGAAGAGATAAGGTAGGGAAGGAAGAAGTCGTGAATGGCCACAAGACATTCGGCTGAATAAAAAATTGAGGAAAGAGAGAGTCGGTGGAGAAATAGAGACTGGAACGAAATTGGCCAACACAGTAGCCATTTCGCTGATTAGGTAAGAAGAGAGAGTAGGTGAAGGCAGAGAGAACGTAGAAGAGAGAGTAGAATCAGAGGATCGAAGAACTAGAGTATAAGGTGTCAGTGGTGTGTAGCTGACTAGGACGCAAAGTGCTAAGAGAGGTAACCAAAGTGGTTGGTGTCAGATTCCGAAGCAACAACTCCAAGACCCTTTGTGTAAATAGCACTATCCTAGGAAATGCTAATGCACACACGGTTAACAGGGATGCATATCTTGCATAACAACCACACTTTATTATAAATCAAGGTATGGGCCTTATGGCCAAAGATTACAATAACGGCTTGAAGCCAAACATAAAGTAGACAACGGAAGATAAATAAAGTAGTAGTCCATCCAGCCTTCCCACAGGCGAATGACTGCAAGACGTGGCCTATTCGTTGTAATCCCCACCGTAGTCGTCGAAAGCTTCCTTTGGAAAGATGATAAATTGAGCAATGTGAGCACATAAAGTACTCCACAAGTTACACCAGGAGTTTAACAGAGCTAATGCATGCATAAAGATTGACAAAGGAGGGCTTAATATGGTTAGTTGAGCATAAAGCGAAATTGGAGTAAATAGTGTAAGAAAATTCAACAACTGCATTTGATGCAATAAATAGAAACAAGATTATAACAAAATAATACCATTTGTGTAGGCTCCAACCAAGCACTAACCTATCCACGAGTATCCCCACTCAGACCATCTTTCCAAAAGATATCCAAATTTTCCATAAACCAGATTTTATTAAACCAAAATCTAATCTGTGAAAAATCTTACTCAGCATGTCCTTGACCGTAAACACAGCTATCCAGGATAGTTTGTTACTCTGCAGAGGTGTACAACTTTCCCACAAGACATGTCCTCTCGTATTGCCACGGTGTTAGCACACTGCCTTAGGTGTGCGGCTGAGAGTTCATGACAAAGCCTTTACAATGTTCCGTTGTCAACTAGATCATGCGGCCACTAAGGTTTCACCACAACATGAATCCACATGTTGGAGCCCCCTCTTGTGCCATGTGAGGCTTGTCGTGGCCTGCGCCGCGCTCACATTCAGCCTATAGCGAGATCAAGTTGGAACTTCACAAATTATTCGGCCAGGTCTGTCCCATACCAGACTTGTGGTAGTACGGTGTGACTTTGTAATAGTAGCTCACAGACCAGTCCTTAACTTGACTTAGGCCTAACCACTTACCCCTTGTGCTTGGCAATCGACATTGGGTTACCAAACAACAATGCATACTAGCAAGCACCCACCACCGTACCAATGCCTAAGTCTAAACCAAGTTTTTATATTTTGTTTGAAAATATTTCATAATCCTTCTTGACTCACCAAAGTCAAGAGTACATTTGAAAACTTTATCGTTTTATGTGAAAGATTATCCCAACCTATGATTACTCTAAGCATGGCTAAGTAATTCTATAAAAATTCTAGTTAATACTAGTGTACTAACTAGGTTTTTATCTAGGGTGATAGTGCATAATTGTGTTCAATGTCAAGTTTGGCTATATAAAGGATTTAGGCATAACTAAAATTTAAACTAAATTTAAAATAGATTTGAATAAAAGTACGCATGAATAATAATTTAAAAACAACATAAATAAGTTAAACTACTGGGAACAATATGATCAAATGTGTAACTTGCCTGGCTCAAGGTTCTGGTGCGAATCGTCGAAGTCGTTTTCTCCGAGATCGTCGTAATCTATGTGCGAAGAACCAAAGCAAATAAATTGAAAAAAAAAATTCAAATAAAATTCAAAATTTTAAAAAGAGTCTAGAAATTGTTAGTTTAAGATTTTAGAAGGATTTAGAAATTTGAATGGGTCCAATCGGAGTTAGAATGAAGAAATACGAGCTTTCGGAAGTTTAAAAATAGAGAAAAAGAAAAGGCTGATTTTCTAGAATTATTTTTATACTAAAAAAGATATTTATGATGTCAGCAGGGAAATTAATTTTTGGCCAAATTATTTTTGCAAAGGAAATGCTGACGTGGTGAGGCCGGCTAATGTGGCAGTCGTGGCATGCCACGTGGCTTAGGGGTGATGATGTGGCCAGGTAGGTGCCGCAGCACACTGAGCCCGCGAGCTCACCGAAGCTCTAGCGCTCGGCGGTTGCCGGCGAGGGGCGAAGGAAGGAGAGGAGGTGACGAGCGACGATGGCAAGAGCCCAGAGCGCTCTACCATGGTAGAGCCAAGCTAAACGGTGAATAACCAAGGACAACGTGACACATGGCCGACGTCGAAGCCGAGAGAGGAGACGGGAAGTAGAGAAGAGCAAAGAGGCATAGAGAAGAGAGAGAGGCAAGAGGGTAAGGTAGAGACGACAAATGGTCGGTGTGAACCAAATTAGGAGAGGAGAAAAGAAAAGTGTAAGTACAGAACGAGACGAGTCAATCTTTGACCTTCCAGGCTGGGCAAATAGCCCAACACAGAAAGATGAATTAAATACAGCCACCTATAAATAAAGTTTCAAATCCCCAAATAATGAACCTATCAAGACCAGAAAAATCTATAAAAATTCTAGTTAATAGGAAAATAAGAAGAAGAAGAAGGTGACATCGAACTTGTGAGAAATTGAAATACTAATTATCAAGATTTTTGCTTCATTCCCAATATTGGCAAGTACATTACATTAGATGTCATAGATTGAATGGTCCTAAATCATGTAGGGGGAGAACTGGTCCAAGGGGAGGAGACTAGTCAAACCACCACTGAGGCGGCCCTTCAGTATTCATTTCTAGGCATGTTGTGCATCTCACCTAGATATTTTGATCTTAAAAACTTCTCTTGTTTCTACCACCTTGCATCAAAAAAATATTTTCTAGTAATGAGTGGAATTAGGGATCACACCTTACATCAAAAAAATATTTTCTAGTAATGAGCAAAATTAAGGATCAAAATAAACTTGACAGATAGGAAAGGCAGCACCCACTGAGGGAGCGGTGCTTTGGAAGGAAGAAGAAATGGGCAAGGTATGGGACCATCTACCTAGGGATATCATATAAGGACTAAGAACCACCTTTCATTTTGGATTAAACTGTAACCCATATCAGTCGTATTCTCATTTACCAATGAGTGAAATGTATTTGCCTTATTATGTAATTATATTCTCCACAATGGGTAAGTAAGTAGATACTAGGGAAGATGAAGATGTGGGTGGGGCCCCAATTGGATTATGGACCATAAAGGGACAGATCCCTAGGTGCCTATATTTAGCACAGTGGAGTGTCGAGCTTGATCTACTCGACCAACGACTATTTATAGTCGGGTGGAGATATAAGGCCAAAATCAAGGAAAGTATTTTACATTCTAAACTTGGACATTTCCATCACCACAAATATAAGTTCCCACAACATGTCTAAATTTTCAGGATAACTATGACTAATACAAAGCTATGCATCACTTAAATCAAATCATGAATTCATGGCAAGTCTCTTGGAAAAGAATCTACGAGGCCTTTTGGTCATCTTTTTCTTTGGAGTGTCTGTAGCAATTTTTCTTAAAATTTTAAAACATATCAACCCCTTCATTTTTTATAAATGTTGGCAAGTAAGAAAAAGAGCAAGAAAAGAGAAAGGAATGAGGAAAAATAGGATTAATATTGCCTACGTTCACTATTAAAAACTTACTGAGTACTTCGTATTCATTCTTACTATAACCCCCCCTTTTCAAAGCCATTCGCAGAAGGGTATTATTTAGGAACTAATGAGGGTGGGATTGAAAATGAAGACATCACGGGACACCTAGTTGTCACTGATCGGTAGACCAACGAGCTAGAGGCATTATATAACACTTAGGAGGATTAGACGATCTATAGTTCCTCGTACTAGTACTAGTGAGTACTATGCTTTAATTTTTTTCTTCTTAGACTTCTATCAATTACTATAATATTCTCGGGCTAGCTTGTGAGCCCAGGTTAAATACTACTAGCCCTGTGTGGTAGTGTTACAATGAAGTTGCAGTCGCTAATTATTGTTCCACTAGCTTACTCTATTTGGGTTAATTATTCGAAAGGACGATGTTTCTATCAAGCAATAACCAAGTAAGCCATGTAAAAATCTAATGATAATAACACGGGTCACCACACCATGCTAGTCATAAGGTTTATATGCATGTGTTAGTCATGGTATTGGTCTATGCATATGATTTACTAATTGAGAACCAAGTGCAGATCATTTGTGCTCAGATCAATTTCTTTGCTCTTTAGTGCGTAAGTGTTTTTGATGATTGTTGCGGCCAACGGCAAGACCGAAGGTATAGAAGGAGTCCTGAGGCCAATGCGTATCGCGTAAGTTTGGGTGAAGCATTATCTCAAGATAAGAAGCACGGGAGAAAGACAATGATCGTGAGAAGGCAATGCGTTCATGTGGTGTAACAATTGGACTTGTGCGTTTCAAGTGGTGACATTCCTCGGAGTAGATGTGCGATCTTGGCGGCAAGGTATTAGACATCACGGACTGTGGAAGTGATGTGATGTGCCATAGGACTTGGATGTTTTAAGTGGTGATGGCCTCGGCGTAGGCATACGATTTTGGCGACAAGTCATGGGCATCGCATCATAGTCAAGACCAACGGGTGGTAATTGAGAAAATTATCCAAAATCAGATGGAGTGGCGGTTTGTAAAATCACGACGCTAGCCTAAGTAGGTGATTTGAATCGAATTCGTACTGTGATTTAACTTGCTATAACATGTGAAAACCCATCCGAGGTCACCTAAATCCTCTAGGACTCACGAGTAAAAGCATATCAAAGTTTCCAACTGCTGATGTTTTTAGCATTTGGAGGGGGAAGAATCAAAGATTTGATTTTTTTTCTATTATTTTAAGGAAATTATACAGGTTACATACAAAGTGTCTAACTACTAGTTAGTGCTAATAATTATCCAGCTACCCGAGACTGGAAATGCTACTAGTTAGTGTCTAACTGAATTAATGGTGACTGAAATTAACTTCGCCTTGTCAAGAATTAGGCATGCATGATACATTGGCTAAACTACTACTACAGAAAGCCTAATACTAGATGTCAAATCACAGATGGTTTGACAAAACCGTCTGTGACCGACACTAACACAGACGATTTTAATTTGGACACCATCTGTGTTAATGGCGTCGGAGAAAACGAGTATCACAGACGGTTCTTACCGATGAACCGTATGTGATATTCCAGTATCACAGACGGTTTTTTTATTAAAAACCGTCTGTGATAATGAAGTTATCACAGACGGTTCGTATTAAAAACCGTCTGTGATAATGAAGTTATCACAGATGGTTCGTATTAAAAACCGTCTATGATATGTTTCCCGCCTTGCAATCCCCCAAAATTTCATAATTTCCCGCCTAAGTCCGAGTAGAATTCAGTTTTGAGACACCTTCAGTAAAACGGGCATAACTTTTGCATACGGTGTCCATTTTCGATGTTCTTGTACTCATTGGAAAGCTAACGACGAGCCCGATCTACAATAGTGACCGCCTTGCATTAGTCGCCCTCCAAGACCCCCAAAATTGGCCATCTTCGGACCTAAACCTGCGTCGCAAGTTTTTTATTTCTGTTTTTGCCCTTTTTCTTGGTCTTCCTTTCGGAATTTGGATTTTGCTTCAACTGAAAAGTTGTAGATCTCATCGAAACCTTTCAAATGAGTATATATAGGCCATATAAAACTTTGCTATTTTATCTTTTTAGACTAGTTGTTTATATTGCATCGGTATATAAAATTTTGTGCTCTAATTCACAGACGGTTGGCATATAGAACCGTCTGTGATATTCATTCATCACATACGGTTCTAGCTACCAACTGTCTGTGATAATCTGACCGTTGGGCCCGTCGATCCTCCTCAACCCAATCATAGCCAATAGAAATCCACCAATCCTCACCCCACGGATCGTAGCTCCGTCTCTCCGTTCCCGCGCCAAAAATTTCGCACTCCCGCCTCTCCCTCCCCTATAAATATAATCAAAACCTAGCCTCCTTGTTGTTCTCCTCCTCCTTGCTATCCTCTTCCTTGTTGTTCTCCTCCTCTTTGATGTCCTCCTCCTTGCAGACGACGCACAAGTCTACGGAGGCAAGACACCGCAGAAGCAACTAGCTCGTGCCAACCGTGGAAACGCTCAATCAACGCCGACGATGGTGGGCGTCAAAGATATCCAACTCATGCGTTGCATCAGGGGCGAGAAGGCATAGAGGATCTTTGCTTTTTCTCTGTTCTTGTTGTGTAACCTGCTCGTTGTTTTGGGATATTGTAATGGTAGACTCTAATTTTAATAAAAATAGATGTTCTATGTTTGTGAAATGAATTGAGATATGAATTGGATGTATACATGTACATATTGATCTGCTTGTTTCAGAGGGCATGGCTAGCATTTCCTGAGACTAGCCAATAAACAGAAATAGGTTTAGGAGTAGAAGGGAATATCACAGACGCTTTTTAACTAAAAACTGTCTGTGATAGTTATAATCACAGACGTTTTTTTAGTTAAAACCCGTCTGTGATTTATAAATATCACAGACGGTTTTTAGTTAAGAACCATCTGTGATATGTAAGAACTGTCTGTGATATTTACATATCACAGATGGTTCTAAACTAGAACCGTCTGTGATAACTATATATCACAGATGGTTTTTTACTAAAAACCGTCAGTGATTATAACTATCACAGACGGTTTTTAGTTAAAAATCGTCTGTGATATTTGCACCACAGACGGTTCGAAAGCCATCTGTGATGACCTCGTATCATTACTGACCCATAAATTCAGATGGCTCACAAAACCGTCTGTGATGACGTTTTTGAACCGTCTGTGATGACCTTTTTTTGTAGTAGTGAACCAGCAAAGATCCTACCAAACCATGGCCCATCCCACGTGATCCCAGGGTCACATTGGCTTTGATACTGGATGGCCCAATCTGATCTCTCAAAAGTAAATTACTTGTGCGATAGTGACAGTGATTAGTGATTACCGTTCGCAGCTTCGAACTCGAGTGAAAATTGACTCGGTCGCTGGACTTCGTACAGGAAGGCCATGGTCTTGTGTGCCGAACCCTTGGCTGTGTTGGTTTGTGGTACTCTATGCTCGCTACTTGCAAAACAGAAGGAAACAATTAGTTGATTGCACTAGTGATAGTTTAAAGCAATTGGCTACATTGCAATTATCATGATATGCATGGTCTTACAATAGTCCATGTCTTTCTCTCCCATGTCAGAGCTGCTGCAGAACGAATTATTGCCGTCGATATGGTCATCATCTTCGTTACCAGATGGAGCTTCCAAGACACTCAAGGCATTCCTCTGCAACTTCACCTCTACACCATTCTTTAGAACCTGATTTTGCAAGAATATCTCAGGAATTGGAACAAGCTACCCATCTTTGGATGTTGTTTCCACTAAGTTTGCATATATCTTCAAGTTTTAAGCTGATAATACTAGGGTCAAACTTTGGTTCGGTGTAGGATGGTATTATTAACACAAATAAATACTTAAACCCGTAAAAAAATCTCTTGACTAGCTACTTTAAAGATAGAGAACCAGCCACTAAGCAAAGTTTCAGTGGGATGCCTAAATAATTGAAAGGAAGACTCACCAGCCAGTGCCAGCCTCCAAGACCAACAGCCTTCTTGACAACGCCTTGTAGGCCGACCAAGACAGACTTTGTTCGGTTGTTCCCGGTGACGATGACGTTGGTGTGCCGAGGAAGCACCGAGAGCTCCTCATCTCCACTCTCATACCGGGGTGGAGACAGAACCCGGGAAGAACATAGCTCAGTCTCCATCATCATGCTGCTTCTCTGGCCTGATCTCTCCCTGTCCCTGATGAAAGGTGTGGCACCAAATTCAATCAATACACAACCAACTCAATACGTGAAGAGGGTATTATTGACTCTCAACAGCAAACAATAAATAGCACAATGAACCCAGTGCCAGAGAAATTTCCAAAATCAGCACAACGTTCAAGATTCATTGCAGAGTGCAAGAATCAAGCATCTGAAATCTGGAGGACTGGTGAACTTTGCTAAAACAGTGTACGTACCTAAATTCAAGCTATACCAACTAGAAGGTAGCAGAATTTCGGAAAGTAGCCCAACATAAAAGATTGATCATGCAAAAAGGGAATCTGCAACTCAATATCCATTAGAGATTCAGAATTTCCATTAGAGATTCAGAATTTTGCGCAGAGTAATTTCCGAGGGGCACGCGATGCAGCCTGAAAACGACCGAGATGATGTGATGCCTCCATGCAACTCGATGCGGATCGCACTAAATCTCTGACCTGATGGGATTGCAAACAGACTGGTGAGCATCGGTGACTCCCAACCACTAACCATGATGGTGATGAATCGGCAAAGACACTTATCAGGACCCACCACCAGCTAGCTAGCTACAAGAATTGCTAGTTACTTGCTGGAGTAGCAATTATGAAAGTGATGTGTCTAAGGAATATGTACAAAAGTACTGCAGATACTGCTAGCCTTGCATGCATCCAATAGCTATGCAACAAACGCCTGTGAAATAGTAAATCTTGATCAAACTGTCTAAATTTGTTTCTGATAATTGTACAGTTAAGTATTTCACAATAATTATGGATCCTGAATCTAAAGTTATCTGGAGCAGGAATTTAGTGAAGGTAACTGTATGTGAGTTCAGATTTTCAGTACATTCGCATTAAAAGTGAGTGATGGAAAGCAACTACAGTGGTGACTAGTAAAGCTACAGTACCATGTTGCGATGCAGTTCCCCAACTGAAATCTATAAACTCTCCAAATAAAAACGCAATTTCTAAAGAGAAAACAAAATCATATCTTGGATTTTCCAGTGCTATATTCACTGCAAAATTCTGTATCACATCGAGGATCTTACTTAGCCAACTAGAAATTGGAATTTACTGCAAAACCCAAGATAAATTTCGCAGTAGATCAAATAAAGTTGAAATAATCACTTTCCAGATCAACTAGCTTCAAGATCTTACTGAATACAGTATGAATTGAACTTTTACAGAGTGTTTCAGACGAAAATTTCCATTAAAAAAAGCCAGAATTCTGGAAGGGAATGCAATCTTGAACTTAAGTGAAGATCACAGCCGGTACAGTGTATTTTGCCATAATAAAGATTGAAGATACAGGATCCTAGAACATAATTTTCTGAGGGAAATCCAAGTGCTAGTGATTAAATTAAGTGCGAAGACAGATTTAATTCAGGATTCAATACTTGCAGATTCAATACTACCGCTTGCAGCCAGACTTGCGCTGAATCTGTTTTTCTTGATTGCTTCTTTCTGGATCTGGTTTATCCTTGTCTCTGTGATTTCCAGTGAGGGCTTATTTTCTATCTTCATAGCTCCCATAGCTATTGGAGAAGAAGCTTAAGTGAGGATACTTGTTGGGGGCGATTTTTAAAGATCGACATTCACCCCCCCTCTGTCGCCATTTCGGTCCTTCACAAAAGTTGAAAAAGAACAGAGCCAGTATCTCAACACTTAAAAAGAGAAAACTAGCGGTAGCAATGATTCATCTGTCCATTCTAACTTTGTCTTGCACCTTCGTAAAAACTATCTAATAAAAACAAAAAATAATCTACTAAAAAGTACAAATTCTACCACTCTAAAATTCTCTAACAAAGAAAAAACAATAGATCTCTACCGGGTTCATGGCAGAGCCGAGGGTGCAAAGGCATAATGCGGCCAACCGTGTGGACTAGACATGTCGATTCTAATAATATCCACTCAACATGCTGAGATAATATATTTTTTATCTATAACAAAACACGGGCATTTGGTTAGTGCAATGGATAAAAAAAGTGGGGCCCGGCGGCCTGTTGGTTGCAAATAGCGGCTAGGTACGATCATTCCGCGTAGCTAAGTGTTCATAGTTACTAATAAAATTTGCATTCTTGAGAATTTTGATCAATGGTCTATTGCGATGAGATCAATTACTCACTCTGTCTAAGTTTATAGGGCATATTTTTTAATAGACTTATTCATAAATATAGGGTTTATTTTATATTTCAATGTAAAATTAGTGTGATGTTTTATTTATACCTATAATAAATATACAGCTTCATTTGCTATTCTCTACATACATATATTAAATATAGTGCTTAGAGATAATTTAGCTATTTTTACTATTTTTTTGGTCTATATGTTAAAGATAAATACACCTTACAAACTTTGATGGAGAAAGTAGGAAATAGTCCCCTCCGATCAAATAACATATTTTGATAGATATTAATGGTTACTTAATATATTGGAGATCACGTTGATGCCAAAGACAACCCATATCTGGAGTCAAGCGAAATGTGTACCTAACGGATACATATTAACACATATGATAAATAATTTTGTTCAACCAATGGTTATGCAATTTTGGTACTATTCTACCCCCAAAAATTGCTTTGATTCTGAGGCCTCTAATGCACGCATGCACGTTGGTAGCCCAACCAATGGGGCACATGCCACTTCCCTTTCTTCCTCCTTTCACTAATGGTATGTTTGTCTTTGACTTATGCTTCTAACTTCTGTTTAAAAAAAACTAAAAAACCAAAAACCAGTATGAACATTCAGCTTCTCGAAGCGGTTTCTTCAATTCACTCACTACCGTCTCACTCCGGGGATAAGGCAGGTGGTTACAGGTGCATCACACACCCCACTCTTCTCACTCTCGTCACGCGCACGCATCTCTCCCTCGCTTTTTCATCGTTAGATCCCTCCTTGTAAAAGTCACTTCTTTCAACCATTACTATTCATTTTCAGCCACTTCTAAAAGCCACAGCCAAAAAGCCATTAGTAAAAGCCAATACAAACATGCCATAAACAAGCCGAGCCCAAATAGTGCAGCAACTACTTGTTCCTCACCTCACACGATTGCATTGTTCAGCCTCCTCTCCCACCCTACTTATTTTGTGTGGCATTCCTCTTTCCCCTTGGCGTGGGAGGATAAATCTTTGCGATCAAAGTCTTTCCTTTCCTCTTAACCGTAAAATCCCCATATTCGATTACGCCATCACCTCTTCCATGTCTGATTTGGCTACATCAACCTCTGATTGCGCTCCCCCTCGTGCTAGTGCCATTCACCGCATCCATCTTGTCATCCTATCAAATATCCCAAATTTTTAAAAATAATCTAATAAATAAAAATAACTGGTAATATTCAAGGCGCCTCCTTCATTTTGAGATAAGAAAATTCCACAATAATCCTAAAAAGAAAAATTCCAAAAATTCTCACATTAATAAAAAAAGAGAAGGCTCTCCACCACTTATTTTGGTGGTGCCAGATTATAACAGTGCATGTTAATCATAGACAGATATTAGAGTTATATAAGAAATACAATTATATTTCAATTATAGGAAGTAGAGTTGTATATCAAAGATAATTGTATCATAATATCGTGCTATGTAGTTGTGCTGGTAAATCTGCTAGTTTAAATAATACCAACACCTCATTTCTGCATTTTTGTGAATTTTCCAAAAACAATTGGGATTTTCTAAAATGCTTTTCCTATTTTTAGCATGCAAAGATGAATTTTCTAAAATAATTTGAGTGTGGTAGAAACCTAAAAAAATTATTTAAGTTCAGCATAATTCAAAGTGCATCCCTAAGAAATTTTAGAATTTTTAAAAATGGTCTGCTTTTTCCAAGCATAAACATGATTTTTGATGTTAATTAATTTGAAAATGTTTTCAAAATTTGAAAGCATTCATAGGTTGTAATACTAGCCAGGCCCAGCCCATCTTTCCCTTTCTGCCCAGCACTAGACAGCACGTCTCCACACCTAAGCCGCATTCCCCTTCTATCAAGAGATTTTCCTAAATCAAGTATACAATGCGGAATCTTAAAAAAAATTGATGTATCACAAATAGCACCTAAATCAAATGAATTGGCCTAAGTGCATCAACAATTCTATTCTAGGTCATGGTTTGCAATTCTAGGTAGACAAGCAATCAATTTAATTCTATGAATATAAATTACTTGAATATAAATTGAGTACAAGAAAACAAACCACAAATGATACGTTCTTTTTTTACCATGGTGTTCGGAGACTTGCCGGTCTCCCCTAGTCCACGTTGAGGTAAGCCTGAACAAATCGGACCGACTCCATGAATTAAGCCTTCCACCTCAAATCACTAGTGATAGCTCTTTCCCGCTCCAGGTGGGTGAGCTCCAACCTTCACAACTTCGCCGGGTCTTCTCACAACCTTCTTTGAGAAGATCACCACGTACAACGCTTCCCACATCGTCTAGGAGTCGGCAAACTCCAAGAGTAACAAGTCAAGTTCATCACTTGACTCTCACCACGTGCAAGGAATGCACAAATTCAACTCGGACACAAAGTCCACCTCTAGATGCAACACATGCACTCTAGATCACCCTCTCCTCTCTCACAAAGTACAACACATGCACAATTGAGTGGAGAGCCTCACTCTAGCTCAAGGAATACAAGCCAAACACTAGCAACTTTCTCCCAATAGCCCTTGAGGAGGTATTTATACACCTCCCTCAAAAACTAGCCATTGGAGAAGAGAGAGTGCTGAAATCAGCCCGAGGGCCGAAAGTACCGCAGTTACACGGCCAGTACTTCCGCCCTCCCAACGGCTACAAAAACTAACCGTTGGGCGGGAAAACCGGTCAGACCACCACACAGAAACCGGTCAGACCGCCAGGACCGGTCAAACTGCCCACACTAGACCGATCAGACCGATCCTCAGAAAACCAGCAAAGTCACTCTCTGAAAAAAGGGTCCAGGTGAAGAACGGAAATTACGCGAGCCGGTCAGACTGCTACCTCAAAGCCGGTCTGACCGCCGGGTCCACACCGGTCAGACCACCATTACAAGGCCGGTCTGACCTCCAGATCAACACCGGTCAGACCTCTATTACAGGGCCGGTCTGACCTCCATTACAAGGCCGGTCAGACCTCAAGGTTAACACCGGTCAGACCTCCATTACAAAGTCGGTCTGACCTTCATGTCAACACCGGTCAAACCTCCATTATAAGGAATGAAAACATGGACTTCAAGCACTTGCGAAACACATTTGCATGCATAGTCCCATGTTACTAAAATTCAACACATGAGCATAACCATTTGCAAAACACATTCGCAAATGCAAGCCTCATGCCAAGACGAGCTAGATGAAGGAGGTTCAGCTATCAACACATGAGCAGACTCAAACTACTAGACATGACCCCTCTTAATAGTACGGGAACCTATACTAGCAATCCAGTCTTCCAACCAAACACCAAGACCGGTAAAAGACTAGGAACACATACTTAACCCTAGCTAGTCATACTTTTGCCTTGAGTCATCATCTTGATATGCATCAGCTCATGATGCATCCTTTTCATCAACTCCATCAACACATGATGGTCTTCACTTGACTTGATCAACTCATGATCATCGTGTACATGCATCAACTTATGATGCATCTTCTTCTTGATGGCCTTCAACACATGAAGTCTTCTTCTTCTTGATAGCCTTCAACGCATGAAGCTATCTTCTTCTCACTCTTGACTTGATGATCTTCAACACATGAAGTCATCCCAAGTCATCATCATTTGTGGAACCTAACCTCTTCATCCAACTCATTGAAAATGTTAGTCCACAAAACAATTGTCATCAATTACAAACTTCAGCATTAACACATAATGGAGGGACTAAATTCAACAATCTTCCCTTTTTGGTAATTCATGGCAACCTCAACAAATAATGAGATAAAGATAATTGATTTGCGAGTATACAACTTGTACACAACAATTGTATACTCTAAGCTTTAAAAAACTTACTTATCCGGTTGTCATTAATCATCCAACCATTAACACATAATGGAGAAGTTAGATGACAACCCGATTGCACATGAGTATATATGAACTACACAAACTATATATACTCAAGAATGTATTTTGATGTAAAGATTCTAAATATGCGTATTAAAAGAAGCATGGATCAATACTTATGAAACTCCAAAACATAGAGAGAGCTCCCCCTAAATGTGTGCATACAAGTCTATATGAAGAAAACCATATGCACATATTCATTTGAACTATTTAAGGAGTTCAATCTATATTTTGGATCTAAGAAATGCATTAGTATATGAGAAAGTGATTTCGAATGCATACCTCTTTTGATTTCACTTTTTCATCCAAATGAGACTAAGCATAAATAATACTCAAACAAACATATTAGTCTCATATATGCATTTGTCATTATCACCAAAACAATATAATGGTATTTGTCATTACCATCAAAATCTTATTACGGTATTTGTCATTAACACTAAAACTAACTTAAACGAAGCTTGATCTTTCAATCTCTCCTTTTTGGTGATTGATGACAAATCCATTTATGATAATAAGACATAGGTGAAAATGACCAAATGATAAGAAATTAAGTGCATGAGAGAAGGTGAAAGCATCATTTGACATATTGATTTAAAAATTTTAATTTCTCCCCAATTGTCATTATTCAATTAATTTCTCCCCAATAAATTTGTTATCACATTTCGCCCTCATTAGTATTAGCATTTCTATTATTTCTCCCCCCCCCCCCCATTGTCAATATATATTTCAATATTTAAAGCTATTATCACAAATTTCTCCCCCAGTTGGCATTAAGCACCAAAAAGAGATAATTATCACAAAAAAGCATTGATTATTGCAAAAATAATGGTAGAATACAAGTTAAGCCATTAAAGGAGATTTTTTATTATGAGGGGCTTAATACCAATTAATAGTATATCACTTATTCTTAAGAAATGAGGAGCTTGATGTCAATTAATTTAACATAATATGGTCATAAAAGTATGAGCAAAAATGCATATGACCAAAATGATACCACTTAAATCAACTAAAGATATTTGAAATACATTCAAATAATCTTACCCTTAATAGCTTGTTGAGGTCCTTTGGCATTTGATACCACTTGTAGCATTTGAAGCACACTCCAATTTGAAGTTTCAGATTTTCAGGATTTCGCATTCTAATTGAGTTTCAAAAGCTAGCTGAAAAACTACCCTATAAATATCCAAAAAATCTAAGAAAAATTGTTAGTATAGATCAGAAATAGAGGATCAAAGGTCATAATTATAGCTTTGTTTTGGCAAAAGTACTCATTTTGAAGGAATTTTTGAATTTTAAGATAAAATAAGCATGAACACATCCAAGAGAGATAAAAGAGAATATATCAACCTTAGAATCATAATTTCACAAAGAAATAAGCATTTTGGACCAAAAAGGAGTCAAGTAAGCATTTTGTCAAAATTGCATTTTTATGAAAAGACAAATGTGCTTAATGAGCACTCGGAGAATTTGAAGATTACAAATTAAGCTCAAACTTTTGAATTTGCACAAGTGTTACATTTGGAAGCCTCATAAAGTGTTAATCCTCATTTTGAAGTGGAAAGCTCAAGATTTCAGAAATCTGAAAATTTAGATTTTCAGACTTTTTGCATCTCACTTAAGCTTCTAGAGAGCGAAGAAAAATTGATCAAATGCTCCTTATAAATTCTGAGAAAATCTGAAATTGAAGAATAACTATAGAGGATCAATTTTAATTATTGTGTCTTCCTTTAAATCCGAACCCATTTGAAGATACAAAAAGCACAAATCGGCTCAGAATCATGAAAGTTCTGAATTTTTCAGCAAATTGCCAAAGAGAGAAAAAGTCAAAACTTTTTCAAATTAACTTGAAATGCTTTAAAAAATTTCAGAAATAAACTTAGGACTCTTGAAAAGATTTTTCCAATAAGAATTGTTGAAAAAGGAGTCTCCAATCAAAAGATACGCCAAAAAGCAAGAGAATGAATTGATTTTGCATCAAAAGCTTAAAATCCAAACCAATTGGATTTCCATGGAGTATTTTGCTTTCCTAGCTTCATATGAGTTATAAATGCTATTTTAAGCAAGATCCACAAAGAAATCTTGCTCAAATAGCTAAACTCATTATATGCAAGAATAGGTTATCTTGGGTCAATTATAGTTTTTGGATGAGTTTCAAATGAATATAACTTTTCAATGATTGGTCTTTTGCAAAAGTTTTGAAATAGAGAAATGTTTGAAATGACCAACCCTTTGAGTTTTGTATTGACCACTTTTTCAAATACTCAATCGATTACAATTTAGAGAAACATGTCGTTTAATCCAAAAACAAGATCATATAAGATTCTTTTGGGGCCAAATCTTTCTTTTGATTTCTAAAATAGAAATTCTTACTCAAAAGGCTTTAAAATCATTTGAAATACATAGTTAAGTACTTTTATTTAGTTTTTTTTCACAATTTTAACCTTTTAAACAAGATTTTTAATTTTTGACCAAAGAGGCTCTTTTGGAAAGGTAATCTTGCATATCATTTGATTATGACTCCATGAATAGCAAAACTAGCCGTTAGAGAAGAGAGAGGGCTGAAATCAGCCCGAGGGCCGGAAGTACCGCAATTACACGGCCGGTACTTCCGCCCTCCCAACGGCTACAAAAACTAGCCGTTGGGCTGGAAAACCGGTCAGACCGCCACACAGAAACCGGTTAGACCGCTAAGACCGGTCAGACCGCCCACACAGGACCGATCAAACCGCTCCTCAGAAAACCAGTAAAGTCGCTCTCTAAAAAAGGGTTCGGGCGAAGAACGGAAGTTCTGTGGGCCGATCAGACCGCTACCTCAAAGCTGGTCTGACCGCCAGGTCCACACCGGTCAGACCGCCATTACAAGGCCGGTCTGACCTTTGGATCAACACCAGTTAGACCTCCATTACAAGGCCGGTCTGACCTCCATTACTAGGCCGGTCTGACCTCCAGGTCAACACCAGTCAGACCTCCGTTACAAAGCCGATCTAACCTCCGTGTCAACTCCGGTCAGACCTCCATTACAAGGAATGAAAACATGGACTTCAAGCACTTGCAAAACACATTTGCATGCATAGTCCCATGTTACTAGAATTCAACACATGAGCTTTAACCATTTGTAAAACACATTCGCAAATGCAAGCCTCATGCCAAGATGAGCTAGATGAGGTGAGGTTGAGCTATCAACACATGATGAGACTCAAACTACTAGACATGACCCCTCTTAATAGTACGGGAACCTATACTAGCAATCTGGTCTTCCAACCAAACACCAAGCCAGTAAAGGACTTGGAACACATCCTTAACCCTAGCTAATCATACCTTTGCCTTGAATCATCGTCTTGATATGTATCAGCTCATGATGCATCCTTTTCATCAACTCCATCAACACATGATGGTCTTCACTTGACTTGATCAACTCATGATCATCGTGTACATGCATCAACTCATGATGCATCTTCGTCTTGATGGCAACACATGAAGCTATCTTCTTCTCACTCTTGACTTGATGATCTTCAACACACGAAATCATCCCAAGTCATCATCATTTGTGGAACCTAACCTATTCATCCAACTCATGTAAAATATTAGTCCACAAAACAATTGTCATCAATTACCAAACTTCACCATTAACACATAATGGAGGGACTAAATTCAACAATCTTTCCTTTTTGGTAATTCATGACAATCTCAACAAATAATGAGATAAAGATAATTGATTTGCGAGTATACAACTTGTACACAACAATTGTATATTTTAAGATAAGTTTTAAACAAAGCTTACTTATCCGGTTGTCATTAATCATCCAACTATTAACACATAATGGAGAAATTAGATGATAACCCGATTGCACATGAGTATATATGAACTACACAAGCTATATATACTCAAGAATGTATTTCAAAGTAAAGATCCTAAATATGCATATTAAAAGAAGCATGGATCAATACTCATGAGACTCCAAAACATAGAGAGAGCTCGCCCTAAATGTGTGCATACAAGTCTATATGAAGAAAAACATATGCATATATTCATTTGAACTATTTGAGGAGTTCAATCTATATTTTGGATCTAAGGAATGCATTAGTATATGAGAAAGTGATTTCGAATGCATACCTATTTTGATTTCACCATTTCATCCAAATGCGACTAAGCATAAATAATACTCAAACAAATATATTAGTCTCATGTATGCATTTGTCATTATCACCAAAACAATGTAATGGTATTTGTCATTACCATCTAAATCTTATTATGGTATTTGTCATTAACACCAAAACCAACTTAAACAGAGCTTGATCTTTCACCAGCAAGGGTCATCATCCATTTCATGACCGTGCCAAGGGAGCGGCTCCAAGCTATTGTAGTAGCTACAATGTCCCCCCGCACACGCTATGAAAAAAAAAGCCAAATCACCCATGCCTCATTGAGCAAATTGCTCTATCGCTGAGACGTCCTCTCCACCACCCTATAGGTGTTGGTAGGGCTGTAAACGAGCCGAGCTCGAACGAGCCTAGCCTTTCAAGCTCGAGTTCGGTAGAAGCTCGAGCCGAGCTTGAGTTAAGGTCCAAGCTTGAACTTGAGTTGGAGCTTGGCTCGGCCTAAGATCGAGTAGGCTCGAGCTTAGCTCATTGAAGCTCAATAACAATTAAAATAATTTATGATACACTAATTCTCAACAATAAGAAAAGTTCAAGTTCAAGTTCGGCTTGAATAAGCTCAATAACAATCAAAATAATTCAAACATACACTAAATTTCAGTAATAAGAAAAGCTCAAGCTTGAGTTTGGCTCAGGTAAGCTTGGTAGAGTTAATATGTATCACTATTTAAGCTCGAATCGAGGCTCACAAACTATTTGAGCTCGGCTTAATGAAGCTTGTGAGCTCGAGATCAAGCTCAAGTTCGGCTCATTTAAAATTCAAGCCAAGCTCAAATCAAGTCTAGTACGAGCCAAGCTCGAGTAGCTTGCGAGCCTCAAACTATTTTTACAGCCTTAGGCATTGGCACACGGGAGTGCCCATAACTCACCATCGTTGCGAGATCGCAAGCTTGACTATGAGATATCGCCGAGCCTTGTGCCCTTTTCTTGCCATATAAAGCCTTGTCAAGCCCATCTTGTTCTTCCTCACTTCTAGTCTATTCTCCATTTTGGCCATTTCCAACAAGCTTTTCCCTTTATTTTTCCCAGAATGCCCTCATCATTCTCAACTCCAGTGTGTACCCTTTGCCATGCTCTACCGTGGTCACATGTCGCTTTCAGTGAGCCTTTCTTTACCTACTGTGTCACTTTGTGCCATTTCCCCTCCTAAGTAAAGCCCCTCAAGTTATTACTTGCATGGTGCAACCTAACCCAAGATTTCGGTTGTCCTTTTCATCACCAGTTGTCATTGTCTTCCCCTATCTCTAGTGAGCTTCTGCCTTGGCCGTGGTCAATTTCACCATCGTCTCGCCTCCTTGAACTGCACCGCACCCTCTATTTTAGTTGGTTTGAGCTGAGGAGCGCCGCCACAGTGAAGCTCATCATTGCCACCTCTACTCGTCAACATTAGGCCACCTCTAACCTTCTCCGCTGTAACCAACCTCACCGTCATGCTTCTGGTGAACCCCTGAAGCTCTTGTGATACTTGCATGAGCTTGCCGCGTTAGCTTTCTTTGGTGTTGCCTTAGTCGTAGCTAGCACCACCATCGTTGTTCGTCGTGGTTTCTATTCTAGTGGCCATTGGTCTCTGTGCCACCACCATTAGGACCATGATGAATCGAGGTAGTGATCCTAGTGTTTCTTTGACCCTCTATGTTTGCTCCCTCACTGTTGCTGTCATTTGTCGGACTCCCTGTACCCATTCCCAACCTTGTCATAGCCTCTCCGCCACACGCATCATCGCCAGCAAGCTCACCGATAGCTTGGCCAAGAGTGCTGTTGTGCCCTTGTTTTCTCTCTCTGACCAGTGGGGCCACTAAGAGCATGCAGTTAGCGCTAATGACGATAGTTAATATTAATTAGTCACCAACATGTGGGCCTATTTGATTAGTTAATCAAGTTTTTAATTTAAACTGATTTTTTAAAGTTTAAGTCAGTGACATACGAACCCCACATGTTAGTTAGACCGTCCATGAGCCCGGTTCACTGTGGACCCGATCCACCTATCAGTGTGATGACATAATAAATCCCTAATTTTCTTTTGAAAGAAAAATAGAAATTTAAAATAAAAATCTAAAACCCTAGAACAGTGTTTTCTCTCTTCTTTTCCTCAATTTTCTCTCTTGACAAAATTTTGAAAGGCACATTCTCCCTTATACAAATTCCAATTAAAAGCGATTTTCATCTTTAAATTTTTCTAAAATCATGAACTTTATTTATGAATAAAAATTATGAAATTTGCATTCTATTTGTATTTCCTGGCTTTTCCCGCTTAGATACCGAAGTCCCAGAAACATGTAGGTTTGATCCCAATCAAGACCAAGAGTTCAGAAAGTAAGGAAAGCACCATACTTTGATCATATTAATCCCATATTTGAAGTATTATGTACTTTGTTTGCTCAATCTATTATGCATGTTTAATTTGAATAAATGACTATGTTTGTGTTTAGCAAGTAGTTATCACCGATTGTTGCATAAGCCCTACCTTGAAAACTTGATATCCTTACTGGTGTCACTCTATGAATATTGTCCACTATTGTAGTAAATAATTGTGGATTTTTAGGACGATATTTGAGTCATATGCTTAGACGTGCTTAGTCCAATGATGGTACAAATGTCGGAAATTGGCAAAACTTAATTTTGGACACTTTGGAAAAATTTCTATAACATTTTTTATAGAGAGGTTACATCTGATATTTTGGCTAAAAATGTGATAGTAAAAAAGGTTTTGTACTTGGGCGAGTGGTTTGTGGAGACTATTGTAGTTAGCACAAGATCTCAGTTTGTGGAAGGCTCACTCGGGTAGTTAAGGACCAAACTTCAGTACCTTTGATCCAAGTTTATATCATACTACCACAAGTCTAGTGTGGGACAGACCTGACGGACTAATTAGTAATGCTTTAACTTTGGTTTCACCATTTGGTGGAATGTGGATGTGATTGGTGCCACTGGAGACCCACATGGCGTAAGAGGGGCCCCACTTAGTTGTAACTAACTAGTAGTGAATCCTTAGTGGGTGAAACTGGGTTGCGGTGGAACTTTATAAAGCCTTTGTTATGATCTTCTCCGTACAAGTTGATCATATCTAATGGGTAAAGTTGTATAACCTATGCAGAGCATCAAATCTATTCGAATAGCCATATTCCCGGTTATGAATATCATTTGGTAATACCACACTTGGTTAGATTTTCTGGTTTAAAATAACTTTTGGAAAAGTATTGGATGGTGGAAAACCTTGTTGGAAACCGTCAAAAGTTTTTTCTATGGCAAAGGACTACCATTTGCCTATAAGAACTTCTATGTTTATTAATGCTTGCTATTTCTTAATAATGTCAATTGTTTCTACAAATTGCTCTTTGCAACCTATTATGTTTATTGCAAATGAAAGCCCACTTTATGCAAAACAAAATCTGGTAGGATAGCCATTCTTTGATAAAAGCTTGTGTGTATTAACACCCTTGCTTAAAGTCTTACAGAGTATATTTTTGTACTCACTGTTGCTTGTTGAACACCTACTAGAGCAAGAGGAGGAAGATCCCTGAGTCAGCTATTTCTATGCCGTGGGCTTTGGCGACAAAATACTGAGATCTAAGACGCTGTAACATCATGAAAAATCTGAAATTTAAAATATGAATTTCTTGAATGGTTTTGCAATATATTTTATTTGAATTTGGATTTTTATGATGCTTTTTAATTTTTGGTTGAGGTTTTCGAAAAATTGAAGAAAGATTGAAAAACAAAATCAATGTTAGAAAAGTCATACAAGGAAATAATAATAATAATAAATAAAAAAATAAATACTCTCATTTAATAGTTGAAAATTTAAAACTAGAATTTTAAGTGCCATGCAAAAATTAAAATCAGTAGGCCCTAAAAGAAATTATACTGTAAATTAAAAAATTTTAAAAAAATATGCATCTAATAAAAATAAAAATAGATTTTAAAGTATGCCTAGTCTTTCCCTTCCTTTTCTCACTTTTTCTTCTCTCCCCCACTCTCTTCCGCGTGGGCCCCGCACCCTTCCCTCTCTCTCCCCCTTCTCTTCCTCTACGCGCGGGCCCGGCTCCTCCCACGCCTTTCTTCTTCCCCTTGCCCCCGTGCGCCCGGACCCCCCCCTCATTCTCTCCGCTCTCTGCTCTGGTCAAAAGCCGAGCGACACGGCTCTGCTCCGCCCGGCCATCACGCGCGCGGCGCCATCACCACGCCGCTCGACCCGTCTCCTCCGTGCGCTTGCCCCCCTCTGCGTCGGCCTACTTCCCCTATTTTCCCTGTCGCCATGCCGCTGCACGGAGCTCTATGAAGTCGCCATGCTCGGAGCCTCTAAAAGCCGTGGGAGTCCCGCCATCTTCTTCCCTGCGCCTCCCGCATCCTCCCGCCCCGCGGAATCGAAGCGCCCGTGCCCGAGCTCGCCGGAATTTCCTTTTCCCCAACGCCGGCCGCCACCGCCATTTTCGCCGCCCACCTCCCCTCGGGCGATAACTTCTCGATTCCACGCTCGGGGAGCTAGCTCTCGATGCCTTGAACTCCTCCCCACCGCCGCCCGTGCCTCCCTCTGCGCCGACCCGCACGTCGCCTTGCACGCTGGATGGTCGCGCCGCACGCCGCATGTCGCCCGCGCCCATGCTCTTCTGCCGCCGGCCCCCCTCGTCCTTGCGCTCAGCCCCGCCGCCTATAAAGCCGGCTCGCTCCATAGAACGCACCGCCTTCCTTTCCCCATTCTTTCCTCTCGCGGAATTGAAGCTCCGCGCCCGAGTTCGCCAGAATTCCCTCTTCCCCTCCACCGCCG
This sequence comes from Dendrocalamus sinicus, assembly GCA_036346575.1. NCBI lineage: Eukaryota > Viridiplantae > Streptophyta > Magnoliopsida > Poales > Poaceae > Dendrocalamus > Dendrocalamus sinicus. Next base: position 44,733,263 of record CM070650.1, on the reverse strand, counting down.
GCCACCGAGCAATTCCGTCGATTGGAGCCGCCTCTGTCCAATTCCTCGGTACTAGACCTCCACCGTGGCTCCGCCAATTTATCCCCAAGGCCACCGGAGCCTCTCCCCCGCCCCAAGCCGCCGGCACCATGCGCCTCCTCGCCGACGCCCCGGGCTGACGCCGCCGAGCCACCCCGGAGCCTCTCCACCCCTGCCGACCGTTGGGTAAGCTTCATGGCACCTCCCTCCCACTCATGCGCACGCCGCCCTCTTCCTTCTTCTACCCGGCCGCCGGCGCCTCTATCCCACCACACTGGCCGCCGCCCTAGCAGCCGCCCTCACCGCCCTGTGCCATTCCGGGCCGCACCGCCTCCTCCACCGGCTTCCACGACTCCCCAAGAGCCCATTTTACCGACATACTCCGGCCCTCTGGCCTTCCCTCGCCGGAGCTTCCGCCGCCGGCCGTGCGCCCCCACCTCCTCTGTTTCGACCAGCCGGCTGTTCTGTTGTGGTTCCCCAGCCAACCGCTCGCTTATTGATATTTTACTCCCTCGTTTAACCGCGAAATACCGAAGGCCAACTGGCTAGCCGAGCCAGCGGTGCACACAAGACACCCGAGTTCGATCCCCCCCTCTCAGCACATTTCCTCCTGTCTTTTTATTCTGTTTTTAGTGACCAATTCAATTAAGGAAAAAGTTAGGAACAGTTAGGAAATAATTTAAGGGAGCTAATAAATTTCATAGAGACATAAGTTAAGATTATTTAAGCTTTAATATTGGATTAAATGTCACACATGAGTTAAAGATTTCACGGCATATACACACACACTCCACCAGTCGTTAATATTTCCTTCAGACTCAAACTTTAATTAAAGATAATGTTAGCATACTATTGATAAATAAGTCTTACCAGTTGATTTAGTTAAATATTATAATTCGATACAACAAGCCAAACCTTACTTAAATGGGTTTATTCCTTGAATTAAACCACTCTGAATAATAACTAAAGATATCATTAATAAAAGATCGAGTCACCGTAAATTTTACACCAGCCATGCTTCAAGTCACTCGAATCACCCTTTTACTCAAAGTAAAACTAAATTGAGTTTATTCAGATTTATTTGGATCTTTTGAGTTATTTGCTTTCATTTGGATTCAGTCGATTGTCGCGTAATTAGAAATTGGAAGTCGTGAAGATTCAGTGGACCCAACGAGATTAAGCTCGAAGTGAAGATAGAGATCATAAGCTCAAGAGAAAGCATTGTGTGAGCTCAAGACCGCGGAAAATCCACGCCAGGCGAGTCAATACTTTGATCATGTTGAACCTACACTTTCTGCAAATTACTTTGTTTTAAATTATCAAATTGCATGCTGTTATTTTATATGCAAATACATGTTTAATTTAATATGCTAGTTATGTGCCTATTGTTTACCTTGAATAATATTACCCCTCCTTTGGAATATTTGAATGTGTGAACCTTGTCGCCCTAGCAAAATTATAATAGTAATCTTTCAAAAATAAGTCTCTAAATATATGCCATGCTTAGTATTGTCTAGATACTCATGGGCGCGAGAGCGCCCAAGCATCACTTTTAATCCTGAGAAAAATTGGTTGGGCAGTCATGGTGGTAATGACTGGTGTATGTTGGATATGGCTATTTTGTATTCCCAAAAACCTCAAATTGCTTATTTATCTGGGCAGATGGTTCGGGGGTGTGGTGCAGCGGTGCACGAGAGTGTGCTTTGTGGTAGAACCGCCCAGATAACCCTAAAGACTGAATCTTGTTATGACCTCCTAGTGTACAACAAGTACAACCACAAGCTGGCAAAGTGTAGGCAGGGCTAACTAATTTGCATCGACTTAGTAAGGGTTGCGCCGGTGTGACCACGGGCGGGTAGAGGGTGGCCACATCCTCCGACATGACGGCGCAAGAGGGGGCTTCTAGAAGGGTGGTCGTACCCCGAAGGAAGTGGAAACCTTAGCGGACGTAACCCTGCTAGGAAAAATGCATTGTAAAGGTCCTGTGATAGTCTACTCAACTGCATGGCTAAGGAATCATGTGAGGCAACGAGTGGATTTATCTCTTGTGGGTAAAGTGTGCAAACTCTGTAGAGTCAAAAACTATTCGAATAACCGTGCCCACGGTCAAGGGCGGACATGGGAACTTAACCAGATATAGTTCTATTTCAAAAACTTTGTGGGTGGAAATGGAAAAAGTGGAGGGCAGCAGAAAGCCCTGATTTGAGTTGTCCTGGGTGTCGTCCCAGTGGTAAGTTAAGCGGCTAACGCTGAAAGATGTCAAATGGTGTGATGCCATATGTATGGAAAAATTATGGTGATATTAGGCATATGGTGTGTTGCCATATGTATGGAAAAATTATGGTGATATTAGGCATATGGTGTGATGCCATATGTATGGAAAATCATGTTAATATTCTTTGAACATTATGTTTTGTTCCAAAGCTGCTAGGTCTCAGGAAATTTTATGTATTGTATTTCAAATAGTGGCATTTCTATTCCTACAAAATAAAATATGGAAAGAATAAGCAGGGTCGTGAGTAAGGGAAATAGATGTTTGTAGTGTACACATAAAGGTATTGGTGGATTCATGTCGATTATAAATAGGAAATGATAGTGTGGGTTCTGAGAGAAATAAATTGGTGGAGTCTAGCTGAATAGACAGGCTGAATAGATGATCTAATTGAATTTTAGGGAATTTGGAGGAGTAATACAAGTATTAGATTATAGTTCCTGATTAGTGATTTACTTGGTGGGAGGATACTAGTGGATAGTAGAATTAATCAATAATATTCTTGGTGGATATATAGTGGTGAATCATAGAATTGATCAATGATATTCTTGGTGGATATATAATATTGAATCGTAGGCTTGATCAATGATATTCTTGGTGGATTTGAATCAATAATAAAAAGGAGTGGATTGTTAGAAAATCTTGATGAGAATGTTCAGTGGATTAATTAGGTGATGTCACTCGCTATTTGGAGATTAGACAGCAATCAAGTTGGAAAGAGTATGCTTGGTGGAATATCTAAATAATGTCACACGCTGTTTGGAGTTTTAGACAGCAATCAATATAAAATGTGTGTAGTCGGTGGATCATTTAAATGATGTCACTCGTTGTTTGGAGTCTTAGACAGCAACCATTACAGAAAGAATATGATCGGTGGATTGAATAGAGGATGACACATGCTGTTTGGAGTTTCGACAGCACTCAATAAAGCAAGTGTAATTTCGGTGGATTAAGTCAATTATGCAATCGATGTTGGGAGTCTTAGACAGCAGCTAATAATGAGAGTGAATCATTGGTGGATTAAGTCAATGATGTCAATCGCGGTGAGGAGTTTTTAGGTTGCAAAAACAACAATATGATTAATAACAAAAATGATACTAAAAGCGATTTATGGCAAATAAAATAACCCGAGCCTCTTCTTTGATAAGCCATGCATACTATTTATTTGCATTCTGTGTATTGGCTCGCGGAGCACTGGGTTGGAGTGCTCACACTCACTTTTGCGACAAAATTCAGAATCAGGAATCAAATCACCTCGCCTCAGCAACAAGATTGGACAAGCTGGCAGAGAAGATAAAGAAGTCAAGGGCTAGGTCGCGAACCTCCAGTTGGCTGCCTGTGGGCATGTCCTGAGGGTTCACCTGTGTGCTTCGTTTCCGCTGCTGCATTTTGTTGATTTCGGCTCAATCGGCCCATGAGTAAGTTTACTATTATATTTACGCTTCCGCATGATATGTATTTGATATTCAGAATTGTAATCTGTGAGCACTATCTACTGATCCAGGGAATAGTGCGGTAAAATCACAGAGGATTCCGGATTGTAATATCTGGGCTCCTACAGACGCTAACCCAGTCGATTGCCCATGGGTGTGTGACAAACCATATTGGCTCGTTTGTTAATCTTATCGTTTCTCTTCTGCTGCAAGAACTATTAGTGTGTTCTATTTGGCATGTCGCCCCTTTCTTGTAAACCTTGGCTAAGTAGGTCTATGTTGAACTGTTAATTACTATATGCTACTCTTTTTTATTTTAATCATGTATGGATATGTTGTAATGATGTGAATGCATGTGGTAGCTACTGATCATGGGACTAACACGATAAACACATAGGGTTCATAAATGAATTTTCGAGTCCAACATCATGCCTTTAAAATCTAATGATCGGTGGTGGTATCTGTTGACAGGGAGGATTGGGGTAGCGTCAATCCGTCGGCAATCTTCAACCTTTGTCGTTAATCCCATGTGAAGTGGATTTTAGGGACTAAAGGCTGAGGGGAATTTTGAGTGGAAAGTTTCAAAATTGAGTTGAATTTATTTCCATAATCAAGTCAAAATTGACCTAATATCTTTTCAAATTATGTTGAGAGTTTTTGAAATTAATTCGACAATTTCAAACTTGAGACAGAAGCTGTTTGGATGGAGTTGAATTTTTTTATAAATTCACGTGAATGTTCCTAATTTGTTCTTTATTGTGAGTTGAAACTTGAAAGTTATTTACACATAATTAAATTTTTATTTAATTTAGGTATTTGTGTTTGCTTTTGGGGTAGAGGTGACCGTTAGTGAGCATGTGCATTCGCACATGATGCCTTACCCATGTTTCATCGTAGTACTATTTTATTTAATCTCTATCACTTCACTATCTTATTACAGTGGATGGAATCCCATTAAAGCTTTGTTTTGGATGGATATATTACTCTTGTGGCTACAGACCAAACAGAGAGAGAGATGGTAGTGGAGAGTGAGGGAGATGAGTATCAATGGCCTCTCCTCTCCCCACAGCCTGTATCCATATATATGTACACATGAGGAGTGCTTTTACAGTTATACCCTTACATCTGGTTATCCCCTCCGGGGGCACTTATGTCATTACACATAGCCTATCCTGGGCCTTATAACCTCCTACCAGGCCTGCTGGGTTTAGGTGGGGGCCACCCCTACAACAGGAGCCTCTCATGGTAAAGGGCTTCACGGGGCCGAAGCTATGTTGCCGAGTCCTTTGGCCCCCTCCGTCCCTGCGGCCTGTGAACTTTTCCGAACTTGACCTGGGGCTGCGCTGCAGCCGAAGTAGACACGCGCGCTCCGTCCCCTACCCTTCGGACGGGTGGCAGCGGAGCTGGCGCCTAGCCTCGATGGGACGCGTGGCCGGGCGCGCACCACCGGCGGAAGTAGCGAGCGGGCTCGTGAGCCGCTGGTGTGCCTTAAGTGGTAAGGGACGCGCTGCGACGCTCGCTCTTCTGGCCATCCACGTGGCTAAGCGTGCTTGGCGCGGTGCGGTCCTTGAGGCATCGTGACCATTAATGTGACGGCGGACTCCCGGCGGTTGGACTTCTGCCGATTGGCTTCCCTGCTGATGGGGTATATATACGGCGCTGGTGCGGCGTTGTTCCTGCATGTATTGTGATAGAAGCTGCTCCCCTAAAATGGGCCCCTTCCGTGCATCAACATTCCTGGGTGACGCTGAGCGGCTTGGGGGATGTTGATGCACAGAAGGAGGTCCATTTTTCTCGGGAGCTTGGTCAGCGCCGATTATCGATAGCCAACCGCGCTTCCTGCCCTCGCGCCGCATTTTCGCAGGTAATGGCAAGGTTTGCCCTGTTCTTCTTAACAGACCTACCTACAATCGGTGTTCCTGATGGAGCCCGCCCGCATTACCTTTTTTTAAAAAAAATGTTGATGCACTGTAGGTGGCCTGTTAAGGAGAACGAGGCAGACTTTGCGGGATGAGACCCTCGCCTTTGCGGCGCCCCGCCAAAGTAGACGCGCGCGCTCCGTCCCCTACCCTTCGAGCGGGTGGCAGCGGAGCTGGCGCCTAGCGAAGTAGACGCGCGCGCTGCGTCCCCTACCCTTCGAACGGGTGGCAGCGGAGCTGGCGCCTAGGCGAAGTAGACGCGCGCGCTCCGTCCCCTACCCTTCGAACGGGTGGCGCCGAGCGGCGCCAGCCGGCAGACGCGCGCGTCCGTCCCTACCCTTCGAACGGGTGGCGCACGGTGGCGCCAGGCGGTAGACGCGCGCGCTCCGTCCCCTACCTTCGAACGGGTGGCGCGAGTGGCGCCAGGCGGTAGACGCGCGCGCTCCGCCCCTACCCTTCGAACGGGTGGCGGCGGAGATGGCGCCAGGCGAAAGACGCGCGCGCTCCGCCCCTACCTTCGAACGGGTGGCGCGAGCCGGGCGCCAGCCGGCAGACGCGCGCTCCGTCCCTACCCTTCGAACGGGTGGCGCGAGTGGCGCCAGGCGGAGACGCGCGCGCTCCGCCCCTACCTTCGAACGGGTGGCGCGAGCCGGGCGCCAGGCGGTAGACGCGCGCGCTCCGTCCCCTACCCTTCGAACGGGTGGCGCGAGCCGGGCGCTAGCCGGCAGAGGCGCGCGCGCTCCGCCCCTACCCTTCGAGCAGTGGCGCGAGCCGGCGCCAGCCGGCGACGCGCGCGCTCCGCCCCTACCCTTGAACGGGTGCCGCCGAGCCGGGCGCCAGCCGGTAGACGTGCCCGCTCCGCCCCTACCCTTCGAACGGGTGGTAGCGAGGTGGCGCCAGGCGGAAGACGCGCGCGCCCGTCCCCTACCCTTCGAACGGGTGGCAGCGGAGCTGGCGACCTCGCATCGCGAACACCGCCACGCGTGCGGTGACTTGAGATCTCGCGATGCGGTCTCGCGCCGTAAGGTTCGGGATCACGCCGCCCCGATGCCGCGTGGTTAGGTTCCCATACCGTGCGACCCGCCTCGGCGCGCACAGGGCACGTGGCGGCTTATGACTGGTGCGCGGCGGGATGTGGACGGTTGCGTGCTCGCGGTCGCTCGCCTCTTCCCTAGGCAAGGGGGACACGGGGCGGGCAATGAATGGCGCTGCGCCGAAGCTGTTGTGATCCCCTGGCCTATTAGTGCACCTTTAATGACGGCTAGGGAGCATCGTGCTGTGACGGCCCTTGGCGCTTGTGGTCGTGGCTTCTCAGCTTTGGGTATGGGGAATTGCACTGGACAGGCGTTTGTACGACTGTGGTCGCGTCCCGTACGCGGACCGTCGCGCCGCTTCAGTATTGGGGCGAGGTGGCTTAAAGTAGCCCTCGTGACCGCGCCCCCGCAGTTGCACGCCCCCTTCTTGCTTGCCTCGCCTTCCATACTCGCGTAGTATCCTTCGCCGCTATCCTCTTTCCCGGAGAAGCAATGGCGTCTGATGGCAAGCGTGGTCAGGCGGGTGGTGTCTGCGGCATCCGCCGGCTGTCTTCGCTGTTGGAGGTGAAGTACGCGCTCCAAGAACGTGACCCGGCGTCGCCGGACAAGGAATGGTTGGTGGTGGAGGAGGAAGGCACGTTCTCGCGCCGAGATCAATAGATCAAGTCAAGGTGATCACTTTGCACCCGTGCATGCCTTTTCTGTTTGTTCTGTTCAGTCACATGTAGATAGATGTTGACCTCATCTTCATAGTACAATAGTTGAGTTTACCTTCCTTAAAACGAATCAGGTGCATCCGAACAAGAATCCCTGGAACCCATGGCGCTGAATTTACAGGTAAATTCTTGGTGCCTTTTGTTGCACCTTGTGCAATTTTATCTTTTATGTCGTTGTGTTTTAGATGTCTAACTAGCAAAAGTCAAGGTTTGCTTTATAGAGTCTATGATAGAGCTAAAATATGAAGTTTATTTCGATTTTTCTGTGGGAAACAGAGTTCTGCAGTGTAGCATCTATTCTTAGTTGTTATTATGAGGCATAGTTTGACTGATGCCATCTAGTGCGGTGTTCAGTGCAAGCACCACTGAACATGCTTTCCTTCTTGTTTGGTCTTTCTCTGATGGAAGTACTGGAACTGTTGGTTGTAGGAGCACAGCGGATGCCTAAGGGTGTGTTTGTTTGCCTGAATCTCCTTCGTCCTAGCTGGGTGGATCCATATAATCTGAGAAAGAGCCTGTTTGGTTGCCTGTATGAGTGGATACAGCCTGTATGAGCGGATGCAAAAATACACTCTCATCCTGGATGGGTGGATACACTCAAAATGAGCTTCACTGGCCATCCTGGATGGGTGGATGCAGTGTATCTTATGCGGTCCCACGTGTAAGCCTCTCAAGTTTGGTAGACTGCATCCGCTCATACAGGCAACCAAACAGCATATCAGTTTTTTTGCATCCGCTCATGCAACCTCACCAAACATCTTATTTTTCTGAAATACGATTCCACTCAGCCTGCATCCACTCAGTCAGGATATACGATACAACCTCCATCCACGAACCAAACACACCCTAAATCAATCTGCAGGTGTGGTGTATACACGTAGGAGGTAATCTTCTATCTTTTTGTTTTAAATAAAAATGAAAGGCTACTATGGTTCATACTGAATTCTGGCTGTACCTTTCCCAGGAGATTTAGGTGCTCCAGCCAGTGTTGATGTGGTCATGTTTCAGTGTTCTGCCGTGCCGGCATGGAGCGCAAACAAGATCTTTGACCATTTTGAGCTTCGGCAGACCACGAATGAGGTCGTGGCCGCTAACTCGGGTCAAATGGTCAAATCCAATATGACCAAGTCTCCTATGCTAGAAGGTCAAATCACGGGACTCTGAGGCAACCAAACACCGGAGAGGATCACCAGAAGAATCAGAAAAATCAGCACGAAAGATCCTCCCATAACGAGAAATCCCGCAAACCAGACTACCCGAAGAATCAAGAATTTTGCAAGCGTTTTTCTTGAAGCTCACCTCGAAACCGTCATCGGTAAGCTGAGAAATGGAAAGCAAATTGTACTGCAGCTTACTAACCAAGGCAACATCCTTAAGAATAAAAGAAGCATTAACATGCACAGTACCTTTGGCGATGACGCGCCCAGATGAAGCGTCTCCGAAGGTGATCGTCTCATCACCTGGAGCGCGAGCTAGGGAGGAGAACCAACGGGAGTCTCCGGTCATATGACGAGAACAACCGAAGTCTACAAGCCAAACCTTCTCCTTCCCTACCCGGCGAACCTGAGTCAAACAGAGAGTAAAGTCTCAGTACTGGGATAAATCAAGAGTGATTTTGGCACCCAATACCGAGTAACACGTGGAGCAGATGAAGTAGTCAAACACGACTGACCTCTATCTACCCTACGCTCTCCGTGACTCAAAGAAGCAGAAGGTCTATGAGCAGACCTAAAGCTTTTGCGGGGTCCGACTGCTACGGGAAAGCGAGTCGGAACACCGGCAACATGCTGATCACGCCGTGGGTAACTGTCTCGATGGGGAAACGAGATGTACCTCGGGACGGCGAAGTCATGACCCGAGCAGCATGAGGACGAAACCGAAGACTCGGAAAAACCAAGTCCTCGATGCTGCCCAAACCCGTCGAAGCAAACACGACCTCGTGCTAGTCTTAGGTGCACTCGGGATCCGGGCCGACCCGAATACGCCTAAGTGTCTCTCGCACGGTCTCTTCGCGCAATCTCGGCGCGCTAAAGCATCTCTCGATCGAGTGCCCATCCTTCCGGCGAGAAGGTGCGGTGGTACTTCACCTTCGAGAGGTGGAAGTAGCACGAAGAGGCTTCGCTTACGAGAGGCGAAGCAACAGTGGAATCACCTTGCCGTCAGAGATCCCTTGGACAAAGCCCGCGATTTAAATTTAACCTCATCGATCCGGGCTCAACTCGATCACACCTCCTACGATGGGTCGGAGAATAGCAGGTGGATGCTTCCTCATATCCTCATAGAAATCATATCCTAGACCTTGATTGAACTTGCAAATCTTGGATTGGTCTAGAATAAGATTAAGCTTCTTTTTGCCGCCTACAAATCTCTCGAGAGTGTTCATAAGGTACTGACACTCCCGAAAGAGAGAGGTGCAAGAAGAGCAGGGGGAAGAGGGAACAGCAGGAGGTAAGGGAGCAGATGAAGAACCAACAGCAGATGAACGAATGGCTTGTGCACGCACAGCCGACTCATAATGGATAGTCCTACTGCTAGCAGGTTGGTTCACGTCGCTAGGCGTCTCTACCTTACCCTGGGACTTCTCTCCCTCTTCCGCAATCACATCACAACAAGATTGTGGCTTCTCTAATAAGTCCTTAGTTAGCTTCACACATTTTTCTTCCAATGCAATCAAGTCAATTTTTAGTTTATCACAATTTTTGCATGGTGAGCTAACAGGGTCCTTAGAAGCATAATCAGCCAATTTCTTATTGTGGTCAATCATTTCTTGAAACTGCTTGGAAACAGATTCAAGTTCAGCAGTTAATCTAGGACAGTTCGAGCATGAAGCGACTGGCTCACACAGCCAAGAATACAACTCAGAAATTTTATGATCTGCCTTCTATAGATTCAACTTCAAATTATTGCAATTTTCACATGATTCAGGCAGATCAAGGAGCATGGTATAATGACCTCTAAAAACATTGTCCTTATCCTCACATGTGGTGCAAGAAGTAGTCTCAACAACAGTAGATGAAATAGGCACTACTCTACTCATCTCAAGCTCAGCAAGCAGACTAACATTCTCCACCTTAACAATCTCGAGCTCAGAGGACAAGCTATCATGCGAGGTCCTTAATTTCTCCATATGAACCAGCAAAGCAGAGCATGTATCACAATCATCACTAGAGGGAGCAGATGTAAGAGCAATAATCTCTAGTGACAGTCTATCAACTTCCTTCTCTAACTCAGTACACCTAGCCTTAGCTCTAGCATGAAAACCACCTAGCTTAAGAAAAGCATGATTGAGCTGGTCGTAGGTGGGACATACCTCGTCTGAGTCAGAGTACAGCTCGCTGTCGCTGAGTTCGCCCTCGAGGGCCATGAAGCACATGCCGGAGAAGTCGTCGCCGCCATCCTTGGGCTCTTGGTCACCCGTCCCGTCGTCGTCGCTCCATCCCTCCACCTCGCTGAGGTCGAGGTCGTCAAAGGCGGTGAGGATGCGGTGAAAGAGCTTCTTGGCCTTCCCGAAGTTGCGGAACTTCTTCTTGCCTTGTGGATACGCTGGGGGCTTCTTGTTGCGGTTCTTGTCGGTGTAGTCATTCTTGCTCGAACCGCCGAAGTCAGTTTTGCCCTTCTCCAGCTTGGGGCAGTTTGCCCGAATGTGGTTGGGGCCACCACACTCGAAGCAAATCACGGGACCTCCCCTCTTTCTGTCCCTCCTCCTCTTGTAAGCATGGGAAAACTTCCGAGCTAGAAGGGCCAGTTGCTCATCCTCGAGCTGCTCTAACTGATCATCAGTTACGTCACATAGAGCAGCAAGGGAGAAACCGCAAAGCGAATCAGAAGAGTGACCAGAAGCCAAGGTGGGATCGGTGACCAAAGCCATCGACTGAGACTTCGACTTACAAGAGACAATGTCAATCTCGTGCGTCTTGAGGCGCGAGTACAGCGCATCAAGCATCAAAGTCGAGAGGTCCGTGGTGTCCTTGATGGTAGTCACCTTCATCTCCCAAACACGAAGATCAAGTGCAGTGAGCATCTGTCGAGCGTTATCCGAGTCGGAGTATGTGAGACCGACGGCCCGGAGGTTGCTCAAGATCTTGTGAAAACGCGCAAAACACTCATCTAAAGACTCACCAGCAAGCATCTCAAACTTGTTATACTCCCGCTTGAACTGGTCCTGTCTCACCGTCTTAATCTGGGTGGTGCCCTCATGGTATGCATCGAGGGTCTCCCAGATGTCGAAGGCGGACGGAAGATGAGAGATGCGGTCAAACTCACTACGACTCAGGCCCTGGATAATGATGTTCCTCGCCTTAGCATTTGCCTCAACATCAGCCATGTTCCCAGCATTGATGTTCTCATCAGCAGGAACTTCAAACCGGACCTTGACCTTGCGCCAGATGGCATACCCCTGAGCCTGGATGTATGTTTCCATTCGGCTCTTCCAGAAGGGGTAATCCAGGCCATCAAAGACGGGAGGCTTGGTCGAGTACTTGTCCGTCGCCATGGCTCTTGAGACCGGTTAAGATCTATTGAAAAGAGCTAACCGGCTCTGATACCAATTGTTGGACCGAAAAAGGCGACAGAGGGGGGGTGAATGTCGGTCAATAAAAACTTGCCCCCAAGTACTCACAAATGATTCACTCATTCAATAGCTAAGACCCTATGAAAGATATGCACCAACTCACTGAACCTTGGACAAGAGCAATTTTTCAGATAGCAAACAGGAGTTCCCTTTCCTTACCAAATCCAAGAAAATCAATGAGACACTTCTATTCTTTTTGGACAAGGGAAGCAAGAAAGTAACTACAATAGCTAGAGAGACCTAGAGACCAAGGAAAACCAACCCATGAGCAAGAATTTCAGAAATATGACAAAACCTGAACATTACTGGCAGCAGCTACAAAAACTTAAATTCCCACTCAATCCTTGAATCTTTGGCCATGAAACTTTGAGGATAGCTACTTAATAGCCATAGGAATCTGCATGCCAAGTTTCGTCATTTTTCATGAAGGGAATTAAGAACAGCCCCAAATTGTAGAAAGGTCTGAAATCTGAAAATCTTCAGAGAGGAGCACTCAAAAACCCAAATTTCTCCATGGACTCAAATCCTTTGCTAATGAGACTTTCCAGATGTCTAATAGATAGCCTTAAGACTCTGGATACCAAGTTTCAAGTCATCTTGCAAAGGGAAACAAGATTTAACTCAAAACCCTAGAAAAGACACAATTCTGAAATTTTGCACGAGCTGAACCAAAAAGGCCAAGTTTCTCCTAAACCCTTGATCCTTTGCTAATGAAATTTTGCAGACAAGGAAGCAATAACCAAAGAACCTCCTAGCCCAAAAATCAAGTCAATTCCTCAAGGGAATCAAAATCTGCAATAAACTCTAGAAAGAGGAGAAGGATGAACAGAGCAACTCAAAAGGGAAATCTGAGAATAGAATTAAGTTTGCTCTAGGATAACTCGATCAAATGATCTTGTAGCACTAACCCATCACAGAGCAACCCATTTTGGCCAATCCCAGCAGGCAAGAAGTCAAAACCAAGAAATCAAGAAATCTCCAAAAGAGAGCATCGTAGAACAGAGAACAAGGAAGAAGAAAACTTCAGATTTCATTCATTAGATCAAAGGGAAATACAAGGAGTCACGATACGCATGGACATTAGAACAAGGTGAAAGATTACATGACTCTCAATCCCTCTCCAACCTCTCAATCCTTAACCATGAATGCTTGAGAAGGATGAACTCAACACACAGAGTCTCTAGAAACCATCGAAGGGGACAACAGAGGGAGCACACTCTGCCTCTCCACCCACTCTCACCCACTAAAGCCTAAAGCATAACCACTTGCCAAAGACTCTTTTGACTCCAATGAAACCCTAACAACCCTTGGAGTGCTCAAATGGGCATGCAGCCCCTCAATCCTATTTATAGCCTTGGCTAACGGGTCTCCGCCCCGTTACGCCCGCTAAATCCAACGGAGCCCGCTCCCGCTTGTGCAGTCTTGCGAAATTCCCGTTTCGCCTTTCCTGCACCTTCCGGGAAGCTTCTGCGCTCCTTGCCTCGCACGCCTCGCAACCACCTCGAGTCCGCATTGTCTTCGACACATCCTGACCGTTCTGACCTCAGCGCCACCTGCGCCTAGTCCGGTCCACCGTGTCTCGCCACGACTCCGCCCGACGTCCCGCGACCACGGACAAGAAACACGTCAAATAGCACCGCTCGATATATGAAAGCGTAAATACCATCATACTTACCATGACGAAGTCCAAACCTGTCGAAACATCGGAATATGCATCCTAATCCATACGACCAAGTTTGACCACAGTCCGACCGAGCCCGTTGCACCACGCAATGACTCGACTCCGAACCACCTAAACCAAACTCGACTCTCATAAACTGATGTCAATTACTCATCATACACATGAGATCACCACCACATGGTCTCTCATCTTGTGGCTTGATCTCATAGCAGTCTGTAGTTGTTTGCCTTTTTTTTTGGGAGTTTAGTATGTTTGCTTGCTTCAGAAAAAATGTTGATATTCCTCATCATAGCAATAGGCATTTGCCATTTACTCTTAGCAAGCACGACGTTCTCTTTTACCTTTTGTGTTCATTCTGTTTGTTTTAATGTCATTCTATTTGTTTTAATGCTTTTGATGTTGGATCGCTGTTGTTTTTTGTTGATATTGTTCTATACTCCAGTTTAGGAATAATAATTTGATATTTGCAAGAGCAAGCAATTATTCCTACTGTGGTGTTTGTGCTGCGTATTGAACTAATTGAGGAACATGCAGAGATAGACAATGTGGTGACAAAGCCTGCCCCATCTCCACGGGCTGTCGCTCAGACCGCGCACAACTTATGCTACAGTGCAGCCTACACAACCCACCTTCCTGGGGTGTTCGAATTAGCTGCTATTGATAACTTTTGACTGAAAATGAATAGTATGAGTTGAAAGAAGTGGCTTCTAGGAGGGAGGCAAGCAGTGAAAAAATAAGGGAGAGATGAATGTGTGAGACGGGAGCGAGAGGAGTGGGGTGCGTGATATGTCCATAACTTTTTGTCTTATCGTCAGAGCGAGCCAGGAGAGCGAACGGAGTAGAGAAATCGTTTCGAGAAACAAGGTGTTCATATTGTTTTTTACTTTTTCAAAATAGAAGTCAATATGAATACCACGTTGTCAAATGAGTGAATCACTGTTTATGTGAAGTACATTTGTATGTTGTTTTCGACGCAGCGCAGCGCCCAAACCTAGGGCCTGTTTGGCAGAGCTCCACCAGCTCCAGATTCACCAAAAACAGCTCCACTCCACGAATTTTTACCCAAACGCTCCAGCTCCACGAAATCTGGATCCACCAAAATACTGGATCTAACTCCAGATTCATGAAATCCATAGAGCACCTCAAGGGGTGCTCCACAAAAACTTGTTTCGTATCTACTCGTGAAGTTAGGTGGTAATTACCCACCAATACCACTGGTTACACACCCCATCCCAACCGTTTTTTTTAAATTCGACCCTTTCTCCATTCGACCGAGGGACCGAGGGCTCCTCGCTCCGCCACTCTCTCTGCTCGCGCCGCCACATCCGGCGCTCCAGCGAGCTGCCACCTCCGGCGATGGCCGGATCTGGTAGATCCGGCCCCCCTCTACCTCCTCCACCTCCTTCTTCTTCCTCCATGGCGAAATCGGCCCCTAGGGTTGGGCTCTCGCGCGCGCTTTGGAACCAGCCGGCGGCGCTCGTCCCGGCCTCCGTTGGCGTGGCCCCCTGGAGAATGCCGCTCCTCCCCGCGCCGTTCCGAGCCCTCTCGCCGCCCTCCTCCGCCGCCGCCTCGCGCGCGACGCGCGGACCGCAGCGGGCGCCGCTCTGAGCGCCGCGACTCGCCGCCGGAGCGCCTCGTTCTCGGCATCGGTGCCGCGCCGCCGTCGCTGCGGGACGGGTGCGCCTTCTCCCACCGCTTCCCCTTCCTCGGGTAATCCCTCTTCCCTCTCGCTCTTAGTTCGTGTTGGTTGATGCGAGGAAGACGCTCGCGTTCGGATGCGTTCCGTGAAATGTTGCTCTCCCGCGGTTTGGATTGGTGTGCGCTTTGTGGAATCACTAACTAGTATTTAGGTTCACCTCAGCTCCTCGCTTCCTTTTCATTTTCCATGGATGACATTATGAACAGCACATCATATGCCAATGTGATTCGCTATTTATATTAGGAATTGCTTTTTTTTAATAGAAAAGATCTTTGTTACCTTAAAGAGATAACGACAGCACTGAGAAGGTCTACTAGAGATGGCACTATAAACAAACTGAGCTTGAGCAAATTGCACTCCGATCAGCTCTGGGAACAGACTGCTAGAACTTGCTGAAGTTCAGCATATTTTGGGTTGAACAAAATAGCTCAACTGAATTCATGCGATAAATATTTCTTTGTACATCTTGGCTTGGGACTGCCAAGACAGACATAAACTGGATACACCGGATGCACAATTAAAAAATGGCAACGTGTAATGCCCGTAAACAAGGGTTGGTGGTTAAATGGCATTTAACCTGTTCCATGTTGTTCATACCTTACTCTGTGATCTTAGAATATTCTTGGGAACTGCTCCTGTTACTTTTTTAACTTACTGTTTCATGTATTCTCTAGTGGTGAAATGTACTAAAGTCCTTAATCTTTATTTTTCAGGCGTTGAATCTGTTTATTGGTTGGAGGGAAAGGTATTGTGCTAATATTTGTTTCAAGACCAAATAATAACTCTGTATTTTCCCCTGCTTAGCAAAGCTATATATCAATAATATATGCTTTTTCAGGTGCAAACTGATGCTGAAGAGTTGCTCATCATCAAGACTAGGGAAACTCTTCTAGATGCGTTGACCGAACATGTCAAAGCCAACCATGAATATGAGTAAGCTTCATTTAGTTTATCGATCTAGTTTAAGCAACGTTGGTCTTGTTGTGGGATTTACTGGTTAGTTGTTCATGCAGTGTTCCTGAAGTTATTGCTTTGCCCATAAGTGGTGGTAACACCAAGTACCTGGAATGGATCAAGAACAGCACTAAGGAAAACTGATCTGGTTTACACCCTGGTATGCGTACTGCAGTTCCAAATGGCCAACAATATGAAGTGAATGATCAATTCCAGAGGGTTGTGAGAACGACGTTTTCACCGTCAGCCTGTCACCTGTGTATCTCAATGACATTGCTGTATGGAATCTATGTTTTTACCATCTCCTATTGATGAATACCTTGGTGTCTTGTGTGATTGTGTGCATGTACACGAAACCTTATCATATTCATACGTGTACATTGTTACCCTTGATTGGTTTTGGTATAGAGTTTTCTGGCGATGTCTACTCACAGTGCAGCCGCAGCTGTAGAATTACCCTTTGATCTCTCATGCGCTTTCATCAGAATATCTTACCCCGATCATTTCTTGGTAAGCTCAGATACGGGAGAAGTGCACCATATGAAAATGAAACTAAAAAAAGAACTAGTTCTAGTCTGTACTCTATAGTTTCTTCAGAACATAAATTTTCACTTCATAAACCATCACTTGCATGGAAATTCAAGTCATAATGCATACTAGCTTGGTTCCTCACTCATTATCTGCAGAAACTGCAGGAGGACAAATCACAAATTAAATGGGCAGCAGCTCTAGGCCGAGAACGGGTCGGTTCACAAAAAAAATACACCATTTTTTGTGAATAAATATGAACAAAACACGTGTGCTATATGAAAATATATATATCATACAACCCCAAGAGAAAAACAGGTCATTTCCACCAAAAACTCAGTTTCGTGGATCTGGAGCTGCTGTGGAAGCCAAACAGTTTGTCCAGCTCCATGGTGGGATCCCAGATTCACGGTGGAGCTGCTCCATGGTGGATCTGGAGCTGGTGGAGCTCTGCCAAACAGACCCCTACCTAGTAAACTGTAATCTGTATGGTATCTAAAATTGAAGAAGGGTTCTTCTACAACACATTGAGTCATAAAAAAAAAAACCAAGGCATGCAGTCATGCAGATGCAAAAAATAAACTAGGGCGATGAGCAGATCGGAAGATCTCGCGCACTGTGCGCCCGGGGACCCAGCTCACAAGCCTAGCTCGTGCCCTCCTCCAAGCCAAGCCAATCCGCAGTGCCGAGCCGATGATTCGAGCCAAGCCAAAAAGATTAGTAAAGCCACCCGCTCCGTATGGGTGGGCCCTAGCTGTCGGTCCCCGCCACCAATCGGTGCCTTATCTACTCCCGTCTCGATGACGCGTGGGCCACGCCCGCTCCTGGATGCGTCTGGTCAGTGGATAGGTCTTGGCCTCATCTGGTACGTTTGGTTTTTTATTTAGGAGCGTTTTATTGTTTGGGGCTCAAGTCCGTGAGTGGCCGGGTCACAAGTCCGGACCATCCAAAACGACAGTGTTTTTCTCACTCAACCCTAGGAAGGATTACCTCACTGACAGGTGGCTCTACAAGAACGTGGGACCTACCTATCAGTCGTACGGGTTTTGGGAGGCGTTCTGGGGGTGGGAGGGAGCTGCTTGGCTCGCATCTGGGTTCAATGCCGGACTTTCTTAGCTAACACGCCGGTTTGGCATTGTAATTCTGTCAGGCTTCAAGGGGAAACATGCATGCTTTATAAAATGTTTTGGTTTATTATCCATTTGAAACCAACAGAAATTTGAAATGAATTTATAAAAATATTATTAAAATATCTGATGGACTTTCAACGCACAAGGTGTTCATGCTGATTTAATTTAAGGGTTTATCACATATTTTAATTACTAAAGGGAATTTGGCTTAAGATGAAGACAGTTGAAGTTGATCTGAATTCGTATCATGTCCGTGTAGGTTATTGTATCATCTCATACCAGACGTGGTATGATCGATGCCAGCATCATGCGTAGACTGTATCAGATGTGGTGTCTATTTGCCAATTCAAACATGAAGGAAATCTAAAAAACAATTAAAGGGACAGAGTTTGTTATATACTAGCTGCATAAGCGCGGCGCACGCCGCGCTAGCTACTGTGTGACCAAAGTAAAAGAGACGATAATTCGCAGGGAGTTTCATAAAAAAAATCAAGGACAAATGCGTAATTTCGGAGAAATCAAAGGGTTTTTTTGAAAAAAAAATCGAGGACCTGTAAGGATTTGTACGTAAGTAAATAAGGACCTATACGTAATTTTGGGAACCCGCGGGGCGTCATCCAAAAAAATTTTTAAAGAAAAAACTTGCAGGGACCTTTTCGCGAGGAAAATAGACCTTTACGTAATTTTTAGAAAGTATGAGGAAAGTGCCTCGGCCGGCCGTACGCAAAACCCGTCGCCACGCGCCGGCCGGCCGAGCGCTGGGGGCGACGTGGCTAGCCTCCCTGCCCGCGAATCCCACCGGCTTTGTTTCAATGACGATTAACCAAACCCTTGGCATGAGTTTGTCATGCATTCTTTTAGTGTGAAGAAGCTTAATTGTCTTATATTTTAGGCTTTTTTTGTTTTATTGCTTGCTGTTTTGTCCGATTCAACAGTATGACTTGTTTGAGTGAGTCTTGCGTACCCACCTAGCTAGAAGTTTCTAGAGCTCAGGCATTTACTTTTCTAGTTAGGTATCATGCATCCTCTTGGAGCTGATGTAGGATCTGCGTGATTAACCAAAATCAAATACATGAAATTGCTTAGACAAATAACATTTAAAAAAAGCAAGGGGAGGGATCTTTTGAACTTATTTGCATATGCACACATAAACGCGTCCCTAAAACAAGCATGTTTTAAGGAGGGCAAAGACTCGGAGAGTCAAAAGAAAGACAAAATTATACCGAGCGTGTTTAAACTTACAGTGTAGAGAAGTATTAAATGGAACTATAATTTGAAACTTGACAGGATATTAATCTTACCAAATGTGCTACTCATATCAGCTTAGATTTGGTAAAAGACAAACTAAGCTGGCATTGATCGGGATGTCACCCTCAAATCGCCACATTTATCATCTATTTAAATGATTGACATCCGTTTCAAATATCCGTTGAACTATCATGATACTCTAAAAAAACAAACTATCATGATATCACTTCAAGCTAATTAATAGTCATAAACAGCCAAATTGTCAATAAATCATCTATCGGAATTATTTATACCAGTTTCTCGAGGCGCCACTCCATTACTACGTGAGCATTTTCTGCTCTAAACAATTTTAGCTTCTGATTTTTTTAGTTTCTAACTTATTTAAACCAGAAGTCTCTTGGAACACGTCGGCTTGTAATTTTAGCTTTTAGTTTCTTTGGCTTCTTTGAGTTTTTTTTTTGCTTTTGCTTTTTCCTTTTTTTTGTATTATCTATAGAGATATAATAATATTTTAAATATTTTTCTTATTTTTTAATTAAATGATTCAGAAAACACTAACGACTGCTACATACAATTTTCAATCAAAAACCAATTGGCGCAGACTTACAGCCTTTGGGGCGGCCCCTAACTCAGTTAAAACGTCAAAGTGGCATAAGTGAAACAATTTGAAAGTTCAGGGACCAAACTAGAAGTTTACTTTAACTTTATGGACCCGCAAGTTAATTCCTAAGTTCAAGAACCTAAATAGAACTTAACTATAAGCTTAAAAGACTTCCAGTGCAATTTTCTCCAAGACAAATGAAACTTGCAAAAAGGTAAAAGAATAGATAAGAAAAGAAACGTAAATTAAGCTTGCTTTATGTTTTATCTGTACATTTTTGTGGCCAATGTAAATTTTACATACCGGGAATAAGCAAGGGACTGGGCCAATTCTTTATGGTTAGGTCTTTGTAGCATCTTGATCATCAAATCAGGAGAAAACGCTTCGAGTAATTGTAAGCAGTAAATCCGATGTTCTCATGAGTAACTTTTCTATATTTATTTGTTCCGTCTGTTTTTTTGGTCGATTGTTGCGTCTGTTTTACAATTGCTCCGTTGATGACATGACCACACATGCTCGCTAGACAAGTAATGCTATCTGATCATGTTAATTAGCTACTAATGGCACTGAATTTGCTTAGTGAAGAAGAGCAACATCAACCTGAGTAAAATTTACATAAAACAGTACAATCACTGTAGGAATCGGTGAAAAAAAATCCCTCCTTCCAAATAGAGTCTCATAATGTGCAATTGCTCAGTGGCCCACTCTCATTGTGATAGCGTGTAAACTCGTAACTCGTATGAGCTTCAAAAAGTTACTGAATATAGGTGGATTAGTATTCTATAATCTTAAAATGCTTCAAAAATATAACTCAATTACATTTGCTAGATAAGAATTAAGACGTCAAAGTTCAACACGAACAATAATTTCCACCATTGATCACTATTCGCATGCTTCTAAATTTCATTTGATCTTTAAATTTGTAGGGTGGCAGAACATTCGTCACCTATACATCTAGTAATTTAGAAACTTGTACCAAAGTTCACATGAGTCTACAAAGAGGCATATAATCCACCGTGGCAACAGTTTTAATATTAAGATGCTCTCCAGCTTTGTTTTTACCTTGGTAATGTAACTGCGTAACTATGTCCTCTCATAGCCTCATGTTAACTTGAGAAAGCCCGTCTCAAATGGATGTTGGTAGGGCTGAAAACGGTCGAAAACGATCGGTAGGAGGTCAAATTACTTTCAGTTTTACATTATTTTCTTGAAAACGAAATCGATACGATATTGTCGGAAACGAGAACAACATCGATATCCCGGTAAATTCGAAAACGAAACTATTCGATCAAAAGTGCATCGATAACGATCGAAAATCATGAAAGCGATATCTAAAATACAATAAACACATTACACACCAATCTGCACAGCATGACACCTATCCACGTAGAAGAACAAGCAAAAACATATACTGCTACTACAAAACTCTGTTACACTCCTTTAATTTTTACAAGCTATTGAGAGAACCAAAATTACTAATTAATCATGCACTGCAAAAACATACACCTGAGAACATAATCATGCACTGCCACTGTGCCACAGCAATACAGCATCGAGAATTTCTTTATCAGTGAATTAAAACATACACCTTTAGCAAGCATTCAAGCAAGATTAAACTACAACGACTACTGAAGCAATCGAATGAACGAACTCTAACTCACACGGACAAAACGACGAACGAACTAAACAAACGAAAGACGACGGAACGAACGACGCACAAACGACGACACGAATGACACGACGACTACCGACCGACGACCTAACTAACTACCGACCGCGAGACAGCAGGAGGGAGTCGAGAAGCATGGAGGGGTCGAGAGAGAACGAGGGAGAAGACGATCGACGGCTAACTAGACGACGACGGCTGGACAACACAACAACTACTACGACTACGATCGCTCGACCTCGCTAACGACCAACCACAAAGAGAAGAAAAGGGGAAGGTCGAGAAGCACAAGGGAGGACTAGAAGCACTAGGTGGGTCGAGACAGCAAGGGGAATGGAATTGGTCGCCGGCTCGCTAATCCGCGCAAACAAACACAAGGAGATCCACAGATACTAACACCGACAACTAACACTTATCATAACTAACAGACCTAACAAGCACTGAACACAGACACACACTCAAGTCACTGACCTAACATCACATTAACAAAGCTAAACAAAATAACATGAGCTGAACCAATATCCAATAACAGAATATTCACTGATCATCAAATAACATCTCAGTGAGCACAAGCATTCATCAGTTCATAATTCAGTAATTCACCATCACACAGAGATATCAACCAAATTCACAATACCAGATTAACATTCACAATTCACAAAATCTGTAATGAACAGGGTAATTAACATCAACAGTAAGGAGAATAGAAGATTTGAGAAGGATTCAACCTAATGGGGTAGAAGTAGCAGAGGAGAGATTGGCGGCGGCGCCGTAGAGGAAGCAGTGGCCGTCGATGCCGTCCAGCTCGGTGAAGGGTCGTCAGAATTGTGGAAGAAGGTGAGGTAGCGGTAGAGAGATGCTGTCGCCGGAGATGTCGATGAAGGGGTTGATGACGTCGGTGTCGGTGGAGAGGTGACGCGCCGGTGTATGAAGCTGTTGAGGCCGTCGGCGTTGAAATGGAAGGTGGCGCCGAGGGGCCGTCGGTGAAGAGTTCGCAGGAGGAGGAGCCGTCGGTGGAGAAAGCTGATGACGGCGCAAGGGAGGATTGGCGGCGCTGTGGCGAGAGCAAGTGAAGGGAGGCAGAGAAGGGGGAGTAGGCGGCGGTGTACGGGAGAAGTGGTGGCCGGAGAGGAGGAGATGGAGGAGGCGCGGCGGCCGGAGATGGGAGAGGCGCGATGAGGAGAAGGTGGCGTTGGGGGAAGAGCAAGAAGGGAGGTGGCGCTATGGAGGATGTGGCGGCGCGCCAGAGGGGAGCAGCAGGAGAAGAAGATGGCGGCGCCGAGCGGTGGGCGACTGCGAGATGGCGGCTGTATGGTGGGGATAGGCGTCGGCCGGTGGTGGCGAAGTAGAGGAGAAGGGCACACGGGAGAAGTCGGCGCGGTGGGGGTAAGGTGCGGCGGCGCTGCGGGTGAAGAAGAAGGAGGTGCTGCGGAGGAAGAGCAAGGTGGAGAAGGGAGGCAGTGAGGAAAGGGTGGCGCTCCGGCGAGTTTGGCCCAGCCTCGCCGGCGCCGAGAGTGGAGAAGGAGGAAGGGGGCGAAGACAGAGAAACCGGGCTCGATTTGGATCTGGGCGGCCGGATGCGGAGGGGCTAAGATGGGGACCGGGAAGGGAGCAGGAAGCTGCGGTGGTGGAGAGACTGTGGCGGCCACCGGTGAAGGGCGGCTGGTGAAGGGAGGCGCGGAGGTGAAGCAGCGGGGGTGCACGGGTGAAGAAGAAGGAGCGGCGGGCGGAGATAGGTGGAGAAGAGGAGGGAGGAGAGAGGCGGCGAAGCTTGGCGGCGCGCCGCGCGAGTCGGCCCGGCCTCGCCGGCGGCCGGATGTGGAGGAGAACCGGGGGGGAGGAGATGAAGGCGAGGCGTGCGTGGGGATGGAGGCGTTCGTCTGGAGGTGGGGTGTGGGAGAGACGCCGAGACGGATTGGGGATTGGGCAGACTAATGGGCCTGGCCGCCTGGGCTGGGGTGCAGGGTGCTCACAGCTCCCTGATCGGTAATTACCGACGGTAATTACCGCTTAAATACGGTATTTTTCGAAAACGATCGGAAGAGAGTTAAATCGTTTTCGTTTTCATTATCGGATATTTTTACCGTTCTCGTTTCCGTTTTATCGGTTACCGTTACCGTTTCCGTTTAGGGAAAAAAATCGGTAATTTTTCGAAAACGATTTTCGGTAACCGAGAATTACCGTTTTCGTTTTCAGCCCTAGATGTTGGCTGGTTACCACAATTCGCTGCGTCTACTCTTAGGTGTACTTACAAGCTTGACATAGGATGATGTTTATTTTATCGGTTCGGCTTAAAAGCTCATGGCTTATGGCTGAAAACACACAGAGTCGGGTGAAAAAACATCAGAATGTGATGAGGCTTATTTAGCATAATTAAATTTAAAAAATTTTAAAAATATAAAAAATATGTTAGCCCATTACGTATAATACAAACAAATACGGGAAAAAAGAACCGGCAAAAAAGCTAAACAAAAAGCCAAAAGTTCAGAAAAAGACGAAATTTATGAATAGTGAAAAATAAGCCAGAAGTCAGAAGCCGAAGCCGAATTGATCAGGAGAGTCGACAAACTTTGGGATGCTATAAGTTTACAGTTGAGTTTTGGAACACTTCCTCGCACATGTTAGCACAAAGTTGTAGCAAACAAACTATAAGTTATAATTTGCTAGTGTTAGTATCACTTATGGCAACTTCTACGGCAGCAAATCAAATAAGTCACCATGTAAAATTTGTCCCACTTTAGTAAAATATGGCCACATAAGTAGACCCAACTTGGCCATGGTTATGGGCCTATTTGGCAACGGCTGCGGCTTATGGTTTTTGGCTGAAATTTTTGAATTTTGGCTGTTTACGGTACAGATTACAGAGAGACAGATACTCACTTGCGATTTTGGCTGGTACAGATGTTGGACTTTTAACTTGTAGATCCCGTCTTAAGAAAATACTCCGTTTGAAAGTTAGGTACTGTAGCAAAAGTCAAAAGCCGCCAGCTTCGGAGGAAAAGAACAGGCCCTATGGCTTGTGCCTTGTATAAGTCCAGCAAAATTTGGCACACAACCAAATCGCTCGAAAATATACAATTGTCAAATTTGTAGGGATTAATTTGTTCTTTTATACCATCCCCAATGTTGGGAGAACCCAACATGGTAGGGGATGTGCCTTGTATGATTCTACTCCATACACGGAGTGCTAAGAAATTTTGCCTAGAGAATTCTACTAATTCTAGGAAATAAAACATTAAAGTGGCATACACGTTTAGGTATTATTGCTTTGTGTGCTATATAATTTATATTAAAATAATATAATTGTGATTCTCTAAGAAGTAGTCGCCAAACTAAATTGCTTAGCATTTGGTTGATGTATTCGGTCTCTAGTACTTCGTGGGTGCCCATACGCTGTGGATGCTTAAGAAGTGCACAACACTGAACTTTAAAGAGAATTGAGTTGGGTGATGAGCTAGTTACGTTAGTGCTTATGGTAGCTTTGGGTATTGAGCTTCTTGAATCCAGGGTATTTGAAACTCTCAATCCTTCGTATATGATGTGGTGTTACATCATTTCTCTCCCAATTTGCAATTTGAGTATTTGGTATGAGCATTATAGAAAGACCTTTTTAGAGATAAGCCATTGGCGTTAGATGATTTTTGATCTAGGGCATCCATTTTCCAATTAAATGGCTCAGAAGTGCCAATAGGCATTGTACTTAAATTCTCAATGCAAAGAAAAGATCTTGTTCTGTGTTGATGGGCATGAGTGTTTTTTTTGCATAAGCAGTTTCAAGTGCTAAAATGTACATGAACACAACATAAAGTTTCTTGATGTGTAATATTAATGAGCATGTAGTTTCTTAAACATAGCAATTTGTTTAAAAGAAGACACCGTGTATAGTATAATGTGTTGTCCGTACCATACATATATAGTAATCTTATATGAGTTTGCTATAATGCTTATTCAACAATGGGCAGCACTTTTCCACTATAAAGAGTGTGGCCATATAATCATCTCAATGCTCCTATGTGGAGGTATGCTTGGAGAGGAAAGGTTCTCCACATAAGAATTGAAGCGAAATTGAGTCAAGCATAGTTGCTCTACTGTGCTTTGTGATGAGGACATCCCGATTAGTCCGATTACATGAGCACGAGCTAAAAAGATTAATCAATAGGTGAACTCGTTTCTAATTAAATTTGACTTTAATTTACATGAGAACTGGCTACTACATAATGCTAGTATCTTAATTGGTCTCAGGTTTGTGCATGAGAAGACGTTGGATGCCGAAACTAGAAGAAATCAACCAAGCAAAAAAATCATGCATGTGCATGTGAATTGAGATAAAGATAAAACAAAAGAAACACATGCATGCATAGCCAAAACCATGTGATGGAATTTTAAGCCAAGGCAATGTGCATGTTTTTATTTTTTCTAGTCGCACCAAGACCATCGATGTTGAGTTAATTCAGGACGTTGTCTCCTATTTGATGAGTTTGTTATTTCAAGCAAAAGCAATGTACGTTATTACTTGCTTGGAGTCCGATTGAGTCAATATGCTAAATTCAGTTCTTTGCCCGTAGTAGAGTCCTGTTTGGACTTTGGACCGAACCGTAGAGATGTATTCCTATACGGCCAAGCCGTCTGTGCGTGGCTTGAGACTGGATGCTATAAGTATTTTTGTACCCCTTGTAAAAAAATCAGACCATAGAAAATTAATCTATTATTTTCAGAGAGTTATACGCTTGTTCTTCCTAGGGTTTGGCACACGATTGCAACCTAGAGGAGAATCGGACGTTCATCCCCGTCGTTCTTGTGTTTCCATGTGATTGGCCAGAGCGACAACATGTCTACTTGGTGGTCGGTAGATGGGATCACGAGTACGTGGTTGGGCGAATTTTTTTGTCACAGGTTACTGTTCTAACAGTGGTTGGCACCATCGATTCGTCAGGTTGCACGGATCCAACTTATCTTCATTGATCCTACGCCGTGAAGATCAGACAATCCCCTGCATCACATTGACTACATGGCAAGTTGAGGGTTTTGTGGTAATCATCAATGGCTCTAATAAGAAGGTGGTTGGTAGTAAGAAGCGCTATTGGTAGAGGTGATGAGCATAAGATCTGGATATGTTATAGATTATATGCCATGGAAATTGGTGGTGAAGGAAAAATGTTAAGGAACTCATCGACAGTAAGATCTCACTTGGTTGAGACGAGTTTTGCACAAAGAGTTTGGGGGCAGTAGAGTGTAGAGGAGGAATCAAAATGACTAGGAGAGAAGATTAGAGGTCAATGGCGGCGTTATTGAGTTTCAGGAGCCATTGAGTGAGTGGAGTTAAAAGGATGGAAAAAAAGACATTAGGTATGGCAAGACTGGGAAAGACTCTGCAGGTAGGTGTGCTCATTTTCATTTTAATTATTTTTGTAGGTTCCATGTTAATCTACTATAATATTCTTCTATTCTTTTTTACTTAGCATTCTAGAATCCATACTATCAAACTTTCCAATATATTTAAAACTATCTATATTGGCTATATAAAAACTATATCATTATATTGATTGTTAAATATACTTTCATAATACTATAATTTTATTAGTATATCTTAATGTGAAGTTATAATAAGTAAGGTTAAAATCACATCTCGGAGCCATGAAAACCTAAAAACATCAACTCCGCCTTCCAGTTGGTTGCGGCCAGGAGCAAGAAGGCGGTGGTGATCCACGTGCCGTACAGGCTCCGTAAGGCGTTCAGAAAGATTTGTGTCAGGCCCTTCCGTTGTATTGCTGTAGGCTTGATCTGTGGCTCATGTCTCTGGATCTGCTCAGTGGTGGCGCTTAGACGTCGCATAGTTGTTTCTACAGTGGCGGACATTGCAAGAAGCGGCTCGTCGTGGAGTTCAAGGGTGGCTATGCCATGGCCTTGAGGCGTGCAGGGCCCCGGAGTGTTGGTGGCGGTCTATTTTGTGTGTGGGTAGTGCGCGGGGTGCTGTGAAGGTGCTAGCGAAAGCCTTGCCGGTGATCTTACCGGTCTCGACAACAATGACGCCTTCGGGCGCCATTATCCTTCCTGGAGGTGTGTCGTGGCACTACATAGCTCTCATGTTTACTGATCTCCAGGTGAAAACCTTGCCTCGGTGAGGCGGGCGGCGTCGGCGACTCTCGTCGCCTCCTTGGAGACGTCGCCTCGGAGGTCCATCTTCACGCAAAGCAGACCGAAGTTTGGATGGCACAGTCGGATGAGGATAGGGGCTTAGTTGTAAGCAAGGACGGAGAAAAAGTGTTGAAGCTTAGCCTTTCTAGTTTTTTTCATAGTCCTTAAGCTATCTTTCCTGTTGTTTTATGCACCTCAGTTTTGAGGCTTTGAGCCTAAGAGCTTGTGTAACTTTTGGCTGTATATATCCTTCGTGGATATAGAGGCCGGATTTTATATCCTTTATCTAAAAATACCATAATGTCTTAGAATAACCCACACTGTTGAGAGGACTTGTGATGTGTTGCCTCTCCGAAGAGCCTCCACAGTTAGGATAGCTTTTTTCCACTTTACCTAGCTAATTTTGCACTGTAGCAGCTGTTAGCTTAAATTTAAAAAAATAAAAAATAGGTTATCCCATCATGGATAATGCAAATTAACACAAGAAAAAAGGCCAAAAAGCCCAAGAGGCCAAAAAATTAGAAAAAGACAAAATTAAGGAATAGCGAACTAGAAGTTAGGAGCTAAAGCTAAAACGAGCGTGCCTTAATTGGTTTATCAACTTAGGCTAGGTTCATTTGTGTGTTTGGCTTACGGCTTACATTATTAAAAGGTGCATTTTTTTAAGACGGGTCTACAGGTAAATTATAGTCCAATCTGTACCGAATTTAGTTGTACTGGCCAAAATTATATGTGACTATTTATCTTTACATACCGCCTCTTACGAACAGACCAAAATTCAAAAACCATAGTTATCAACCATAAGTCTCAGCCCAAAAGAACCCACCCTTATACCCAACACAAACTATTATAAAAAAAATCATCCTTGTCTTTGGATCATAAGGAATCTGGCACTTCAGCTATCATAACTTCACAGATCAAATCTACACATTTTCATTCCAAAAGTACCAAATTTTTTTTAAAAAAATAAATCCACACTTAGCATTCTCTTCACAGTTCACACCCACCCAACACCAAAAAGGAAAATAGGAGCAAAGCACAACAAAGAATTTAAATCCCTGAACTGAATTTAGCTTCTGTAATTTGAGTCCCAGTTCTAATTCATGTAGAATTGGAATTTGACCACAATTCATTTTTTTTATTTGTAAGAAACTATAACCTGGAAATGGAATTATGAGACAAAATCTTCTTTGGATGCAAAAGAAATTACAAGTTCTGAAATAGTCATTGTCATGGATTTTGTCTTTGTGATTGCTAATACATTATTTTGCTATAGAACCTGGTATATCAACAGATACAAGCAACACTCTGCAACTATTATCCCATCGCAGTACTAAGCACACCGTTTGCATTCAGAGTACACACTGCATAGATCTAGATCAGTAGTTGCTGATCAGATTTTAAGAAGCTGTCGAAGTTTGGTAATTCAATTTTCTCATTGTTGAGAGACTAAATCAATAAATTATTCCAGTCGTTGATTTGCTTATGTTGTTGACAATGCACATGAGTTGCTGCGAGCCAAGCGTTGGAACAATTTGCTTGCTGCGGCAGATGGATCGAAGTCTGATAAGCGAGAAGTTGATATGCAAGTTTTGATAGAGAAGCCAGGTGAGTAGGTGAGACTGATCTGTGAGCACTCACATGGATTTATACCCAGAAAGTGAAAAATGCACTGGTATAGCAGCATTTTCATCAATGCTTCCTTGAAGGTATTATGTGTACCTGCTTTCTTTTCCTTAGTTTTTTTTCCTTTTGTAAATACACTTGATGCCTTATCCGATAGGTATAGTTGTCATTAGCATGCTCTAGGCTCATGTTTATTGCATTTATCTAGTGTGGTGGAGCAGATAGAGAATGTACGTATGTAGATGTTAGTCTCCTAAAACTAATGCTGCAGGTGTTCTTTGTAGATTTAGCATGTTGACAAGAACTTGTTTGTAGTCCTCCTTTCGACCTGTTAGATGGTAGACTAACCATCCTATTTTTTTATTGTATCATTCATAAGAATCTTTCATCAGTTGCTATGGTGCGCTTATCGTATTCACAAACATTGACTATGTTAGTCCAGATGAGATCATTCATGTGCCCATTCTTTTCTTCTTACTAGTATAGTGCCCGTGCTAACGCCACGGCGGCATTTTGGGGATGCACGTGAAAATAATCAAATGATGATTTTTTTTTCATAGTTTAAGTTTCACGCAATTTGTATATCACCATGTATATAATCTGAAAAACACTCATATATATCACCAGCAAGTTCAGGTCATGAAATTACAAGCCTAGGCCAATTATAATGCATAACAAGGCATAAATAACTGTCAGACCGTTTTGGAGAATAACAAACCAATTGATAAATAGGACACCATGTAATAAACATAAACATTAACGGAAATTTTAAAATGAAATTGATGCACCATCCTTCTAGAAGACTTATCTTCATCTCTACCTTGTCAAGCAAAAAAAAAAAGCAAGCACACTCTACAAAATGAAAAACAAATAGTTAAACATCATAAATCCATTGTATATTACATATAAAACAGCTAGCCCGACATCGCAGTTGCCACTGCTATCTTGCCATCGCCTTGGACCTTTGCAAGCAAAGTTTTATATAGGAATGTTTTTCCTGTGCCTCCCGGGCCATCAACAAAGAAGACACCTCCGTTGCTATAGAAATTCTCAAACACAACTTTATTAAGAAAGTTTTTCAAGGTAGCAGGTAACTTGGTTGATGACAAAGACATGAATGAAGCGAACTTGTTAGATGGCAAGAAATTCATGCTAGTATAATTTTGACAAGCCTCGACATGAGGCAAGAACCTATCTAAAATACAACTTCCATAGGAGTTTTATTTGCTATTATTACTTGTTGGATGGCAGTATGTACTCTGCTAAGAAAAAACGTCTTCGGTCAGCATCCCAGAAGTAGAGCATACATGAAGAATGGCCATAGAACTTGATGAAAAATGGAGCAAAGAAACTCTAGTTTCACTATTGTTTTTAGTCTTAGAGGCAGCTCTTTATCGGACCTTGTCTCTCGATGATGCTATGAAGTATAAAGTAGTCCACCTCAAATAGATCATGGTTAAAACCAGCGCAATAATTGAATTCTAGTAAGTTTAGAAAGAACGGTTCACCTAGGATCATATCCTAAAATGTTTTATTCAACTGCAGCACAATACGAGTGACATTTAGTTACCTTGCAAATTGTCACCATATCATGAATCAGATTTACAAATATAAATTTTGGTATTATAACAAAAGCAGGGATTCAGATAATATACATTTTATGATAGATGTACTCACTCACACAGTACCTACAACTGCTCGCATCTGGTTAAGCCATCCATTGCACAAGACCATCAGATAACCATTGTTCTTGGATATTACTGAACGTAAAACTGATCAAATCAATCGACTGGTATGTTGCTGTGGACATCTTGAAGTGGTAGGCGCTATAACATTGTAATAATTTGCAGCAAATAGACACATCCAAACCTTCAATTGAATCATTGAACTGACTTAATTTGAGTATCCAAATGAACTGATCGATAAAAGACAAAAATAAGAAGTTAAGAACAACAACAAAAAACTGAGCTGGAGTGCAACCAGTTCTATCAGCTAATTCAGGGATCCAACAAATCAAATCCACTACAACTGAAATAGGAAACTCTTAAACCAATCAAAATAGTAAAAAAAAAAAGGAACACAACATTCGAATATTCATAGACAAAGAAAGGGGAGCCAAGAACCAAGAAACCACCGGCTTACTCTTCGATGGGAATGGGATGGTGACCATGGCCGCTGCAGCCTTATTGGTGGCCACTGCAGCCATCGTCTCTGATGGCTACTGAACAACAAAGAGTGACCTCCTAAATAGGTTTGGTGCTTACCAGTCACAACTCCCGGGAGACCACAAGTGGACATGATATACTGCAGAAGACTTACAAGGTTTGCTCCATCTTTTCAGACTAAATCATTAATTAAAAGTTGTGCATCTTCTCAAAATCAGCAATGTCCCATGAATCCCAATTCAAGATGCTCCTTTACATGGTTATGGTAGCACTCAGGCACCTGCAAGGCTGCAACCCATGTTTAGCACTTTTTTTAGATAAAGGATATAAAATCCGGCCTGTTACGAGACGTACGATGATTCTATTCAAAAAAAAATAGGGCTGTTAAAAAAAAGTACAAGTTATCTGAACAGTTGCTGAACTGACAAACTGGCGCATGCTTCGGTAGCTTCCTGCAGCTGCTACAAATACAATAGACATTGACATTGCTTCGGTAGCTTCCTGCTTCCTGCACAGGCATTGACAAGATAAGGGCCTCCGCTTCATCTAGACAACCTGAGCGCCCAAGAAGATCCACAATACAAGTGTAATGTTTAACACTTGGCTGCAGTCCATAATCCTTAGTCATACGCTCAAAGAACTCCAAGCCTTCGTCTTTCAGACCACTATGGCTGCACGCATATAGCAAGGACAAGAAAGTAATCTCATTAGGTTCTGCCCCTCCATTCATCATCTATTTGAACAGCTCAACAGCCTTTTGTCCTTGCCCATGGAACCCATAAGCTGAGATCATTGCACTGAACAGGAAAAGATCAGATCCACAATAACCAAAGAAAACTCTTTCCGAGTCACCTAAGCATCCACACCGAGAGTACATATGCACGAGAGATGTCATAACCGGCACAACCTTGTCGACTCCAGCGTTGATAGCCTGTGCATGAATTTGCTGACCTTGTGCAAGAGTTGCCAAATCTGAGCAAGAAGCAATAGCACTAACAAATGTGACCACATCCGGTGCCACTCCAACACCACTCATCATGCAGAAATACTCCAGCGCTCCCTCTGAGTCTCCATTCTGCGTCCTTCCAGAGATTATGGTATTGCATGACACAATGCTAAGAGAAGGAAGAGCTCGGAGCACGGCCTCTCCTTCGTCAAGATACCCACATCTCATGTACATGTGAGACAACGAGCTCCCAACGCACATGTCCTGTCCAGCCTGCACCGCACTACATATGCATGGACTGCCGCCGGAGACAACATCTGTGAGCCCAAAGACAAAGACCGGAACACGCTCCCAAGGCCAAACTCATCAGTGCATTCCCTCCTCCGCATGGCATGGAAGAACTCCAAGCTCTCCTCGTCAAGGCCTACGTTGGTGAGCCCAGCGACCATGGTATTCCACGTCGCGACATTCCTCGCGGGCATTTCGTCGAACAGCTTCCGCGCGCTTCCCAGCTCACCGTTCTTGTTGTAGCCCCCGATCAGAATGTTCCGCGCGGTGGGGAGGTCGCCCAGTCCGCGTGAGGCGGCGGGAGGTGGTTCACGGTGAAGCGGTCGGCGGCGCGCGCGAAGTGGCGTCGAAGGAGTGGAGCGGCGGAGGAGCGGAGGGCGCGGCAGGTCCGGAAGAGGTGGGAGAAGAGGCCAGCATCTGACCAGAGGACGTCACGGAAGCGGTGGTGGAGCGCATCCTTGAGGCGGCCGATGGAGCAGAGGCGGACGAACTCGCTTCGGGGGAGGCGGCGGCCGCGGGAGGCGGCGGCCGGGAGGACGCCCGACGGCACCACGATCTCGGCCGCGCCGTCGAAGCCCAGGAGGAGGAACGCGCGGTCCAGGTCTCGACGATCTCGACGGCACCACGATCTCGGCCGCGCCGTCGAAGCCCAAGAGACAATCCACGATGCATGCGAGCCGCGAGCGTCAGGGACGCGGGAGGGTTACTGCAGATCCATTAAAGGATGACCGTCGGATATGGTTGAGTAAGGAGAGAGAATTGAGGAGAGTTAATCTGGTGCGCACGTTTTTATGATGGTGTATTTCTGGGTGCATATTGTGGTGTGGATGTAGTTAAGGTCATGACTGTGGAGCAGGTAATTGTTGGGTGGATGTAGAATAATTTTAACTGGTGGTTTATAGGGGTAGAGAAGAGATAGAGATGCATAAAAGTTTGAAGAATACTGAGTGGAGATGTGCGACATCTATAATAAGTTACTCAGTATTGACCCATCTCTGGTTTTCTCCTCACAGAACTGACAGACCTGCATGCAAGTAAACTTCACTTTCTTAGCGCCAACACTAAACATACAGTAACATCATACCAGACAGTAGCATGGATCAGAGTTCTATTTACCTTTGAAGTACATGTAGACGCCATCTTTGCAGCGCCACGGCTTGTGCTGGCGGATGATGACGACAGGCATGACTTTCTTGCGGAGGTCGGGCTTGCCCTTCTTGACGGTGGCCATGACCATGTCGCCGACGCAGGCCGACGGTAGCCGGTTGAGCCTGCCCTTGATGCCCTTCATGGAGAATGAGATGGCATAAAAAAACGTACCAATGACTTGAAAAGATAACTAAACACCATGATGCGTACACAAAGGTACTATCCAGACAAAGAAAGGAGATTGTTTTATTTTGAAGCACTACATAACTAAACTGAGCATATCACCTTATAGGTTTTGTCCCCAAAGAAATGGATCTCTTGGAATTCCTCAAGATATCTCAAGCAGTAGGTCTTGTCCCAGCCTTGCGGGAATACCTGAATTTTCAGTGACGTGGTAGTAAGTAGCATGAACATAATATTTCCAGCAAATATGTACAAGTCTGAAACTTACATCAAAACTAATCTGCCCTCCAATAGAAAATGTCAAGTTCAAGTGTGCAAACTTTTCACGAAGCACTGACACAGAAATTTATGAAGTTCCCAATCAAGTTATGTCTGCCACAAACTCCTCTCCAATTTATACACAATACATACTGGCAGGGACCAGTTACAATGTCACTGAAAGGGAACCGTGCTAGAATGTATAAAGCTTACATGTAATCTATATAAACACACTGCGACTTCAATTCATAAGGCTGACAGCTGATCAGTGCACGATCATAGCTTCTTTGGGAAACATCATTTGAGAAAAAATGCTCTAAGAAATTAAATTTCTCAAAGGTTAGTGTACAGAACTGACGCTGGTGGTGAAGCTTATAGATCTACATATATAAACCATGGACGCAAGTGGATCACAGTTCATAAATGGGAGGATAAGTCATATGCTTAAAGAAAGAAAGGGTATTTTGTAGTGAGCCTCACAAATCCAGGCAGTTAGTTCATACAGAGGGCAGGAAAAATCATAAAATGCCCAAATTTCTCTCATTAAAAAGAGGACGGGGGTCTTTATTTGAACATTCGAAGTTTTGAGCTCTCAAATTCATTCCCAAAGTTAACTTTCTAGAGTACCATACTTACTTTAAACGTAATGTAATGACAACATTGTCTATGCATAATCATGTGTGGGTAAAGAACATAACGAACCAACAAATCTCAAAGTTCGCAGGAGTTACCTTCATCGTGGTTTTCATCACCTGAGAGCAGTCCTTCATATACCTAGGAAACGATATGATTTGATCTCCCAGAGAGTACGACCTAAACAAAAATAAAAATGCAAAAAAAATCAGGAATAATGGTACACCTCAATTACCTCCGAAGCTTAGAACTATTTGCAAAAAGAAGGCAGGTTGTACATTGGGTCATTAACTCGAAAAGCTACGAGCCTATGACAAGAAAGGCTTGATATAAGGAAGCATAATAAAGAAACCACCTGAACCGAATGGTTAAAAATCCGATGAAGATTTCGATGGCGCTCGACAGCAAGGGTAGCCTTTGCGTTTGTTAGAAAAGCTGTGAAATGAAAGCCAATTAGTAATGCAAACATGACATATCTTGATATCCTAAGAGGAGGTGATTGCATATCAACATGAATTGAGTTGTATGATTACATTTGTTTGAAGAATTGCAGCTCTTACAGCTCCCAAACCACCGCCCTAGTGAGTTCATAGATGGCAGTGTGCTCCTGATAAGTGAAAAGACAACCTTTGAATACCAAAACTATGACATTATAGATGAAATATCAGCGGCATCTTCACTTGGAAGAAAGCACTTGGTCTTGGTGTAACAATACAAAAACAACACTCAGTTGACTGCTATGATCGCATAATAATCTGAATGAATTCCACCATTCCCACGAGTCTACTAATTCACTCTGCAATTTAAGAAAAAACATAAACAAGAGAAATCACTACTGAGTATATTTGTCATTCCTTTCTTAATTTAGTGACATCATAATTCCAGAAAAGCTTTTTTTCAAACATTCCACCTATAACCATCCATCTCCAACCCTAGGAGCATGCATAAAATCAGAACTAACACAAGCACAACCCCAATTATACCAGTATTAGTTTCGCTCTTACCAATTAAACGCCTTCCGTGCGATAAAACACATTGCAATCGTTGACTAAAGCACGATTAATGTAAAGTTTGTGTGGATTCTCGCATCGCGACTCACCAGCTTGAAGAAGACGGAGAGCCCAAAATCGATTGCCTTGAGCGAGAGGTCATCGTCCTTGTTGACAAGCAGGAAGTTCTCGGGCTTGAGGTCGGTGCATGACCCGGCGAGTGGCAGGCCTCGGCGACCCCAACGATGATCCGCGTGAGCTCGGCGCCTTGCGCTCGCTGTAGTGGCGCGCTCTATGATGCGATCGAAGAGCTCGCCGCGGCGCAGCTCCATGACGATGTGCACGTAGAGCTGGTCCTCGTAGAAGCCCTTGATGGCGATGGCGTTCTGTGGCGGAGAGGTGGTGCATGATCTGGATCTCGCGGCGCACGTCCTCGATGTCCTCCTTGGTGATGAGCTTGCGCTGGAGATGGACTTGCGGCGTAGTCGACCCCGTGGCCAGCTCGGTGCAGGTAGGTGGTGCCGAACGCGCCTGCCCGAGCTTCTGCCGCGCGTAGAGGTCGCGGAGGTTAGGGGTACGGAGGTTAGGCGGCGGGCCGGGGATGCAGCGGAGGCGCGGCCTTCGGGAGGCGGGGGCGCGGCCTTTGGGAGTCGGCGGGGCGGCCTTGGGAGGCGGCGGGCCGGGGATGCGGCGAGGCGGCGGCCTTCGGGAGGCGGCGCCGGGGATGCGACGAGGCGGTAGCCTCGGGAGGCGGGGAGGCGGCGGCCTACCCAGAGAGCGATCCGCGGTGCGGAACCCAGAGACGATCGACTGCATGCGAGCGGCGCACAGGAGTCCGCGATCAAGTCCTCATCTCCGCCTCTTGGTCTCCACCAATGCCGGCTAAAGAGAAGAGGGGCCGAGGGGCAACAGAGGAGGGACGGTGAGGAGCGGCGCGGGGAGGACGGGGAGCGGAGGAGTGGAGGCGCGGGGAGAGGTGGAGATGGGGAGCGGCGGCGCGGTGGAGGACGGGGGAGCGGAGGGAGTGGCGGCGCGGTGGAGGACGGGGGGAGCGGCGGGAGTGGAGGCGCGGGAGAGGCGGAGATGGGGAGCGGCGGGAGTGGGCGTGGGGGAGGAGGCGGCGGCAGCGCAAGGTGGGGGGGAGGTGGCGGCGGCAGCGCGTACGAGCGAAGAGGCGGCGGCAGCGCGGACGAGCGAGGAGGCGGCGGTGGAACAGAGGAGCGGGGGAGGAGGACTCGGTGGGGAGGATAGCTGCGCGGAGAACGGAGGAGATGATTTTTTTTTTGAACTGAACGGAGGATTTGGTGAGGGGTACTGCAGATCTATTGAAGGATGACCGTTGGATATGGTTGAGTAAGGAGAGAGAATAGAGGAGAGTTAATCTGGTGCGGACGTTTTTAGGATGGTGTAATTCTGGGTGCATATTGTGGTGTGGACGTAGTTAAGGTCATGACTGTGGAGCAGGTAATTGTTGGGTGGATGTAGGATAATTTTAACTGGTGGATTATAGGGGTAGAGATAGAGATAGAGATGAGTTGTACAAGTCAAATATTACTGATTAAAATAATTTATTTAGTTTTTGCCCGTTGATCGATTGATAAGAGAGAATTATGTTATACCACGGTTCATAAAACAGGTTCGAATCAAACAAAACTGGCCAACAGAGGTGGTGTATTGAAATTTGATTGTTTTATCACTGATTCATTAGCGGTTTAGTCCTGTTTTCCATTTACTGATTCCAATCTATTGACAGTATTTGGGTGAGTTCTAATTGTACCTGTTATTCATGTAAATTAAGGTATTTCTTTCTTCAAATTTGGGTGAGTTGTAATTGTACTTGTTATTCAAGTATTTTATCATTCATAAGAATGTTTCATCAGCTGCATATAACTCCTGCGAGCTCGACAGCAACAAGCAGGAGGGGTACCTCTCCGTAGCTCCCCTTTTGGTCCATTTTTATCGGAGTTCTTTATTTTTGTTATATACCTTTTTTCATATATATAAAAGAAGTATATATACATATTATGCTATAAAAAGTAGACTTTGATGAAATTTTTTATAGAACTCACTTTGAAGTATCTTATAATCATTATTAGAGTATACTCAGAAAGATAAAGAGGTATTATTTAAATGGTATATAAGAAGTGGGAGTACGTACTCCTAGAAGGATAGAACAATTTATATATATATATAGAGAGAGGAAAAATACCTTTTACACACGGGTATAATTACACCCACCTCTAATATACCACCTAAACAAACTTGAAATACTCCTTTATCACTTTTGGTATATTTGTATACTAATTATAAGATATTCCAATCTAAACCACACGAAAAACTTGTAAAGGAGTTCATAGTTTTTAGCATATTTTGTAAATACCCTCATATACGCACATAAAAGGAGTATGTTGAAAAAATGTACATACCACCTAGATAGTCTTAAATACTCGTATACTACACGTACATACCCTCCATTACGCGAGATACTCCCTACATTGCGAGATATAATATAGGGTGTAATTATACCCAGGCGTAGAAAAGAGGATATATATATATATATATATATATATATATATATATATATATATATATATATATATATATATATATATATATATATATATATATAGGACGAGTGTTTCATGCACCACGGTGCCTAGGCACCCATATCAATACCGTTGATTTGCTTTGAGATTATAACGTTTGATGTAGGTATCTTCATATACCCATAAAAAGTATATTTGAGATGTCAAACTCCGAAAAAAATTAAATTCAACTTCAGTTTAATTAGTTTGAACTATTTTTATGGTATATACTCACTGTAGTCGCATTGAACTCAAAAGTAGTTCAAACTAGTTTGAACTGAGTTCAAAACTTACTTACCATAAATATATCAAGGGTATAAAACTTTTTCATACCCAAACTCAAAAAAATTATCAATCATACACGTGTATCGAACGGTTCTTGATGTGGGTGCCTAGGCAATCATACACGACGGATAACCCTTTATCTAGAGGACACGAAGGATAGCTCAAGACACTCCGAGCTCTCTGAGAGAGAAATTCGGTAAGATCATCCACATTGATTGCTCCAAGTGGAAAAGCCGAAGAGCACTCCAGAGGGCAATCGTGGAGGAACTAAAGCTTCCTCAACGCGTAATGTCTATTTTTGATAGAAAAGACGAGGAGGATGATTTCAGCGGGGTAGATGAAGGCTCTAGAGCTGAGATAGAAGAGGTCGGGAGGGAGATCCTTCAAGCCCTACTAGAATACAGATGTTTAGTGGTCTTTCATAATGGAAGCAACGATATGGTTGACTTGATTGACTCAGGCATTCCCCAACCTTTGTTCGGTACTAAGGTACTGTGGACCTTCAGAGGAAGGCTTCGACTCAACCCAGAATTAAAAGAAAAGGTGGATAATTCACATCTTTATCTTTACCGGGATAGTCTTCCAGATGCCGATGCTTTACTAGGAGAAGAGGCTAGAGAAATTACTCGATACACAGGTAAGCAGGGCATCACCCCTGAAATAGCTGCAGAATGTTGCTCGTATCTGTTGGTATTGAATTATCGGGGTGGCAACATGATGGACTACAACTGGGCTATGCATGCTTCCAACTATTGGGTTTGCGATGGGATAATACAAGGAGACCAAGACAACAATGAAGAAGCATGGGATGCTGCTACTGCTTTGCATCAAGAGTTGCGATTGGAGGGCTACACATCTAATAGGTTGCCCTCCTTTGGTCATGAGCTGCGCACTACTCCGAATCGCTGGATTTTCTGTGTCAACTTCCAGACTGTGCCTCCAGAGTCAACATCCTTTTTCCTTGCAGTCGACATTCGATCCGATCTTCAATTAGCATCATTACCTGATGATATGTTTCA
The DNA here is from genome assembly GCA_036346575.1 of Dendrocalamus sinicus. Taxonomy (NCBI): domain Eukaryota; kingdom Viridiplantae; phylum Streptophyta; class Magnoliopsida; order Poales; family Poaceae; genus Dendrocalamus; species Dendrocalamus sinicus. The sequence continues at coordinate 44,693,533 of CM070650.1, read as the reverse complement.
TCAATCGGACAAACTTTGTGTGCTCAAATTATGTTGTTGTACCTTCAGTTTTACTTCACCTCCTTTCCATTGTTGCCGCAACTTAAGGTTCCTCGGATTAGACAACTGCAAGGATCAACCACGAGAACAAGAGGAGAAGCAACAGAGACCAACAATGGAATTCTTTCAGAGCCTATGGGTGCTAGACATATGCTACACGGATTGGGAATTGGCTTTATCCCCAGAGATAATAGAGCAAATGGCTACAAACATTAGGGAGGTACATATAAACAAGGGAAAGATTTGGCACAGCAATCATGCATGGAGACGATTGCGGAAACTTCGCAAGCTTCGAGTAATTGAGCCTACATGCCCTTGGGAGATAGGTGATATGGATGAATTCACATATATGGAGAAGTTGGAGCTCCTCGACCTATCTAGGAACAGCACCATGCAATTTTTGCCAAGCTTATCAGGAGCAATTGGGCTCAAGACTCTGGTTCTAGATGGTTGTGTTGGATTAAATCATGTTGGCCCGGAAGGACTCCCTCCATTTCTTGAATCATTCATCTTAAACGTAGGAGCAGGAGAGGATCATAACAAGGCAGCTAAAATATCCCGTATATCCTTGGTTGGTTGTGCAAGGTTGGTGAACTTCAGATTGCGTGGGTCACTGCCGAACCTTGAGGAGCTGGACCTCTCAAGTACATCAGTCAAAACACTTGACCTTAAAGATGAGGTGAAGGTCACACGTCTCCAACAAATGACTCTGTTGGGAACTGAGAACCTCCGTTCAATCCTATGGCCAAAAGAGGCCATGCCTAAACTAAGGGTGCTATGCATTGATTCCCTGGTTTGTCGTGTCCAAACGGAACATTGTCGAGCATATGCAACTATTATGGACATGAGGTTTGTTCAATCCTTTGTGTTAAAAAATTGTGACAAGTTCTGCTGGAACAATGATATGTTCCATCTAAGTATGTGTGGACCATCTACTAGCAAAGATGACAGACGAAGTTGCCACAAGAAGATGGGCCCTAATGTCACTAGACAAATAATTGGGCTGCCTCTAGAGAACTTGTTAATCCCCTACACTTATCGCATCTACGCTGATGTCACTACTGACAATATAACTAGTGATCATGACGACAGCAATGCTCATCTGCAGTTTCAGCCATTGGACAGCCATCTGGAGATTGGAGAGGGATTTAGCTACACTAAAAACGTGGAGAGCATGCAAAGCATCAAGGCTATCATCTTTGTGATGAACAAGGTCGAGTCATTGCATGTGCACGACAATTCTTCTATCACCAATGTGATCCCTAAACACATGATGTCCATAGGAGAGGAGCAAATTGAATGGAACCAACTCAAGCGGTGCCGTGTCGAGAGATGCCCCAAGCTGCACACTGTCTTCACCACTGACTACGATTACTACTGCTTTCAAACACTAAAGACCTTTTGGGCAGCTGATCTCCCAATGGCCTACTGCATTTGGAGCAAAGGAAGGACGGTCAATATTATTGACACTATGTCATTTGCGACGCTGCAGAGCATACACCTGTACTCCTGTCCGAGGCTCGTATTTGTCCTCCCGCTGTCGTGGTTCTACACCTTGAGCAGCCTAGAGACCCTCCACATCGTCTATTGTGGTGATCTCAAGCAGGTCTTCCCCGTGGAGCCAGAGTTTCTGAACCAAATAGCTACAGACGATCGAAAAGGTATATTATTATTCCCAAAGCTGAAGCACATCCACCTGCATGAGCTCCCCAAGCTGCAGCAGATATGCGAGGCCAAGATGTCTACACCCATGCTCCAGACCATTAGGGTCAGGGGATGCTGGGGCCTCAGCCGTCTCCCGACCATCGGTCGAGACAGTCGCCCCGTTGTGGACTGCGAGAAGGACTGGTGGGGGAAGCTAGAGTGGGATGGGCTACATGTCGACCACGACCCGTCCCTCTTCAACCTGCGCCACTCACAGTACTACAAGAAGCCTCAGCCTAGAGGCTCAGTTCTCCGGTGAACCGACCTGACTATTGAGGTATAAATAAATATACATGCTATCTGAATTTCAACATAATCTCTCTATGTACTAAACTCCTTGATCTGCTGCTTATATGCTCATTTTGTCTTCAACGATCCATCCAGCTACCATTAATCGGTGGTATTTGTATTTGTGACCAATGTAGATTTCTTGGTGGTAAGACAAGGACGTGTTGCTGCTTGCTACTGCTGCCTTTGCTACAATGGATCAAGTGTTTGCTTTCCAAGTTGGTGTGTTTTCTAAAGAATAAATTGGTGTTTGATGATGCGTGCATCCACCAAGCGGTGTGTTTGTGTGCGTCTCTTATGAGACTAACGTACCATCTATTTGGTATGGTTTGTGGTTGTGTGTGTACTTGAAATAAGAGGGTCAGCTATGCCTATGTTGTGTGTCCATCAGTCATAGAACATAACCCTATGGTGTGAGGGTCTGGCTTGCAAAAGACTTGATGCAGAGTTTGTGTGTGATTGATGCAGCAGCATACCAATGCTGCCTGAAAATTATGTGATTGATTTACATGCATTCTTACTTATCTCGTTCTGTTTATACCAGCTGGTACTAGTTGTCTTGATGGTTACTAGCTGCTCCAGCAGGGGCATGCTTCTTTTGCACATCTATGCCATTGTAGCTTCAGATATAATGTACTCTTGCAATTGAGGATACTCCTGGCTAAAATATCACTACTCTTGCTCTTTTTCTGATATCTACTCAAGGTTGCTTTAAATTTTGTGAAAATTTCCTCGCAAAAAGAATTGTGTGAAGTTGTGTCATCCAGTTCTGAGGATGGCTCTGACACGAACAAGACCCATATAACACCACATGTCTGTGTGAGTGTAGTTTCATCTCTTTGTACATGTTTAATTTTGCTGTATACACAAGAGAATAATATTGGTTCTGTATCTCTCTTTGATTCTCTCCATTTCACTGACATTTATTCACGCATATATATTCTAGTCGAATACTTAGATATTCTTGATTTTTTCCGTTGAATACACTACGTTGAATACTTAGATGTTGTAGTGTATGGCTCACATATGGTCAGATAAAGGGAAGGGGTTGTGTCTGGAAAGCAGGTAGCGTTGCTGTGATTTGGCTCCCGGGGACGTTGGCACCTCGTAAACGAATCCTCGTGTTCCTCTTGTTCGCTGTGATTGATCTTCTCGTGTGCACTGTGCGGCGCCCCCGATGTTGATTGTCACTTGGGAATAAACGAGTAACACTGAGTTAGGCATAACTAAGGAGTTCTCCTTATCATTCGCTGCAATATGCTTGATCAATTGACAAAGAGGAAAATTATAACCTTTCGTGCTGCAAAAAATCTATACGATGTTGTAAATTTTTACAAATAGATTGAACTCGTAGAAGTTGATTCCCAACTCAGTTATGAACTTATTGAGTTTGATAACCAACTTTCTGCGGCACGAGAAGAGAAGCACTTGGCTCACAAGTATACCATGTATTTAGAAAGCAAGTTTTGAACATGTTTGTTTTAAAGTCCTTTTGTTTCTGAAAGCAGTGGTTCTGAATTTGCAGGTACACTCAGTGCTGCTAGTGCCTAGCTTGTTGGGTTGCACACAGTGTCAAAACATTAGGATGCAAAAAAAAAATCGGTCACCGGCGAAAGGAACGAATGAACAAAATTTTTGTTCACTTCGTTCAAAATTTCGGACAAAAAAATCAAAATTTTGATGAAATTTAACCAAAATTTGAATAAAATTTGAACAAATTTCAAATAGAGCCAAGTTCGGCCAAAATTTAGCCGAATAAAACCTGTTTCGGAGGGTAATGAAAGGGACAAAGTTTTGTCCATTTCGCAAATTTTCGTCCAAAATTTGTAACCCTGGTTGCACATTAGAAACCTATGTAGCACGGACACATGGCAAAACCGCCGTATCCGTGTCCGACACGTGTCGGACACGGATACGACACGGACACGTCTTCGACACGTGTCGGAGACGTATCGGCCGATTTTAGAATTAATTTTAATTAGTAAAATTCTCGACACGTGTCGGACACACTAAATATATGAGTCGGACACGGTCTGGACTCTGGACACAGCCGGCCCAGAAATGGCCCAGGACACGGCTAGCCCAGGCCGGCCCATAACCACGCACGGTGTGCCCTAACCCTAACGCACGCATCGCACGCACGAGCAGCCAAGCGCGTTATTCCCATCGGCCATCGCCTGCTCGTGCTGCTCCGCTTGTCCGCATCATCCGCATCGGTTGCTCGCGCCGCCGCCCGCTCCCACACCTCGCTGCCGCCCGTCGGCTTCCTCCCCAAGCGCCGCCGGCTTCTTCCCCACTTGCCGCCGGATTCGTCCCCGCGCGCCGCCGGATTTGTCGCCAAGCGCCGCCAGAAACATAGAAAATAATACATACATACACACACACACACACACATATATATATATAATTTATTTATTATTTAAATATATATAGCCGTGTCGCCGTATCGGTATTTTGGGGAAAACGGCGAATTCCCGTGTCGGTGTCGTGTCATGTCGTGTCGCCGTATCTGTGTCCGTGCTACATAGTTAGAAACACAGAAAGACCTCAAGTACCCAACTTCGGCCGGTGAAGAATGCATTTAGGTAGTGGTACTAAAAACACTTTTTAATCGTTGCTGGGGTGGAAAATGATTTGAGAACAGCTGATTTCATTGGTGGGTATGTTAATGAGATAGAGCAGCTGTTTTATGCTGGAGTCAGTTCTCAAAGAAAATTATTTTATCCACAGATTCTTCCTGGTGGAAGGCAAAATATTTCCGGTCTCCCAGAAGGCAAAACTTGAAATGTTTAATTCCTTTAAATAAATTGCATTTGACAATAAGTAAAACTGTAATAATTAGATGATGTGCTGACCCAAAGTTATGTTGTAAGAGCATTGCAATATCTGCCATGTAATGTGGTATTGAAACGATGTTATGTAATTGAGTAGTAGCAGCAGCAGTAATGAAAAACTGTTTCATTGATTTAATATAACAGGCATTTAGTTCTTGTTTATAGGGGTTAGCACAATATATACTGCCACACGCAGAATGAAGGCGTAACAATAAGAAATATTAATCTGAATAAAACACAGCTGGTCCTTACTGACCTGACGAAAGGGATGGAAGGGACAGTGAGGAAGGCAGCCGAGCTGTATGAGAACCATCCTAGTGCATTCACGCTCCAGCAGTTTGAGAATCCTGCTAATGTCAAGGTAGTCCTCCCTTCTTGATTTTGACCATGTACAACATCTGAGTGCAGTAATAGACTACCAATATTTGCTGTAATTTGCAAAATGCTTCTTGGTCAAGTTTATTTGGGGAAAGCTTCTCATGTGAGCAAACTATAGCTCGGTTCAGCCATAAGTTTCATCTTGTAGCAGGGGCGAAGCCCAATAGTGGCCTGTGGGTGCAGATGCACCCCCAAAAAAAATCGAAAACAAGTTATTACCATAAGATTTCAGCCCTATAAGCACCCCCTTGGGCCAATATGTTGCACCCCCACAGCCTAGCTTAGAGCAGGCAGCCCAGTTAACTTGAGCCCGTCATAGGAAGCTGAACCGCGCGTCTACTCCGCTGGCTTCCCCTCGAGGCTCACGTCCCTTACTCGTGTCGCTCTGTCTTCCTGCCCGTGGGCCCTGGCACCGCGACTCCGAATCGCCGTTGCCGATCAGCGATCGCCATTGGCCGTCGCCCAGCCCAGGCCTTAGAGTACGTCTACCGTCTGCGGCTCGCACCCCCTCTGCTTTGCTCTAGCTTCGTCATTGTCTTGTAGAGTATATTACTTAGTAATTCAATGGCTGTTGTTTCTTATGAGTTGTGATTTTGATCAAAATTGGCAGATACACTATGAGACAACTGGTCCAAAGATATGGGAGGACACACTTGGACAGGTTGATATTTTCGTCATGGGGATCGGGAGTGGTGGCACTGTCACAGGCGTTGGCAAGTACCTTAAGGAGAAGAATCCCAATGCAAAGGTACTAACATAGACCAGACAGAAAAATTGCATTACAGGTGTTGATTTGAAACTTCATTTCAGTGTGCGCATGCAGATCTATGGAGTTGAGCCTGCTGAAGCAAATGTTCTGAATGGTGGTAAGCCAGGTAAGCTATAGCTTTCTGTAAGAGATTTACATTTTCATACTAGATATCCTATTCATTTGTACAAATATGTTCTATATAAACCTAATTGCAGGCCCTCACCTCATCACTCGAAGTGGCGTTGGGACCAAGCCAGGAATTTTAGACATGCATGTAATGGAAAAGGTTCTTGAGGTAATGATGAATAAATCTCAAGTTGTTCTTTGTCGATTACTATGCAAGGGAAAATTAACATAAACCGGTATATGATAGGTGAAAAGTGAGGATGATGTTAAGATGGCTCGAGAGTTGCCACTGAAGGAGGGTCTTTTGGTAAGTGACAGAAGATTGTTGGCTAATGGGGAATTGAATTGTTGTGCATACATTGAACGGTTATAGAACCTCTTGTAGGATCGACGATGGTAATCAGAGAGGGGTGAATGATTGCAGCGTTTAGCGGAAACTTTTCAAAATTTATTAATATTTCAACCCTGCAAATCACAGTAGCACACACAAAAATATTCAACCACAATGCATGCAAAACAATCTATATGTGTGTATATATATTTTTGATGCATGCATGAATCAAGAGCTTAAAAGCTTAAAGCCAAAAAAAATAACAGAAGTAAAATGTAATCAATTTTTCTCACCTAATCACTTTTCCCTTAATCTCTTTTTCCTCTCTCCTAATGCACAGATGTCATGGCGGCTTCCATCATCCTCTTTCTTCACTTTTTGAGTTTTTTATTCTCTGCTGCCTTTGCTTCTGAGTCACATGCAAAGATCAGATGCCAAATGCATGCACTGGAAACGTGAAGATTTGGAGGAAATCTTCTAGTCGTCGTGCGCTGTCGCTTTCTTCACAGGTCGTACTCACCTCGGAAGCACCTCACCGTACGCTGCGTTCTTGCACGAACCGAGTACACGAAGAGACCACGGCACGCAAGCTGTAGTAGATGACATGCTGGCGATATGCGTAGGGCCCTCTCAATAATTTCAAGGGCCCTTGGACAAGCAAGACAGTAAGGGTCTAACAATCTAATTTTTTAATATGATAATTAAAGTATATAGTATTATTAATAAGAGTTAACTTGCAGCATATGTTTAGTTCATTAAAGATAACGATAGTACAACATACAAACTAAAAGAACGGTAAAATAAATATTATGATTACCTCAAATAAAACAATAATGCTTTAGTGCTTCTAAAAAACCGCCTTCGGGCATTTCTTGATGCAAAATCTTTAAGAACAGTATCGAGATTAATGTTGTCCAAAACATCATTCTCAATGCTGCACATAGAAAGCGACACCCGTGGCATATATACATACATATACTGATATACATACTCATGGGCCGGTGGGCCCCCCGTGGCATGGGCCCCCGGCCGTCGCACTTCCTGCCTACCCCCTTAAGACGGCCTTGGATACGCGCAATGTCGAGGCCTGGCGCATGAAATTCCAAAACCGAGATCCTCCTTTTATTAACTTCAAGTCTCGGCAAAAACTAACGCCCCCATACAGTTAGTCCCTGATCCCTTTTTATACGGCCGGCACGCTCCGTTTCCTTTTCCAAAAGCCACGCCACGCTCCGTTTCCTTTTCCAAAACCATCTTCTAATCCTATTTCATGCCTAGACGCTGCTACCTCTAATACAAACTTATTTCCTCTTTTCAATCTATTAGAAACCCTAATACCACTCATCTAATTGGACCTAGGCCTTTTTAACTCAACCAGACTTTTAATCCACTAATTTTCAAGGGACTCGAAACCCTTCCTAACACGGGTTTTTAACACTTCCGACTTTTCAACTCATCACGTGTTGAAGCCTCTAAGACCGCACCTCCCGTAGCTTCTCCACGCACCATCCACCTTTGATCTCCATGTGCTCCAGCGTGAGCCTGACCACCTTGTGACATCCTCGACCGCCTGGACCTCAGATTTCCCCCTCCTAGTCCCGGTCTTCCTCGTCACCGACCATGACCGTCTCCACACTCAACCTGCACATGCAAAGACCAAAGAATATTTTTCCCAGCACAAGTTCTCACCAACTTGACCGATATTAGTCCACGCACACGCCTCGAATAACAATATTAAGCAATGTTGTCAATTATTCATCATCATAAAAATTCTAGACCTAGCCATGGTCTAACAAACCTCCTAAATTTTTGCAGGTGGGGATATCATCAGGAGCCAACACCGTTGCAGCTCTTGAACTAGCTATGAAGCCTGAAACAAGGGAAGCTCATTGTGGTACGCCATACATTCCCATCTTTGCACATTGTATCAAAATCATGTTAACATGAAGAAATTTAAGAAGACCGACCCGTGCACTATTGTTTCAGACTGTTCCTCCAAACTTGGGGGAGCGGTACTTATTGTTATGAATATTGTGTGTATATTCATGAGATCCAAAGGGCAATATATATAGGGAGTACATGAGGATTTATAGAGGAATATGCCATATACAGATAAGGAAACCAATACATATAAGAAAACAAATAACAATCCTATTCTATCCTTAACACCCCTCCTCAAACTCATGGTGGATCACACATACTGAGTTTGAAGAGAAAATACAAATATTATGCTCTAGTTTGGGACTTCGTGAAGAAGTCAGCAAGCTGTAACTCTAATGGCACAAACTGTAGAGCAAATACTCCCTCTTGCACCTATGAGCGAGTGTATGAAGCATCCACTCCAATGTGCTTGGTCAGCTCATGCTTCACTAGATCACGAGCAATACTGATAGCACCTGCACGGTCAAACATAAGTGTCGTAGGTCCCCTCACAGGTACACCAAAGTCTGCAAGTAGCCACCTCAACCAAATAATCTCTGTTATCACTGCTGCCATAGCTCTCAACTCAGCCTCTGCACTCGAACGGGAAACTGCAGTCTTCTTCTTTGTCTTCCAGGCAATTAAGGAGGAGCCAAGAAAAACACAGTAAGCAAAAAGAGAACGATGATCAGAAGGATTACTAGCACAAGTTGCATCAGAGTATGCCTGAAGCTGTAGTGAGGTGGAGCTAGGGAAAAACAAGCGACGAGAGATTGTCCCACACAAGTAGCGAAGGATACGAAGGAGGTGACTGTAGTGAATATGAGTAGGACTAGCTATGAACTGACTCAAGATATGAACAACATAACCAATATCTGGGCGAGTGCTCACAAGATATACCAGACTCCTGACAAGATGGCAATAACGGGTAGGATCCTGAAGAAGATCACCATCAGTAGCACAAAGCTGAAGGGAGAGCTCCATAGGAGTCTCAGCAGTGCGAGTGTTAGTCAAACCAGACCGATCAAGAAAATCCTAGACATACTTCTGCTGGGAGAGATAGTAACCCTCAGGTGCGGAAGAAACTTCAATCCCAAGGAAGTATGTAAGCAAACCAAGATCAGTCATCAGAAATTGCTCACTGACATGCTTCTTCACATATGTGATGAATGAGGAATCATCACCAGTAATGAGCATATCATCCATATATAGAAGTAATGTCCTACCTCGAGGTGAGACATGGACAAAAAGAACAGGATCGTGGGCACTGACAGTGAAACTGGCAGTGGTAATCACTGACGTGAAACGTGCAAACTAGGCATGAGAGGCCTATTTAAGGCCATAAAGAGCTCGACGAAGATGACAACATGGCTAGCTGGAACAGAATACCCAGGTGGTGGTTGTATGTAAACCTCCTCATGCAAAACACCATTAAGAAAGGTATTCTTAATGTCCAATTGAGAGATAGGCCACCGGCGAACAGAAGCAACTACAACAAGAATGCAAACAGTGGTCATATGGGCAACAGGGGCAAACGTCTCATCGTAATTATGACCATACTCCTGCTAGAAGCCACAAGCAATAAGACGAGCCTTGTAGTGCTCAATAGTACCATCAGACCTGGTCTTAATCTTATACACCCACTTGCATGTGATAGGACGAGCATGCACAGGTGTTGGTACAATATCCCAAGTCTCCGTTCGTCTAAGAGCATCAAGCTCCTCTGCCATAGTGAGCTACCACTCAGAATGAGAAGCAGCCACATGATAAGAGTTGGGCTCAATGACAGAGAGAGCATGAGCGGTCGAAGTAAAACCAAGATGATCAGGAGGTCGAAGGGATGTCCGGTCACGAAGGGCGTAACGAGGAGTATCATCAGAGGAATCAGACATCGGTGTCGGCAAAATACTAGAAGATGAGTCTGGTGAAGGACGAGGACATCTAGAGCAGTGCACCCCAGAGAAATGAGACGATGGTGCTGTACGAGGAAGAGGCGGTGTTGTAGAAGGCAACACAAGAGGGGAAGGTACAGAAGGAACCATAGGAGTCAGGCTGGAGGAAGGTTGTGAAAGAGGAGAAATGGGTGAAGAGTCAGGGAGAGACAACTAGGAGATCGTCTCAATGGTGGAAGCAAGACGAGGAGCTGAATCTCGATAGAAGAAAGGTCAAGATTCATCGAAGACAACGTCTCATGAGATCCAAATCTGTCAAGCAAAGGGATCATAGCAGCGATAACCCTTATGCTTAGAACTGTACCCAAGAAACACACACTCAACTGACTGGGCTAACAATTTGGTGCGATCCACGAGGCTCTGACGAGACAAAGCAGTGTAGCCAAAAACACGAAGGTGATCAGATCGGGGACTCTAGAGTAGAGATACTCTATAGGACTGACATCCTTAAGAGCAGTGGAAGGCTGCATATTGATGAGATATGCAACCGTAGAAACAGTCTCCACTGAGAACTGTGGTGGAACGTGAGAAGAAAGAAGAGTGCGAGCAGTCTCAAGCAGATGACAATGCCTGCATTCAGCCACCCCATTCTGAGTATGGGCACCAGGACAAGAAGACTGGTAAAGAGTGCTCTGCTCAGAAAGATTGTCCGAAAGCATCAGAACAGTACTCTCCAACAGAATCACAATGAAAAGTACAGATAGAGGACTCAAACTGAGTACGAACCATCGTGGCAAAGCTACGATAGATCGTAAGAAACTGACCATGATTAGACATAGGAAAAAGCCAAGTGAAACGGGAATAATCATCAATGAAAATTACATAGAATTTATGCCCGCCTTTTGAGATAATAGGCGCAGGTCCCCATACATCTGAATGAACTAAATCAAAAGGACAAGAAGACATAGACTCACTTGAATGATAAGGAAATTGTAGCTGCTTGCCCAGCTTACAACCGTGACAAAACATTAACGTGTCAACAGTAACACGTCCAAGAACACCCTGACGAACTAATGAAGAAAGACGGGACCCACACAGGTGTATTAAACGATGATGCCACTACTAAAAGCTCTAGAGGTGGTGGCAGCAGTGGTGGTAGAGGTAGACGTAGCAGGAGCAACTGAAGTGGATGGAAGGTGGAGGCGGTCGAGAATGTAGAGACCCTGACAATCCCTACAGCGCCGACCAGTCCCAAGTACCGTCCTTGTCTATCGATCCTAGACAAAACAGGTGTGAGAGTCAAAAACAACCCTACAACCAAGATCAGTGAGCTGTCCCACCGAAAGAAGCTACATGGTAAGCTGGGAAACATGAGAAACAACTGGAACAAAAAAGTCAGGGGACAAAAGAATGCCTTGATAGCTGACAGACAAGGAAGTATCATCAGCTGTCTGAACAGTGATAGGAAAATCAAGTGGTTTTACTAAAGTGAGATGTGGAGTCTGGTGTCATGTGCAAGGAGGAAGTAGAATCTAGAACACAAGAGGTACTTGAAGGATACATCTAAGCTAGAGCGAGAACTCTTGAGTGTGTGAGAGAGGCTGAAGTAGAGCTCGGCAGTTTGCTTTGAGCAGTCATTTTTCTGAGCATAAACTGATGAGCTGGTCTGTCCTCTTATGAAGGAAGGGCCACCCTGCCCCCTTTTATCGCCTACCCCCACGTGCCATGTTCCGCTTTTTCCACACTGCACAACTCTAGTAATCGCGCCCAAAGTTCTTGCAGTATTTGCACTGAACTCCAGTTGGTGCAAGAACAAGAAAGGAGACAGGCACCTGGGGAGAGGCCGTAGTTGAAGCAAATATCAGTGTCATAGTCGGAGAAGGGGCAACAAGCACAGTCGGAACAGACTATGCTGCTAACCCGAGACAAAGCTCTTCAGCCTGAAGCGTCAAAAGTGCCTTTGTAATGGTCGGCCGTGGAGAGAAGCTCAGTAGCTGAGCTCTGATAGGCTCAAACTTTGGGCGAAGGTGGTAGACGAAGTCATAAAGGCGAAGGCGATCATGATCCGCCTTCTGCACTTTTGTGACACTCCTGACAAAGTGGAGAGGCCAGCTCATCTATTTGGCACTAGAGACTTGCCAGGGCTCGAAAGAAGTCATCAACAGAAGAATCTCCCTAGCGAAGCGTCTCCAACTTACGCTGAAGTAAAAAAACTGAGCATCACTGCTCTGCTGGTATCGCTCACGCAAGTACTCCCAGATCTGTTGAGTAGACCATAGACCAACAATGTTTGGTTGAATGGAATCATCGACGCTAACCACCAGGATGGCACGAACACAGGCCTCATCAACACACCAGTGCTCGAAAGCATCAATGGCATACTGAAAAGCCTCATCAGCAGCGTCAGCAGCAACCTTTGCCTCCTTCTTGGCAATCTCATCTGCTCCAAGAGGTGAAATAGTAAACTGCCTAGGAGGAGGCTGAATTGGCGGTGGCGGAGAAGGGCATGCACTGATGACATATCCCTAAAGGCGGAGACCATCAAGCGTGATCTCTATGAAAGAAGATCGTAACCTGTAGTTCATTCCATGGAGCTTTGTTCCTGAGAATGAGATCGCAGCAGATGGAATGGAAGCCATCGGTAGGCAGCACTGGACGGCATGACTAATCAAGGCAATAAAGTCTAATAGGCGGCGCTAGATAGTGCGACAGTTAGAACAACGTTATATTTCCTTTTTTCTTTTTTCTTTCTTTTTTTTACAAAACTATAAGCATTCGAACTGGTCTCGGGTCACTCACTCGTTCGCTTCTTCACATCGGCTGAAGAGAGGGCGGCGAAGCGAGAGACCAGCGGAGCGGTGGCCGACGAAGCAATGGCTAATGGAGCGGTGGCCGGTGGAGTGGCGGCTCAGCAGCGATGATAACAACGATGGATCGGCGCTTGGAAGCGCCTGATCTGGCCGGATCTGGCGGCGCCTTGGGCGACGGCGACCCGAGCAGCGGCTCAAGCAGAGGTGGCCCGAGAAGCACCGATCTGGCCGGATTAGATGGCGGCTCGGCGGCGGCGGCGGCAAGATCGCAGAGGTGGCGGAAGCACGGATCGGCAATGGCGGATCCGCGATGGCTGGGTGATGGCGGCGTGGGCGGCGGCAGCGGCGGCTCAAGCAGAGGTGCCCTGGGAAGCGCCTGATCTGGCGACGACCAGATCCGAAGGCGGCCCTGGCGGCAGTAGCGGCTTGGGCGACGGCGGCCCGAGCGATGGCGGCGGTGGCTCAAGCAGAGGTGGCCTGGGCATTTGCGGCGGCGGCACTGGCAGAGGTGGCCCGGGTGGCAGTGGCGGCACGGGCAGAGGTGGCCCAGGAGGCGACAGTAGAGTAGCGGAAGAACAAGGTCAGAGCCCTAGCTCTGATACCATGTTATGAATATTGTGTGTATATTCATGAGACCCAAACGGTAATATATATAGAGAGTATAAGGGGATATATAGAGAAATATGCCATATACAGATAAAAAAACCAAGGTATATAAATGTTGGATCGAAATCGGCAACAGAGGGGGGTGAATGTTGTTTTCAAAGATTTTACCCCCAAAGTGTTTCACTCAAGAGTACTTCTCCTCTCTAATAACTAGAAAGCTATGAAGAGTAAAAGTCACAAGCTCAAAAGAAACTCAAAGGACATCAGAGAAAACAGCAATAAAAAAACATAACAGAGCAAACTGCAGCTGACTGGTCAAACCGGTGTACTTGGGTCGGTCAGACCGCCTGTACACCACCGGTCTGACCGCCGTGTATGGGCTGGTCTGACCGGCTAGGTCCTGTCTGACCGCTCCTCAAGAAATTAGAACACCCAGTAAAAAGAAAATTCAGAACAAGCTCAAGACTTCACATAGAAGGAAAATTGAAGACTTCCCTATGGTTTTCTCTGTCCAGAAAAGTGAGATAACATCCTAAATAACCAGAGGAGTCTAGGGAACCAAGAGAATCCATCTCATAGTCAAGAATTGAGGATTTTCCCTAAAATTTGAAAATGAGATGGTGAGAGAAGAAAAATTCAGATTGCCCATGATTCATCCATCCTTTGCTCAAGATCTTTTGCAAATAGATTAGCAATGAGCTCCGGATACAAAAGCTAAAAACTTATGCCATCTCATGAAGGAGAACAAAAACCACAACAAACCCTAGAAAAGGAAATAGAGAAAAACAAGAACGCAGAAAAGAGAGAAATGAGATTCTTGTGATTCAATCAATTTGCTCTTGGAATTAGCTGACCACAGGGTCTAGAAATACAATCCCATCACAGAGCAACCCATTTTGCCACTCCTCAGCAAGAATCAACACAAAAATAGAAATCTGAGAAATCAAGCAGAGAGAGCATCGAAGAGGAAAACAGGCACGAATAGGAGAAACACTTCAGAAGTTTCATTCCCAATCAATCAAGGATTACATGGAGTCCCCATACGCGATTGAGTACAGAGGAATGATTACAAAGTGGCTCAACTCATCTCCTCCCTCTCACAAGCTCAAGAACACCAAGAACACACACACAGGGAGGCTAAAACCAATGAAGCTCTGCACTCTCTCAACAACTCCAACAACTAAAGCAAAAAGAGATACAAAGCAAAACCAAACCAAAGACTTAGAGACTACATGCAGGAACCCTCCTCCTTTTATAGCCTCCCACTAATGGGTTGATGTTCTCTTTACCCACTAAGCATCCAACAACTCTTGTGCTTTACCCATAATCCACTTTCTTTAGTGCAGCTTTGCGTATTCACCAAAACGCCCCTCGTACACCTTCCAGGAAGCTTCCTCTTCCTTGCCCTCCAAGCCACGCAGCTACTTCGAGTCCTCGCCGTCTTTAGCACACCTCGATAGGTTTGACCTCAGCACCACCTGCGCCTAGTCCGGTCATCCCGTGCCTCGCCACGACTCCACCTCAATGTCCTGCAGCCATCACAGACAGAAAACACATCACATAGCACCGCTCGAAACATGTAAACACAATTAGCATCAACAAATCGTGCTCAAGCATGAAAATGCCATTACTCCAGAAGAGGCTATACTGGACGGCTACATCACAGACGGTTCATACAGAACCGTCTGTGATTAAACTATCACAGACAGTTTATACTGGCAACCGTCAGTGATATTTTCACAGACGGATATTAACACGAACGGTCTGTGATAAATGAGACATCACAGACGGTTCGTATTACTAACCGTCTGTGAAATTTCACAGACGGTTATTAACATGAACCGTCTATGATATCTAAAATTATCACAGACGGTTTCTGTTAATAACCGTCTGTGAAAATATCACAAACGGTTATTAACTGGAACCGTCTGTGATAATTTTAGAATCACTGAGCGATTCGTGTTAATAACGTCGTGAACTTTCCTGACGGTTAGTAATATGAACCGTCTGTGGTATCATTTAAACTACAGAATCTATAGAGCGAGTCAAATTCAAGGTAATTTTATTACAAAAGTGCAACAAAAGACATTCCCATTTGAATCTTACGGCTTCATATGCTTCTTCGTTGACTTCGGGTTGGAGGATCAGCATTTGTGTTCTCGAATCTTTGTCAAGATTGTCCTTGCCTTCGACTTCCTCCTCAAGCACGGGCAAATGATCATTAGCATGTTCCATAATCTGAAACATGATGTCAAGATCGCTTCCTCGAATCGGCCCATTACGCTTGATCGGCAAGTTTATCCAAGTGTATGCGCCTTGCCGCAAGATCTTCCTCCGCTTTGCGCACATTGTAGAGAAGAACAAGGCTGAGGGCGGTTTCCCTATCCTGAGTGGCAATGAGACACCTCCGTCGATGGCAGATGATGAGGTCCAGCTGATGGATGGAAGCAAGTCGAGGAAGGAGAGCAGGGCGTGAGCGGAGGAGCTGCTCCAGCCGTAAATTTTTGGCCGCCGGTGTAAGGTTGCATGCGAACAACTCATGATGAATAGATGAGAGGAAGGAGATCAAAAGAATTTTAGATGTCATTATTGAGAAATCTGGTGATGAAGAAGATGATCAGGGAGAGCATAGTGTGTAGAAGAGCAGGATTAGGGCGCGCATATATAAACATTAACGCAGAGGCTTCGTATTTCAAACCATCTCTGCTATTATGATCAGGGAGAGCATAGTGTGTAGAAGAGCAGGATAAGGGCGCACATATTTAAGCATTAACGTAGACGCTTCGTATTTCAAACCATCTCTGCTATTAATATCACAAACCGTTCATATTCTGATATTAATATCACAGACCGTTCGTCTGATATTAATATCACAGATGGTTATTAATACGAACCGTCTGTGATAACGGAAACATCAGAGACGGCTCGTATTAAGAACCGTTTGTGATATTTATTATCACACACGGTTCGCATTAATAACCGTCTGTGATAATCACATATCACCAATAATTGGCATGTGATAATCACGTGTCACCAATAATTGGCGTATACCCAGGATTTCGATCTCACCCGTCCATTCTCTCCACATCGAATGGCAGGCAGCAGTTCCTCCCTCTACTCGGCCCTTATAAATAACGCCCCATCTACCTTTCCACCGGTACTAGTCACGCGTGAGTTCATCCACTGTGAGCATATATAGCTGTAAGTGTGGTAAGTGTGTCTTGTTCACCCGCACCGTCGTTCCATGAAGAGTTCACTAGCTTGTTATCCTGTAATAGATCTAAATGTGTTGTCGTGCTTGCCTCTGTATTTGCATGTTCCTCGGCGATGCCGACTCTGCCGAGATGTGATGTCCACTCAGACAATCCTTCTTTTTCTGCAAAATTCAAGGCAATTTTATTACAAAGTTCAAAAAAGACATTCCCAGATTCTTGGTGAGCGCCGACATAGCGACTTCTTCTTTGGCGACTATCCATCTGCTTCTTCCACTTCTTTTCTTCATCTCGGTCTGCGGATCACGTCGCGATGAACTGAATCATTGCTATTGGCGTCGTGATCCGAGAGACCGAGATGAAGAAAAGAAGTGGGAAGAAGCAGATGGATAGTCGCTTCGGCGAAGAAGTTGGCTATGTCGGCTGCTCACCGAAGAATCTGGGAATGTCTTTTTTTTGCACTTTTGTAATAAAATTGCCTTGAATTTTGCGGGATAAAGAAGGATTGTCGGAGTGGAGAATGCCAATTCGAAGCATAGCATAGCATCCGAGGCACATCCGAGGCCTGCTGCTGTGTCTTAAGGAATGCCAAGAGCTGGTCGGCATTCCTCAAGACAGGAATGCCAAGAGCTGGAGACCAACCCACCACCGGCAGCCGCTCCGCCGGCCTCCGCCTCCGTCTCCTCCTCTCCCCGTCCCTTCTCTCGCGCGCAGCCTACCGGTGGTGTGGGGTGCGCACGGCCATCCCCCACCACGCCGCCGGCCATCGGGCCGCCGCCGGTCTCCCCTCCTCCATGGCTTCCCCCTTCACTCTCTCCCTCCCTCTCTTGCGCATGGGAACCCCCCATTCATGCGCTACTCCGGGCGGCGTGCGGTCGAGCCTAGCTCGTCGGCCCTCGGGCTCACCGCCGGCTGCCCCCACTTGCTTGCCCCCTATAGCACCGCCCGACGGCGCACTGGCCCCAGGCCGCCGGCCCCTACGAGAGCGCAGGTGCGGTGCCGGTGCCCTTCGGTGCGGCCTCCTTCCGGTTTATGCCCCCTTCCCCCAAGTTGGCTTCTTGCATGTGTTGCTATGGCGCCGAAACTCGGATGGAAGGTGAGACTTACCCGATTGCCTAGCTAGAAAAAGAGTTGGCGTGGGTGAGGTTGAGGTTCAGGTGGCTCATCTTGCCGTCACAGCCGGCCGCTCCTTTGCTCCTCCTCCTTCAGCCTCCATCTTTTGCTGCTACTATCTGTGGTGAGCTTGGAGGATGCGCTTGTGTTGTCTTCTTGGTTTGGCAGTGAGAAGGAAAATGGGAGGTGTGCTTCTACTGGTTTTACTCTTACCTTGTGGAGAGAATGAGATGAGAAAAACGGGGGCTTGCTGAAAGGTGATGGCTTTTAAGAGCATGGTTGGGCTGCCCTTTGCATTGAAATGACCGGCATGCCCTCCCATTCCTCTCTCATATAAATGACCGGCATAAAGAGAACCATAAGCCTTGAGTCCAAAGGAGCTACTGCAAAACGTATGTATAAACTGGAAAACAAAGATGCATAAAGCTATAGCATTGTTGCCAGTGCATTCCAGATTTATAATAAGCACATGTAAGAGTCAAATGCCTTCTATGTTATTACTGATCAAAATCGATTCATGGTAGAATCCGTATGCCATAATCCACATATGCTGGGTTTTATATTTAATCGAAAGACGCCAATCTAAGCAGCGGTGGTGTCTTGCGAGAAATAGTCAATTAGGCAATTCATGGGAGACATAGTATGAATGGCTTACAGGCCCGTCATTTCTTGAGTCCCAACTATTTCTCCCGTTGTCCCCTTCCACCCAGCAGTGCCCCTCCGGGGTCTGCCAGATCTCCGCCGTCTCCGGGACCTGGACCCAATCGCCGGGCAGCGCAATCAACCTATTAAGAACTAACCTCCTGTGGTCGGTTGGATACCTGCAAACAACGACAACCAATCCATTCAGCCTCGAAGCAATCAAGAAACGCCGAAGCAATCAGCCACTCTACGACAACGTCACCGTGGGAGAAGTCGTAGCGGCGCCGCTCCACCAGCACGCTGTCACCTGGCAAAAATCGCTTTCTGGATCAACAAGCATCCTGGCAAACTCTGTTTGAAAGCTAGTTATTGTAGAAAATCTAAAAAGCATTTTTTAGAAACTGAAAAGAAGATGCCCGATACCTAAAACCCATGCGAGCCCTGTAACACGTTTTACAGCCTGCTCAGCTGAGCTGAAAAAAAGTGGCTTATGGATAAAACTGCACTATAGTTGACTGAAATTACACTGTAACTGATGGCGACTTATTTGGTGTAATTAAATTTAAAAATAGAAAAAATAGATTAGCTAATTACCAACAATGCAAACAAATACGAAAAAAGAATCGGCAAAAAAGTTCAAAAAAACCAAAAAACCAGAAAAGGACGGAATTTAGAAACAATAAAAAATAAACCAAAAGTTAGAAACTCAAACCGTAATGAGCAAGACCTTAGACCCATTGGAAACCCTGAAACCCATTTGAAACCCGGCTATGAACATTGAAACCCATTTCAATCAGGTCGAGCTACATTGTGCACAGATGTCACGTACAAAGTCAGCTAGTTCCAAACATGACACATTGACGGTTTTTGTGCCATCAAACTTGACAAAATTCAAATAAAAATGTTTCAATTACAGATCAATGACAAGCTCATAATTACAAAGTGTTCTTGGGCTCACAGCTCGGTGCGAGACACCGAAAGAAGATGATCGAAAAGTTGCTAGTTGAAACCAGCATAATATGTGTCCTCGCAAATTTGCACGAAGTACTCTTTCTGATCACCACTCCGAAGTCAGAACAACATGTGATTTCAGCAAATCATATTATGTTTGGAGACAAAATGTCGACGTTTTTTGCTTTTTAAGGAATGATAGGATTTCAGCATTGCAACATGCATATCAAATGCCTGTAACAAGCAAACCTTCTCAGTTCTCACTTTGGATTCCCTGCAATGAATTCTGAGAGGGAGATTGATTTCAGTACAATCAGAGATGTAGTTCCCAATGATAGTATCACATCCTTTACTTCACTGCTGTCGACATTACAGTACATCTTGAGGCCGCCGTCATTCATATTTCACAATGGTATCATTCCCTACAAAGGAAAAAATGCAGGATAATCAACCTAACAAGAGATTCAAAAAAGTCACCGCTGCATAATCCTCCCTTCGGTCATCTTTCTGTCGACTCGACCAATTCTATGTGGTGGCCAGACTATGTGTGTGACCCTCCCATGCATCAGACCCAGAGGAATCTGCAAATATCAAAATGTCAGATGTTTAGTACTACCAAAACTAAAAGAGGCATCTACAAATATCAAAATGTGTCTATATAGAGCAGAATGCTAGGCAACTAAAAGACAACATATACAGAAGATGAGTGTAGCGGAGATGAGGATATTGCAGTGGATTTGTGGTTACAAAAGGTGAAATCGAATCCGCAATGATGATATATATGATAAGGTGGGGTAGTACCAATTGAAGAGAAACTTGTCCAATATCGCTTGAGATGGTTTGGACATCTCCAACAGAAACCTTCTAAGGCATTGATACATAGTGGAATTTTAAGACATACTGAAAATGTAAGAAGAGACAGAGATTGACCAAGACTCGCGTGAGAAGAAGCAATTAAAAGAGATTTAGAGGATTATAATGTATCTAAAGAATTAGCTTTAGATAGAAACGTATGGAAGTTAGCGATCCACATATCGGAAACATAAGAAGGTTTAGGGGCGGTGTTTTAGACTCTTGGCTCAGATGACAGATTGTACGGCTTAGGGTTTTAGTCTTGTAAATTTTATTACAAGCCTCTCGTCTCTTTGATCTTGATAATGTTTTATTTTTAACCTATCCTAATTTGTTTGGGACAAAAGGTTTTTGTTGTACTACCAAAACTACAATGCTAGAAATTTATTTTGCTGTAGCATGCAAACAAGTATTTAACATCAAATATGCGGAGTGTTGCCAGAACCATTTGTTTCTGGTAAACTCTGTTACAAGGATATTAAAATCAGCTAACGGTTCAACAGCACAAAGTCAAAAGGCATTAGTATAATTTCCCTATTTAAGGATCATGTATTGTTTCTGGTAAACTCTGTTACAAGGATATTAAAATGGGCTAACGGTTCAACAGCACAAAGTCAAAAGGCATTGGTATAATTTCCCTATTTAAGGCTCACATGATCCCATAATAACGCATAAAGAGAAAATGTCATTAAAAAGATGAATAGCATATGCAATGTTCAAACCATCACTTGCACGTTTAGTACTTCACAAGTACTAAAGGAAATCAGTATTCCGGATTTTAAATAATTTCAAACTGCACATAGTCTAAACTTCATCAATGCTTGGTATTCAGCGTGTCGCTGCACTCCAATTTCCATGTTAAATGCCTCTAGTGACATAGATGCCAATTAAGATCAAAATGCACTTAAGATAAATAATCACTTGGAACAAAGGAGGGATTTGACTCGTTGATGTCCGATGCTAACATGCCAAGCAGGTAAACGATAAGTAATTGAAATAGTTTACTACCAAAATTTTGTACCCCAAGTTATCAATTATTATTATTTTTGTAAACCAGCAGATCCACTGAACTCAACATCGACCAAAAGTAGTACGAATGGCAATTTAAGCAATGACAGCAGCATTGGTTGTTGAACACAATAACAAGATATCTCTTGTGTATCGCCAATGGCAGCAAGAATACGAATGCCTACACCAATCTATGAAGTTTTGCCTAGCAATATGTCACAGTTGTCTACCAGTATAACACGAAATAGGGAGAAATTCATGGGAGCAACAGTGTCTCTTACAGGGCCATAACCCCTCGAGTCCCAACTGACGCCGACATTGTCCCCTTCCACCCAACAATGGCCCTTAGGTATCTGCCAGATCACCGCCTCTAGGACCTAGATCCAATCGCAGGGTAATGCAATCAACCTCTTAACCACAAAATTCCGGTGGTCCATCGGTGACCTACAAGCAACAGCAACATCAAGATCCTGTAATTACATCATCCACCCATCCAGCAATCAAGAAACGCCCAAGTAACCAGCCAACCAAGAACTCGGCGACGGCAACCTTACCGGAAGACGATGACGTCACCGCGGGAGAAGTCGTGGCAGTCGAGGCAGAGCCGCTCCACCGACGCGCAGTCACCTAGCAAATGCTCTAAATCAGTCCACGCTGGGTACATGTAGCTGCGATTCTTACTCCCATAGGAAGAGTTGTGCGGTTGGGTTACCTGGTTCGGGCTCAAAGGTTGGGGTGCATGGAGGGGCCCTGCACGGTGACGAGGGAGGCGTACCGGTCGGCGACGGTGACGCCAATCAGGGCGCTGGTGAAGCAGCTCTTCACGGTCGACCAAACTGCGGCTCGCACCCCTGCCATGTCCAGGACTCGGCGGTAGTATCCTACCAGCCGCCGTAGTCGCTACTGCTCACCACCAGGGAGGGATGAGAGGGGAAGGAAGGAGGTGTCGGCGACGGCGGCGACGATTCAGGGCTCTGCTGCAATGAAAAACCCTCTTTCTTTTCCTTTTTCTTTTCTTCCTTACAACTATTTCATTTTCTACTTTAAATTTTGAGCGATTTTTATATGAAATTATGGCTTCTCTTTCTCTTCCGAGCAGCTATTTGTTACATACCATCTGCAACAAAATTAAAAATTTAATAGTATAGTACAGTGACTACCAGGTGGCTCTTGTTGACAAGGCGATAAATAATCGACCTACTGATTGGGCCATACATACCTCTTGTTCACTTCTATCCACTTAAAAGACGGTTTATAAAGAAAGCTGGTATTAAAGTAGGATTTGTTAGGATTATATACCGATCATATACACAAAACATCACGAGGGTCTAGGATTTGTTAGAAATTTAAACTTGGACAGAAGCTAACGAAAATTTGCGAATCATATTTTGGTAGAGAAACACAATCCCTTGCCTTGGTTAGATCTCAGTCTCCTGATTCGCAAAATGAAGAATCTGGACTAATGCTACAGTACTCTCTACGATATATTTCTGCAGTAAATTCAGCGCGATGTTGTTACAGTACTATCCTCGGTACTATTAGGTTCTTCTTCACTTATGGCTTTTTTTTTGAACTGTTTTTCACTTATGCCTTATAGCTTATATACGGTGTTACAGTAAACAGCTTTCAAACAATGCGCTTTTTGATAAGGTATCTACTAGTCAATTGTAATACATATTATACTAACTTCAACTATACCGGCCAAAATTACATGTGGTTGTCTCTCTCTCTCTTCGTAATTTCTCTCGTGAACAACCAGAATTCAAAAGCTATAAGACACCATACAAAAGAATTCACCTTAAGTCTGACATGTATACCTAGAAGTTCCATTTATTTAAGTAATAGTTAATGAAACTAGATTATATTGGACTCTAATAGAAAGAGTATCATGTCTATCTAATAGAATCAACTATAGTCTAATTTTATTAAATAGTATTTAAATAATACATTTCCTATGTATACGTACCAAACTTGTATTACGAAACGGAGGAGGAAGTATATGTCTCGACAAACACATTCCAGTGTGCACATGATGCGATTCTGAAAATTTGGATCTGTCAAATTAACATGTGTTAGCCCAACTCTGTTACCTTAGGTCGGATTACAGTACTAGACCATGACATCAGAGCCTGGGCTGGTAGCTTGGACGGTCCAAATCTTAGTACGGACCTATTTGTATTGTTTCTTACTTTTATTTTTAGCAGCAGAAGTTAATATAAATGTTTTAGTTTTTATAAGTTGTTTCTATTAATCACTACTTTTTATTTTCACATAGTGTAACGTACTTTATATTTTATTATATCACAATTCTGTAAGCTACATGACGGTCCAAATGGTGTAGTTAGTGTCTTTTGTTGCACTATCTCTCTTACAGAATGTACTGCTATTCATCATCCATTATTATTCATCAGTCGTAGTCAAAATTTATCAGCAAAAGCTAATATAAATAGTACCTACATCTTAATTGAAATATTAGATATTAGGTCGGACTAGACCAAGCTAGCCCTAAGAATATTCATGACAGAAAAGGTTCAATCGTCTGTACCTGTCGTGATTTGCACATAACACATTAATGATCTTCTTCGGAAGGAAAAGAGGGAAAAAAAAAGTAAGAGCAATGAAAAAACATAAATGAACAAAGCAATTGACAAGCATATCGAAAGGTGCCCTTCTCTAGCTCTTGGGTTTTTCCTTTTGTGAAGCTAGGCCTGATTACATCCAAATTGCTACTATGCTAAGTATGAATCTTTAAGATAGGTCTTTCCCTAGACACTGACCCAACCGAGTTTTTTCTTTCTCAAGTGCTCAATAAAGTCTGTCCTAGGCTCCTAGCCACTATATGAGTCTATGTGCATAGCACATGTAACATCCCATTTCTGATAATTCAATGTGCATGAATTAGAAATCCAAATTTAAATTCAAATTTAAATCAAAAATTCAAATTCAATTTGAATTTTCTAAATCAAAACCGTGGTTGGGCTGAGCCCAACCTGTTCCCTCAGTCCTCCAATCCACCTAGCCCCTAGCCTGGCCCAACCAGCCCATGCCACCCCTCCACTGCGCTATGTGCGCCTAGCACATACGCCGCCCGCACCGTGCGCACTTCCACCGCGTGTATGCCCAGCGCCGCGCAGCATTGTGCCGCTACAATGCCTGGTTGCCTCCTCCTGCAGGTGTCCCTATGCGCCACCATGTCGCGCGTACCTCTACCGTCCATGCCCAGACCCCCTAGCCTCCCCTCTCTCTTGCCCCCATCGTGTGCTCCGACCAACGTCCACCGCTGTCGCTCCACATCCACGCCATGCGCCTTGACTTCGCACCCAACCGTAGCCTTTGTGCCATCCTCCTCAGCATGAATGCCCCCAGGCTGCATAGCAGCTCCACACGTGCCCGCACCATGCGCTAGCCCGCTGCCTTGCGCTGTTTCGCGCCAAACATCATCGATGCCGCCCTCGGCCTCCACACAAGCATAGAAGCCATCCAACAGCCCTCGTCTTCCCTGGCTATAAATCCTCTGATGCTGCTTCCCTTGCCCCTAATTGTCTCCACCCCGCTCCCCTCGCCTCAGAACTTCTCCCGTGACCCCTTTCTTCTTCAACTTCAGCCTGCTCCGTCGTCCCGGTACCATCCTTCCTCCAGCGCTCCTTTGGCCGATTCCATGCACCAGGAGCACTACGTGGACACCCTGAAGCCGTCCCGAACAACATGGACCTCCCTTCCCTTCTAGTGAGCTATCCTCACTGTCCACCCTTCCACCGCCATGGTCCTCATCACCAGCCCGCTCTACACCTCCCCAAGCTCGGCTACCAACACCGGTGAGTCCACCTCGGTCTTGAGATGCTTCCTTAACGTGTAGTTGGCTTCGTTTGCCATCGTTCACCATAGCACCTTTCACCCAAGCTCCGCCACTGGCCACCGTAGTCACCAAATTAGCCAGCGTTGCCTCGCCTAGAGATGCGGATCGGTAAGATCAGTCTATTTTTGCCCTCACTGGTGACCCCTGTCGCTTGCTTCGCCATCAATGAGCTCGGCCAAGCACCACTCTATGGGCCCTTTCATCCGTCGTTAACTGATTGACTAATTAGTGCTAATAGCCATCATTAAGATTCATTAATCATTCACTGACCAGTAAACCCCATCTCATTAAGTTAGTTGTTAACCCGTTAACATCTAGACCCAGCCCGTTTAAAAATTATGTTAAAACCGGTTAAAAGAAGTAGAGCCACTAACAAGTTGTCCCCTTTTATTGTGTCATGCATAGTACTCAGCCCCACCTATCAGTGTCTAGTTATTTTCCTTTAGTAAAATTAATTTCAAAAAGATTAAAACCTAAGGGCCTCACCTATCAGCCTCTGTGATCTTTTTCAGTAGAAAATTTAATCAAAGACAAAATAGAAATTAGTGGACCCCACCTGTCAGTGAGAGAAAATCTCTCTTCTCTATTTCTTTTTTTGATTTAATCATGATTTAAACTTTGGAGAGTCCGTTCTCACTCATTTTAACTCCAATGTAATGGAACTTGTTTCTAAATTCATCTAAATTCAAGATCTATCTAATAGAAGTAAAATTGTCCAGTTTGGAGTTTATTTGAATTTTCATTTGGATTTATATTATTTGCTCATGTATTTATTTGCTTTTCATTGTGATCGTCTAAATAGAGTATGAGGACATGGAATAGCCCAGTTCAAGCCAAGTCAAGACTTTCAAGACTAATCTACTTGTGAGCTAGGTGAGTCAATGTTTTGATCACATTGAATCTCATTTTTATGAAAATTATATTCACTTAAATTATCAAATTGCATGCTTCTATTGTTATGCAAATTTATGTTCGTCTTAATGTTATAGATACATTCCAATTAATCATTGCGTTATTATACACCAGCCCTTAGACACTTGAACACATAATCTTTATCACCTTAGAAATCTAATTGTAACCATACTGGCTATAAGTTGTATTTAAGCGTCATACTTAGTCTTGCTTAAATACTATGCAACCATTGGATGGAAATGACTGGTATATTGAGATAACTTAGTTTTATGCTTTTTAAAACCCTAAAACTCGCTTTACATATCTGGGTGAATAGTAAGAGGTGTTAGTACGGATGTAGCACTAGAAATTATGATTTGTGATAGAAATTGTGGTTTGTGGTAGCACCACCCAGATAACTATAAAAGATGATTCCTGTGATGACTTCTTAATGTAAAATAGTATAACCACAAGTCTATACTGGGTACGACCTAGCTAACTAATTTTTATCCACCAGTGCGGGTTGCACCATTGGAGTGACCCACGGGTCGTGTCGCTGGTTTTAAGCCACCGTGGACATAGGTCGTGTCACTAGATTTAAGCGTCGTGTTGCGCAAGAGGGGGTCTCGGTGTGGATAGACGTAACCACACTAAGACAAAACTTTAGCGGGTATAACTTACATTAGGTGATGCATTGTAAATGCCTTTTTAGTGATCTTCTTGATTCACATATCCAAGAAAATATGTGAAACATGACAACATGATTATCTCTTGTGAATAGACCGTACAATTTCTAAAGAGTGTATTGTTTGAACAGTCATGCTCACGGTCATGGGCGGGCATAGGAATTTCCTCTAGTTAGTATATATTTTTAAAACTTTGTGGATGGGATAAAAACTCGTTGGGTGAATATAATCCTGATTTTGGTTTACCCTAGGTGGATGTAACCTAGTAATGATAATAGATAGATGTAACCCTAGTAACAAAAACTAACATATGGTGGACGAAACCATATAACAGGTGGGTGAAACCTGTACTGCTACTAATATTGCACACTTTTACTCTCTGTAATAAAAATATAGTTTAGTTAAAATGCTAAGTCATAGACATTTCTAATTACTATAGCTTTTGAATTGATGCCTTTGGCAAATAAAAGAACTCGCGCCTACTTTTGTTAAACCTTGCACTATAATACTATATTCTGTGTGTTTGCCCACGGCGCACAATTGTTTGTGCTCACCCTTGCTCACTAAATACTTTAGAACCCTCGGATCAAGATCACTATGTGTAATACGACACCCCAAGAGCTGATAGAGAAGAAGAAGAAGAAGAAGATGGAGAAGATTAGTATATTCTCTTGTAGTTTAGTTATTACCCCTAGTCAATCGCTTGCCTGTGGCAAGATGTGTCCTCTCCTTTTGCTATCGCTTCTGCTTTCACTTTGTGTAATGTAATTATTTGGCTTGATCGGTCCCTATTGTAAACTTGATTCGATGCAGTCTATTTAAACTTTGGTCTGTAATTTTAATGTATGACATAGTTCACGTTATATATGAAATGATTCAGTGATGTATATGTGAGCACTATCTACCGATCTAGTGAATAATGTTGGGGTTTCACAGAGAATTCTTGATTGGCTAAATCTGAATCTAACTGCACGCATATCTATTGATCCACCTAGTAGGTTCTTCATAAATATAGGAAGATATATATTACTAGTTTTTTTTTACCGAAAACACACACATAGAGTTTAATAACACCCCATGTTTGTAGGTTTTCGATCAAGCAAACTAGGGGTTGCCAGGCTATTTGATTGCCATACACCTCCATCCTTCTCCCTCTCGTCCTAACCTAAGGTAGCGTTGGCTGAGCTTTGAAGCCAAGTTTTTGGGCTTTGAAGCTATTTTCTAAGCCAAACACGCAGGCTTCAAAGCCAGGCCACAAAGAAGCCAAAGAAAAGTTGAGCCTAAAATAAAATAGCAAAAAGAAGCTTCAATTTTGTAGCTTCTCTCAAAACCCGGTTTTGTAAGCCAAAGCTCGGATAAACATGCCCTAAATTGGAGTCCTACATCGTCGTGATCGTATATATAGCCCTGCTCAAAAGGGCTTATTTTGAGTGGCTTTTGGCTGAAAATTACTATAACTGGTTAAAAAAAATACTGTAGCTGACGGTGGCTTATTTGGCGTAATTAAATTTAAAAAATTAAAAATAGAAAAAAAAAACAAGTTAGCCCGTCACAGACAATACAAATGAATACAGAAAAAAAATAGAACCGACAAAAAATCTAAAATAAAACAAAAATCAGGAAAAAAGAAATTATTGAATAATAAAAAATAAACTAGAAACCTAAACTGAAATGAGCGGGCCTGTATATGGGCCAACCAATCGAACCCTCAGTCTTCGCTGCCTCCGCCACCCATGTCGCATCGGTTGCACGCCGAAGCCGCGGCGCATATTCTCTGACTTAGTTCCTACTAAGTCACAGTGTGACTTACCGTATGATCAGCCGTCCGATCTGCATCAAATGGTCCAGATTATTTTACTTCTATTTCTAGCTTTTTTTTAGCTTTTGATTTTTTTTACTTCTAGTTTTTAGTTTTTTTTACTTTCATCTAGAAAAAGATGAAAGTAAAAAAACTAAAAAATAGAAGTAAAAAAAATCAAAAGCTAAAAAAAAAGCTAGAAATAGAAGTAAAATAATCTGGACCGTTTGATGCAGATCGGACGGTAGATCATATGGTAAGTCACAGCGTGACTTAGCAGGAGCTAAGTCAGAGAATCTCATTCGCCGAAGCCGAAGGAGGAGGAGGGGGGTTAACGCACGACGTGGTGGGGTCTGAACCAATTTTTCGGTGATGGGTGACATGAAGACCGGAGAAGGGTTTACAAATGAAAACCAGAAAGTAAGGGCCTGTTTGGCAGAGCTCCAGATTCTCATTTTTCAGCTTCTGCTCTAGATTCTGTAAGAATCCACTTCTCTGAGAATCTAGAGCTACCTCTGAAAAGCGTTTGGCTAGTGGGTTGGCTCCAGATTCTTAAAAGAAGAGATTGGAGGGAAATAGACCATGTTACCCCTAGTTGTAACCATGAAATTTTGATTTAAGCTGTATACCTTAATTGATGTACCCATCCAGATGTACATCAGTACAGCTGTCTGCATGTAATTGATGTAGTACAGGTATCTTCATTTTTTTGCAGCTTGTGAGCATGAGACGCACTAATCTGTGGCTGAATTTTTAGTACCGAGTATCCCCGGCCATAGGTTGTTTGGGCCCAATCAAAATGTGAGCATTCTGATTGGGGCTTCTTGCTTACAATGGCAAGTGGGAAATTCTACATTATGGAGTATTTCTTTCAGCTTGTAGGCCACCTGTTCATTCTCCTAGCTTCATGTTCTTTGCAGTAGTACTACTGTACAGTACTAAACAATTCAGTTGTTAACCATTGACTTAGCAGAAGCGTCTATTGTTTCGTTTTTTTAAAAAATAGAGAGCCCAAGCTCCGGTTCCAGATTTTCAAAGTTCATAGAAAATAAGAAACCAGCAAACATTGTGCGTTACAAGCTCAGATTGAAACTCCTCGACTTTTACCCATGAGACTACTACTACTGCCTATTACATTTTAGATTTTGATTACATGGCAGCATCGTGTCTCACATCGGCTGGCATAATGACATCTTACTTCTGCTTGCTATACATAACAAGATCCAACATTCGTTTGCTTCTCCCCTCCATTCTGTCACTGTTATCTCAGCACCTATGCTTCCTTCCATGCCAGTCTTCATTTTCTATAGTACAATCCTATCTTCAGTGGGGAGGATGCCATCATCTCTAAAGTCCCAATACAGTGATCCATATTTTGCAACTGAGTCCTGGCACAGCGGCTTCGAATTCCTTAGCGTTCGGCAGATCTTGCGCCAAACCTCCTGCATTGACCACCATCTCATTCTCTGAAAATGCAAATAATTCCTTAGTGAGAGACCATGTGGAGGTATCCCCATGTTGGTGATGAGTAATTGACGGTTGTTTAGTGAGGTTGAGTTTGTTTAAGGTATTCTAGGGTTGAGTACCCTTACTTACGCTATTATGGATTATGCTGTTTTGTGTGGAGCTATGTGACGATTTGCTTGTCTGTGTGACTGCAGGACTTCGGAGCTAGGTCATGGTGAGGCGAGGAGGACCGGGACTAGACACAGGAGGTGTTGAGGTCCAGATGGTCGGTGATGCCGAAGATGATCGAGGCTGGTGAGGTGGTTGCGAGTCGGGAGACGAGAAACCGGAGCGGGAGCTACCGGTGACGGACACGACGGGAGAACCGGGACTAGGATCAGGGAGGAGTCGGAGGTCCAGAACGGTTGGATGTCGGTTGCGGTCGTACGTGACGGAACGGACCGGACTAGGCTCAGGGAGGAGTCGAGGTCCAGGCGGTCAAGGTACCGGACGCGGGAAGCTTCCGGGAAGGTGCTTGAGGGGCAAATTTGTAATTTGACTCAAGCATTTGGAAGGAGGTGGCTGGTTGTTTCCCTCCAAAATGAGTGTTGACTAATTGCCTCATATGGTGTGTGAGGTGGTGGAGTGGGCATTGTATGCCACTTCTTGATTTGCTTGTTTGGGGTGAGCTCATGTCTTCAAAAGGAGAGGTGGAGGCAGCAGGAGAGGCATCCATTTTTCAAGCATGTGAGTGAGCTCAAGCAAGGATTGTGTTCTGGGTGTTGAGCTCTGTAGGTGTGCGTTTGGTTTTCTCCCTCTTAAAGATGTAGTGTGTGCTCTTGTGTTTGTGAGAGGGAGAGGATGAGTTGAGGGTCATGTAATCACTTTCTTGTTCTAATGTCCATGCGTATCGGGACTCCTCTGTACTCAGCTTTGATGGAATGAAAAATCTGAAGTTCTAGTTTCTGAGTGCTCTCTGTTCTTCATTTGCTATTTCTAGGGTTTTGAAGTTTTTCTTGATTCCCTTTGCGAGATGGCATGAAATTTGGCATGTTGAGCCCTGAGCCTATTGAGTAGCTGCCTGCAAAATTTCATAGCCACAGGATCAACGATGAAATGGGAATTTGATTTTTAGGGTGTCCCTGTTCAGTTCAAGTCCATTTCTAGGGTTTGGCATAAATCTTCGATTCCTTCTTGGCTTGAGGTGATATCTGGTCTGGGAGGTCCCCTTGCTATTGCTAATATATCCCCAGATTTTCAGTGCCAAAGGATCTAGGGTTTGGGAGGAATCTGAGTTTTTTAGTTCAGCTCCTGTAATTTTCAGGATTTTGGCATAATCTGAATTTCTCCTTGTTGAGTTGCTTCCCTTTGGTTCTTGTTGGTCCTCAGGTTATTTAATTTGTTATCTTTTAGTTTTGGGAAGTGTTAACCAAAGGAATCTACTCAATTTCTATTGCATGTAAAGATCCAAGTCCTGAAACCTGAAATTTCAGCTTCCCTGTTGTCTGAACCCGAGGGGCGGCCTAACTTACACATGCCGGGCAGTCTGACCTCTCTTATAAGGGCGGTCTGACCGGAGTTATCAGAGAGGTCAGACCTCTCTTTGAACTATGTTCATCCCGGCCCTTCTGAAAATTGTTGTTTGAGCGGATTTTCTTCGTTGCTTCTTTCTTGTGGGTGTTTAGGAGTTCCAAAAGGCATAAGAATCCCTCTTCATAATTTTCATAATTATCGGAGAGGAGATTTGAGTCTGTACTTTTGAGGGGTCGTTTTTAAAAGAGTCAACATTCACCCCCCCTCTGTCGGCATTTCGGTCCAACAATTGGTATCAGAGCCGGTTAGCTCTAATTCATAGATCTTAACCGGTCTCAAGAGCCATGGTGACGGATAAGTACTCGACCAAGCCGCCGATATTTGATGGCATCGATTACCCCTTTTGGAAGAGCCGAATGGAGACATACATCCAAGCTCAGGGGTACGCCATCTGGCGCAAGGTCAAGGTGCGATTTGTTGTTCCTGCCGATGAGAACATCAATGCCGGGAACATGGCTGATGTTGAGGCGAATGCAAAGGCAAGGAACATCATCATCTAGGGTTTGAGTCGTAGCGAGTTTGACCGCATATCTCATCTTTCGTCCGCCTTCGACATTTGGGAGACCCTCGATGCTTACCATGAGGGCACCTCCCAGATTAAGACGGTGCGACAGGACCAGTTCAAGCGGGACTATAACAAGTTCGAGATGCTTGCTGGTGAGTCTTTAGATGAGTGTTTTGCGCGTTTTCACAAGATCTTGAGCAACCTCCGAGCGGTCAGTCTCACATACCCCGACTCGGACAACGATCGTCAGATGCTTGCTGCACTCGACCTTCGTGTTTGGGAGATGAAAGTGACGACCATCCAGGACACCACGGACCACTCGACTTTGACTCTTGATGCGCTGTACTCGCGTCTCAAGACTCACGAGATTGACATTGTCTCTCGCAAGTCGAAGTCACAGTCGATGGCTCTAGTCACTGATCCCGGTTCAGCTTATGGGTCTTCTTCTGATTCGCTTTGTGGTTTCTCCCTCGCTGCTCTCTGTGACGTGACTGATGATCAGTTAGAGCAGCTTGAGGATGAGCAACTGGCCCTCCTAGCTCGAAAGTTTTCCCATGCTTACAAGAGGAGGAGGGACAGAAAGAGACAAGGACCTGTGATTTGCTTCGAGTGTGGTGGCCCCAACCACATTCGGGCAAATTGCCCCAAGTTGAAGGGCAAGAACGACTCTGGCGGTTTGAGCAAGAACGTCTACACCGACAAGAACCGCTTCAAGAAGCACCCGAGCGAAGAGAAGAAGTTCCGCAACCTTGGCAAAGCCAAGAAGCTCTTCCATCGCGTCCTCGCGCCTTCGGCGACCTCGATCTCAGCGAGGTGGAGGGTGGAGTGGCGACGATGGGAAGGGCGAGCAAGATCCCAAGGATGGCGAGGACTTGGCGGCATGTGCTTCATGGCCTCGAGGGCGAAGCGAGCGACAGTGAGTGTACTCCGACTCGGACGAGGTATGCCCTTCCTACGACCAGCTCAATCAAGCTTTCCTTAAGCTAGGTGGTTTTCATGCTAGAGCTAGGGCTAGGTGTACTGAGTTAGAGAAGGAAGTAGATAGATTGTCACTAGAGATTATTGCTCTTACATCTGATCCTCCTAGTGATGATTGTGATACATACTCTGCTTTGTTGGTTGATTTGGAGAAGCTAAGGACCTCGCATGATAGTGTGTCCTCTGAGCTTGATGCTGTTTAGGTGAAGAATGATAGTCTGCTTGCTGAGTTAGAGTTGAGTAGGATGGCTGTTACCCTACTTACTACTAATGAGACTACTTCTCCCACCTCATGTGAGGATAAAGATATTGCTGCTAGAGGACCTTATGCCATGCTCCTTGATCTGCCCGAGTCTTGTAAAAATTGCAATAATTTGAAGATGAACCTAAAACGGGCAGATCATAAGATATCTGAGTTGTATCCTTGGTTGCTTGAGCCAGCTGCTTCATGTTCAAACTGTCCTAAATTAACTGCTGAACTTGAATCTGTTTCCAAGCAGTTTCAAGAAATGATTGACACTAATAGGAAAATGGCTCAGTTTGCGACTAAGGACCCTGTTAGCTCACCATGCATTAGCTGTGATAAAATAAAACTTAAACTCGTTGCTTTGAATGAAAAATGTGTGAAGCTAACTAAGGATTTACTAGAGAAGCCATCAACTCATTGTGATGTGATTACTGAGGTGGGGGAGAAGCCCCAGGGTAAGGTGGAGCCGCTTAGCGACGTAAACCAACTGGCTAGTAGTAGGACTGTTCCATCAGAGTCGGCTGTGCGTGCACAAGCCATTCTTTCCTCTACTGTTGGTTCTTCTTCTGCTCCCTTACCCTCTGCTGTTCCCTCTTCTCCCTGCTCTTCTTGCACCTCTCTCTTTCGGGAGTGTCAGTACCTTATGAACACTCTCGAGAGATTTGTAGGCGGCAAGAAGAAGCTCAATCTTATTCTAGACCAATCTAAAATCTGCAGATTTAATCAGGGTCTAGGATATGATTTCTATGAGGATATGAGGAAGCATCCTCCTGCTATTCTCAGACCCATAGTAGGAGGTGTGATTGAGGTTGAGCCCAGGTCTGATGAAGTCAAATTCAAATCAGCGGGCTTTGTCCAAGGGATATCTGACAGCAAGGTGATTCCATCTGCTGCTTCGACCTCTCAGAAACCGAAGCCATCTCGTGCTACTTCCACCTCTCAGAAGGTGAAGTATCACTGCACCTTCTGTCAGAAGGATGGACATACGGTCGATCGATGCTTCAGGCGCGCCAAGATTGCGCGTCGAGATCGTGCTGAGGCACTTAGGCGTATTCAGGGTCAGCCCCAGACCCTGAGTGCACCTAGGACTAGCACGAGGTCTAGGCTATCTGCTGTTGATGGGTTTGGGCAGCATCGATGACTTGGTTTTTCGAGTCTTACGGTTTCGTCCTCATGCTGCTCTTGATCGTGACTTCGCGTCACGAGGGTACATCTCGCTTTCCGTCGAGATAGCTACGTGGCGTGATCGGCGTGTTGTTGGTACTCCGACTTGCTTCCCGTGAGCGATCGGACCCAACAACGACTTCAGTCTGCTCATGGACCATCGCTTCTTCGAGTCACGAGGCGTAGGGTAGATAGAGGTCGATCGTGCTTGACTACTTCATCGCTCGGCGTGTTGTTGATATTGGGTGCCAAAATCACTCTTGATTTACCCGATCTGAGACTTTACTCTGCTTGACTCGGGTTCGCGGGTGGGAAGAGAGGTTTGGCTTGTAGACTCGGTGTTCACGACACATGACCGGAGACTCCGTTGGTTCTCTTCCCTAGCCCGTGCTCGGTGATGAGGCGATCACCTTTGGAGATGCTTCATCTGGGCGCGTCATTGCCAAAGGTACTGTGAGGGTTAATGATTCATTTCTTTTGAGAGATGTTGCTTTGGTTAGTAAGCTGCGGTATAATTTGCTTTCGGTTTCTCGACTTCTCGATGGCGGTTATGAGGTGAGCTTCAAGAAAAACAATTGCAAAATTCTTGATTCTTCGGGTAGTCTGGTTTGCGGGATTTCTCGTTATGGGAGAATTTTTCGTGCTGATTTTGTTGAATCTTCTGATGATCCTCTCAGGTGTTTAGTTGCTTCGAGTCCGTGACCTTTCTTTACGCACGGAGACTTGGTCATATTGGATTTGACCATTTGACCGAGTTAGCGACCACGATCTCCTTCGTGGTGCGCGAAACTCAAGATGGTCAAAGATCTGGTTTGTGCTCCATGCCGCGCGGCAAGATGGTTCTTCGCTTCACATCCTCGGTCCATCGTGACCATGGTCGATGCTGCCGGGACAGTTGCTCCATATGGACACTGTTGGACCAGCTTGAGTGCAGTCAACCGGAGGGAAGTGGTATGTCCTTGTCGTGGTCGATGACTTCTCGAGGTATTCTTGGATATTTTTCTTGGCCTCGAAGGATGAGACGTATACCATTTTCGGGGTTTGTTTAGTAGGCTTTCTGTTGAGCTCCCGGGTGCCTTACGAGCGATCCGCAGTGACAATGGCATAGAGTTCAAGAATTCCTACTTTGAGAGGTTTTGCGATGAGACCGGTGTAGAGCACCAGTTCTCTTCTCCATACGTCCCTCAGCAGAATGGCGTTGTGGAGAGAAAGAACCGTACCACTGGTTGAGATGGCCGGGCGATGCTTGATGAGTACTCTACAGGAAGTTTTGGGTGAGGCTATAGCCACAGCGTGCCATGTTTCAAATCGAGTTTTCTCGGGCACACTTGCATCGCACTTCTTATGAGTTGAGATATGGCGAAAGCCCAGCGTCTCGCATTTTCGTGTGTTTGGATGCAAGTGCTTTATCTTGAAGTCCGGAACCTAGATAAGTTCGAGTCACGTTCTTGTGATGGGATCTTTTAGGTTACTCGCCTTCTTCGCGGGCTTATAGGGTGCAGGCTGAGTCTAGCAAAATGGTAGAGACACGTGAGGTGACTTTCGGCGAGGCGGTCAGGGACTAGGCACGATATCTCGAGTTCTTTGGGCGATCGAGACCATCTTCGTGGATGATGAGGACAATGGAGATGAGGGTTGTCTACTCGATCCAGTTCCTCATTCTCCACCCCCTGAGGTGCCTTCTTCCACCGCACCTCGGGGAGATCAGCCCATGCCTTCTGCTTCCTCTGGAGCTAGTGCCTCTATTCCTACCTCTTCAGCTCATGAGGTAGAGGCCACTTCTTCATCTCATCCTGGACCTCCCCGAAACATTCAAAAGACCATCCTTCCGGGCAGATTATTGGAGACCTCTTTGAGCGCGTTACACGCTCAAAGTCTGGCTTGTCACAATTCTGTCTCCATTCTGCCTTCAATGCCTCATTTGAGCCCAAGGACGTTTGTCATGCCTTATCTGATGAGTCTTGGGTCAATGCTATGCATGAGGAATTAGAAAATTTTGAGAGAAACAAGGTCTGGTCGCTTGTTGAGCCCCCGCGAAGTCACAATATCATTGGGACTAAGTGGGTGTTCAAAAACAAGCAGAGTGAGGATAGGGTCGTTATTCGAAACAAGGCTAGACTGGTAGCTCGGGGCTTTTCTCAGGTTGAGGGTCTTGACTTTGATGAGACCTTTGCCCCTGTAGCTAGACTTGAGGCCATTAGAATTCTGCTTGCCTTCGCAGCTTCTAAGGGTTTCAAGCTCTACCAGATGGACGTCAAGAGTGCCTTCCTTAATGGTTTCATTGAGGAAGAAGTCTATGTCAGACAGCATCCGGGTTTCGAGAACCCCAAATACCCAAACCATGTCTACAAGCTTTCCAAAGCCTTGTATGGACTTAAGCAGGCCCCTAGAGCTTGGTATGAGAGGCTTAAGTCATATTTGCTTAGTCATGGTTTTGAGATGGGAAAAGTTGACAAGACCTTGTTCATTCGCCGGCATGGCACTGATCTCTTGCTTGTCCAGATTTATGTGGATGACATCATCTTTGGCGGCTCTTCTCATACTCTCATTTCACAGTTCTCAGATGTCATGAGCACCGAGGTTGAGATGAGCATGATGGGTGAGTTGACCTTCTTCCTTGGCTTCCAGATCAAGCAGACTCGGGAGGGTACTTTCTTGCATCAGGGCAAGTACACTCGTGACCTCCTGAGACACTTTGACATGAGTGATGGTAAGGCTGTGTCAACTCCCATGGCCTCTGATTTCACTTGACCCGGATGAGGATGGCGAGCGATAGATCGGCGAGAGTGCAGAGTATCGGCTCTCTCTTATACTCTCACGCCTCGAGACCGGACATACACTTTTACGTGTGTCTCGTGCTCGGTTTGAGCTTCTCCTCGCGTATCTCACCGCCGAGCGGTGAAGCGCATTCTTGATACCTTCGAGCTACCATTGACTATGGTATCGGTACTCTTCCTCTTCTGTCTTTCCCTTAGAGCCTTCTCGGGCGCGAGACTTTGCCGGTGTAGGATAGATAGGAAGAGCACTACGCACTGCCAATTCATTGGCACTTCTCTTGTCTCTTGGTCTTCTAGGAAGCGATGCGGTGTTGCAGATCCACCGCAGAGGCGAATGCGTTGCGCGCCGATTCTTTGCGGCGAGTACTGGATGGCTTCAACCTGCGGGACTTTGGGTTAGTGATAGACAATGTTCCACTCTTTTGTGATAACACTAGTGCTATTAACATTGCTAAGAACCCAGTGCAGCATTCCCGGACCAAGCACACTGACATTGGATATCACTTCCTTAGGGACCATGTGGAGAAGGGTGACATAGTGCTCCAGTTTGTGGAGAGTGACCACCAGTTGGCTGATATCTTTACCAAGCATTTGGATAACTCTAGGTTTTCAGCCTTGCGGGGAGAGCTTGGGGTGGTTTGTCCTTATGGACTGTAGTGAGGGGGAGTTTCTGTGCTTTATTGCCCTATCATATATATTATGCTCCTGTTCTCCTTTTGCTTGCATTGCATTCGGGGTGCATTTGGGTTAGTCCTCTCAGCATAGATTAGAGTGTTTCTCTCTTGTCTAGTGGCTTGGATTTCTTCCTCTTATCTTGTGATCTAGGGTTCTTCTCTGTTAGCCGCTTCTCCTGTTTCACTAGGTTGAGCTTACTCACTACTTTTAGGTTCTAGCAAGGGTCGGGCCACCCTTGGGTAGACAGGGTACGTGTTTGCTCCTTAGTGTGCTAGATTACCGGTCTGACAGTCCTAGAGTCATATGGGGTAGATAAGAGTCAGTCTGAGCCATAGCATCCTCTATATCTTATCTATGCTTTAAGGACTACCTTTTCTGATTTCTTTGCGAGCTTCTCAATTTATAGCTTTAGTTCAGGGGGAGTTCATTTGGGAGCTTCTGGAGCTTAACATTAACATAACTCAACTTGAACTAAAAGTGCATCTAATGTTGAGGAGGAGTTGGATTTTCTTCATTTCTAGCATTTTGCATAGTAATTGCATGGAGCCTTGATTATTATCCTTAGTTGATATAAGTACAATGCTTTACATCATGCCATGATTTATGCTTTATTTGCTAGATTTATCATGACCTTACATGTGTCGTCAAGCCTTTGCCATGATAAGTTAATTAAAAACTGCACAACTTGAATTAAGACATGTCATGTTACTTCTTGAGATTAGTCTATCTTTAGTTATCCTCTTATGATTAATGCCATGTCAAATAGGCTAAGTTGAGGTTTGAATCTTTAAATTGAGCTTTAGATTGAGCTATGATAGTTTCTGGATAACTCATGAGTTAGTACAATTGTTTAAAAGCAAAAGATCTTTTTATGTGCGAAAAAAACTGATCTCACCAATTCTCTCTCATGAGACTGCTTGCCATTGCACTAGGCGTGAACTCAGGGGGAGTTTTGGATGACCAAGATCATCTCCTTAAGCTTCTCGCTTGGAATGGTCGCATAAGGCTTGAGATCTAGCACATGACAAAAATTTTGGTTGGAGACGACCATGAATTTCAAAGGAAAATGTCGATTGTGCCAAATTTGCTTAACTTCCAAAAGAACCAAGTACTTGAACAAATGATTAATTCCTGAACTAGTAGCACTTTTAATGGCTCAATTCTAGCTTCTTGGTTCCACTTAGATTATTGACATGGCTTGCCTCATCTTTGGATACCTTTAGCTAGACTTTGATCTTGCATGGCTTGACATGTTAAGAAATTCATCTAAATTTCAGATTGTTACTTATGTGGCTTGGCTTGATTATGCATATTTTGTTATGATCTTCCGGACGCGGTCAAGGTACCGGACGCAGGAAGCTTCCGGGAAGGTGCTTGAGGGGCAAATTTGTAATTTGACTCAAGCATTTGGAAGGAGGTGGCTGGTTGTTTCCCTCCAAAATGAGTGTTGACTAATTGCCTCATATGGTGTGTGAGGTGGTGGAGTGGGCATTGTATGCCACTTCTTGATTTGCTTGTTTGGGGTGAGCTCATGTCTTCAAAAGGAGAGGTGGAGGCAGCGGAGAGGCATCCATTTTCAAGCATGTGAGTGAGCTCAAGCAAGGATTGTGTTCAGGTGTTGAGCTCTGTAGGTGTGCGTTTGGTTTTCTCCTCTTAAAGATGTAGTGTGTGCTCTTGTGTTTGTGAGAGGGAGAGGATGAGTTGAGGGTCATGTAATCACTTTCTTGTTCTAATGTCCAAGCGTATCGGGACTCCTCTGTACTCGGCTTTGATGGAATGAAAAATCGAAGTTCTAGTTTAGAGTGCTCTCTGTTCTTCATTTGCTATTTCTAGGGTTTTGAAGTTTTCTTGATTCCCTTTGCGAGATGGCATGAAATTTGGCATGTTGAGCCCTGAGCCTATTGAGTAGCTTCCTGCAAAATTTCATAGCCACAGGATCAACGATGAAATGGGAATTTGATTTTTAGGGTGTCCCTGTTCAGTTCAAGTCCATGTCTAGGGTTTGGCATAAATCTTCGATTCCTTCTTGGCTTGAGGTGATATCTGGTGCAGGAGGTCCCCTTGCTATTGCTAATATATCCCAGTTTTCGGTGCCAAAGGATCTAGGGTTTGGGAGGAATCTGAGTTTTTAGTTCAGCTCTGTAATTTTCAGGATTTTGGCATAATCTGAATTTCTCCTTGTTGAGTTGCTTCCCTTTGGTTCTTGTTGGTCCTCAGGTTATTTAATTTGTTATCTTTTAGTTTTGGGAAGTGTTAACCAAAGGAATCTACTCAATTTCTATTGCATGTAAAGATCCAAGTCTGAAACACAGAAATTTCAGCTTCCTGTTATGCGAACAGAGGCGACCTAACTTACACATGTTGGGCGGTCGACCTCTCTTATAAGGCGGTCGACGGAGTTATCGAGAGAGTCAGACCTCTCTTTGAACTATGTTCATCCGGCCCTTCGAAAATTGTTGTTTGGCGGATTTTCTTCGTTGCTTCTTTCTTGTGGGTGTTTAGGAGTTCCAAAAGGCATAAGAATCCCTCTTCATAATTTTCATAATTATCGGAGCGGAGATTTGAGTCTGTACTTTCGAGGGGTCGTTTTTAAAAGAGTCGACATTTACCCCCCTTCTGTCGCCATTTCGGTCCAACACTTAGTTTCCAAATCACCCAACAAGATGCTGCACAAACAAAGTTACTAGTACTGTTTCTGTTATTACTAATCCATCATCTCGCAATCGATTCTTAATTATCAAACCCACCTGTCTTCCAAGGATTTCTGAAATTCCCTTAGCAACCACCCAGTCAAAAAAAATGATGAGGAATTGATTCTTTGTCAGAACGAAACAAGCAAGTTAACTCATGAACAGATTACACAATATCCATTACACAGATTACACAATATCCATTACCTTGGTCAAGAGGCGGCGCGAGATGCGGAGGAGGCGGTCTTGAGGCGTGGGGAGGCGGCGGGAGACGGGAAGGGGAGAGGAAGGAGGCGGGCGGCGATGGTCACGAGGCGGGAGGGCGCGGGCGGAGACGAGAAGGGGAGAGGGAAGGAGGCGGCGGCGGCGGTCACGAGGCGAGGCCGCGTCGGGAGAGGAAGGAGGCGGCGGCGGTCACGAGGCGGAGGAGGCGCGGCGTGAGAGGAAGGGAGAGGAAGGCGGCGGGCGCAAGAGGATGCGAGAGGCGGCGGCGCGGCGCGGTCTTGAGGCGGAGGCGGCGCGGGAGGCAGGAAGGAGAGAGGGAAGAGGCGGGCGGCGGTCACGAGGGCGGGGAGGCGCGGGCGGGAGGCAGGAAGGAGCGGGGAAGGAGGCGGCGGCGGTCACGAGGCGGAGGAGGCGGCACCGGGAGAGGCGGAGGAGGCGCGCGGGCGTGAGAGGAAGGGAGAGGAAGGCGGCGGGCGCGAGAAATGCGAGGAGGCGGCGGGCGGCGGGTGCGGGGGTTTGGTTTTTATATGGTGGCATTTTGCGGGTAAATACTACAAACTTCAATGGGTTATTGTATTTAGGGTGTGTTGGCTCCCCACGAGAATCCACCTCAACCCAGCTTCTCCTGAACAGTTTATTTTGGAACCTGCTCCTCGCGAGAAGCTGAATCTGGTCATTTTGGGAAGTGGGTTGTTTGGCATAGCTCTACCTGATTCAACAGAGAAGCTGAGAGCAGGAGCTGTACCAAACAGGCCCTAAATACCGCAGGATTCTAATTCTGACATGTGGGATAGGGGGTATGCGCATCACGCTTGTGTTGGCTCGACCTGACGACAAACGCGTGAGCCGAGTCCATGGACTGTTGGTCCCAGTTGTCAGTGTGATGTACCGTGGCTTCACTACCCTCCTCTCTCTTCTACCGAAGCAACGCCACCTCCAATCTCTCTCTCTCTCTCTCCTCCTGCCCCGAACTTGACTGGACTGGAGGGGAGATCCGTCTGTGTTGGTATGCCCTAAACTTGCTTGGATTGGTTCCACTTTGCCCTAGCCTGTGGTCTTCTTTGCTCTGACGGCTGTGGGTAGCCGAGTCCAAATCAAAATCTTTTTTTCGATATTCCGTCCGATCCAATTCTTTCTTTCTGTGTAAATGCGTCAATTACCGGAATGCTTAATTGCGGATTTGTTTTCTGTTGTAATTTAATCCGTCCATCCATATGGCTCGGTTCTTTTTCTTGGGCACGCGCAAGATCCGTAGGACTTAGGTGCACCCGCCCCTGGTCTTGGGGGTCTTAGAAACGAGATTAGCCATGAGCACACAGTTCTTGGTTATGTTGTTGGGTGATGCAAATGGCTGGATGTGGATGTATGTGCTGATAAGGTTAAGAGTGGCTCTAGCCTTTGTGTCTCTCAAGTTTGTATTTGTTATCTACTGCTAATTCAATCACTTTAGTTGATACAGGAGCATGACAATTTCTCCCTGCTTCTTGTTTACCATACTACCGTTCAGTTCTTGATAAATGAATTCTAGTTTCTGTATTCATTGGGCAAGGCTTGATAAACTGTACTTGCTGTATTATACTATTATGTGATTGATTATCTGGTGGTTATGTAATAGCAATATAGCATTACTTGTCTGCAAGCCTGATATGTTGATATTGTTTTTGTTTTTTT
Organism: Dendrocalamus sinicus; assembly: GCA_036346575.1. Taxonomy (NCBI): domain Eukaryota; kingdom Viridiplantae; phylum Streptophyta; class Magnoliopsida; order Poales; family Poaceae; genus Dendrocalamus; species Dendrocalamus sinicus. The sequence continues at coordinate 44,650,874 of CM070650.1, read as the reverse complement.
TTTAAAAAAAATCAGATTTGTGGATATGGCTGATAATGAGAAAGAGGTGGTAGAGGGAACCACCTCCCGAGGGGCGGACTGGGAAGTGGTGACTCTCACAGCATCTGCCTATGCAGCAGCTCCAGGGCCCGGTGGAACAGCAGGCAAACCTACAACAGAGGGCAAAGGCCTTGACGAAAGTAAGGATGAGCGAGGTTCATCAGATGCATTGCTCATGTCTGACCACTTTGTGTTCCCCCCAAGTGAGCATGAGAATCTGCCAATAGAAACCAGTTTTGATGAGATCCAGCCAGAAAAGAATGTGCAGGAAGCAAGTACCAGCGTGGAAGATGAGGGTTTCAAGAATGTGGGTGGAAAGTATGATGTTGGGTCAGACAGAATTCAATTCTATGATGAAGGAAAAAGCCTCTCAGTTGATGATGTAGAGATGAGGGGTGATATAGCTGAGTATGGTTCATTTCATGCTGAAGATGACGGGCATGGTTTTGTTGTTCATGATGATGACAATGATGGTGGTGATGAATCTCATGACAAATCTGATCTACCTTCAGAATCTGCAGACAGCAAAAGTCGTTACTTTGGTACCCCCTGTAAATGCTGGTTGAAGAAGCATATGTCATGCTTGTATCACCAGGCTAAGGAAACAAATACTCTCTGGTCTGTGGTGGTTGCAGCTGCCCTGGTTGGGCTTGTAATTTTGGGACGCTGGCACAAAGACAAGTTGCACCATAACCGGTTTAAATGGTGTTCTGGCTCAGCAGCGCGGTACATTAAGCTCTTGACCCTTTTAAATATAATGCATTGTTTCATAGGTTTAAAGTCAATATTCTATTTCATGTTTCATAAAGAATATGCAGGTTAGCTTATTCCCTTTTTGTAGCGTACAGTAGTTAAGTATGTTCACTAATTTGCATGTTAGTGGCTTAGTGCGTGCGCACCAGCACCTGTGCTCGCTTCCCAGCATGTGTGCAGTTTGCCCTAGGGATTTCTTTGCCACATAATGTTATTTCGAGCAATACTAGGCTGCTAGCAAAATCCATTTTGTGCAGTAAGCAGCTCTTTTAGTTGATTATGGGTCTGAAGACTCTGATCAAGCTTCTTGATAAAACTCTTGAGCAGTTCAACGCTTTATCGTGACACCGTACCTCCCCCCAGTTTGAATGGCACATGCACATTCTGTCCAGAATTAAGTTTGTGTGTATATCTTTCTTTGACTCTTTGTTAAGACGATGTTGGGCACACTTAAATGAGCAGCAGAAGAACTGTTGGGATTGTTCACTTCCCCCTAATTAGTTACTGCAAGAATCTCATTGAGGAGCTAAACTCATTATTGGATGTTTCATAATAGTTTTTGACTTACGATGGTTGGCACTTGCAATGACAAAAATTATGTGACATGATAATAGGTTGGAAAGTGAAACCTTTGGTTACTTGGAACCAATGCTTAACTGATTGAATCCTTGCTGTGCTGTACAAAAAGATGTCATCCTCAGTTTCTCGTAGTTCTGTGCTTCTGAATTCTAATGTTAATTGGTCGTATCACCCATGTATCAGTTTGTACTAGTGAAGATACCATGAACTGTTGCTTTCTAAATGTAACATAGCAAGTAGCAACAGTATAGTGTTGCCTTGGGCCATGTCACATTGCTTTTTTGTACGTTTTTATGAATGTATTGCTGTTAATTAGTTTAATGTCTTGGATCTAGATCTAGATCGAAGTATTTCCTCTAAGTAGTTTAATTCCTGGATCTTGTTCTACATCAAAGTACTTGGTAGTTTATTCTAGGGTGATAATATTTGCATCCTTCCTAGTGTCATGTGCTCCAATATATGAAAAAGAAGTTTTGAGTTTTTGACATACAATTCTTTTTTTGCATACAGTTAGATTCATCTCTAACTACCTGGAATTTTTTGAGAGCATCCTTATAGCTGTATAAGGTATAGCATTTTCAAGAGTATTGTAGTGAAAATTAAGAGGCCTAGGGTGTGGCACCATTACACCAACAGCTTGCATGAGAATTCTCTCACGTGCATTAGAAACATCAAACAGCATAGCAGGGTCTGTCCTATTGAAAACAGAATAGTTGAGATCCATCAGGGGCAAGAACATGAGAAATTTGACCTTTTTTTTTGTCCTAGTGCGATGTTAAGCATTCATTTTTATCTGACAGGCTCATTTCCCGGTAGTTTGTTACTCATTATTGTACTGCTTTCCTGACACTCTTTATCCAATAAATTGCAAGTGCATATGTCATTAAGGCATGTGTAAGGAAGCCTAAGACATTATTTGTTTATGGCGTACATGATATATTAGTCCTCTTCAAGAGATGTTTCCTTCTAAGTTATGTACCCCATGTACTTGATGCCGATTTTACTGATTTGAGTTGATGATGTTAGGAGCAGCAGTTCTTTGTTTCCTTGCTCTAAAATGTGACCAACGTTATTGCCCTTCATTGTATAATTTTTCCATTCCCTTTTGCCCTGTATTTTCTATCTTTGTCTAATTAAAAGGCTTTATTCTGGCAGAGGGTGATCAACTGGGCTGCTGGTGGTGGGTGTGTTCGTAGTGTCTTCATTGATGCAACCTCTGACGAGCCTTCACAAATCACCCTGAAGTTGTTACCAAGATGGTTGTGGCCATATGATTGTGACAATGACGAAAAGGAGTATATCTAGTGTAATAATATGAAGTTTTACAGGGATTTGCTTGTAGCCTAGGTTATGTCTTGCCGGCTTCTGAGATGCCAAAGTTTCTTCCGCTATTCACATCGTCATGCCTCCTGATATGGCACATACTTTTAAGTTCCAACTACATTTCCAGTATAGGGTCTATTTGATATGGCTATGGCTTATGATTTTTGGTTGAAATTTTTGAATTTTAGATGTTTACGATTTTGGTTGATATAGATATGGACTTTTAACGAATACTACAATTAACTTGTAGGCCTTATCTTGAGAAAATATTCCGTTTAAAAGTTAGGTATTGTAGCAAAAACCAAAAGTCGCGTTTAGAAACCGTTAAAGAACACGCCATATACATTTTGACAAATGGCTGTATAATACGGAATTGCATACTGTGAAGTCCATGATAACCTCATTGCAGGTGCATTTGTGCTTTTTTGCTTAAGAAAAGAAAAACCTGGGAGAGTGTTTGGCTTATGGCCCCTCCGAAGCAGTGGTTTTACTTCTGTTTTTAACCCTCGAGAATTGAGATGTTACTTGGCAATTGCCAGTATCATGGTTTGTTGTAAGCAATATGGTTGCTATGCATTTCAGACATTGTGTTTAGAGTTGTATTTCCTGCATAATCACTCTTTACTCTTGACTAGTAAGATGCCTCTGTATTGCAATGGTGCCTCAAAAAGGAGTGATAGATATAATTAAACGTAAGATTATGGGTTTATCTTTGGTCTCATGCTATGTGATAGTATTTTCTCAATATAGTGTTTTATGAAACTCAAGATAATTTACCTTTTGCTAAGTGATTTAACAAAAAATTAAAACTAAGGCTTCTTTTGAATTTTCTAATTTCTGCAATAATATTTGAACTATTTCTTGTGGCACTCTTTGTTCGAAGCAAGCCTTAAAAAATTTCATTGAAAAACAGTTGATATGCTTGACGTACACTATCCGCAATAAGTCATATATCATTATCATGCAATAGAACCTTTCTGGGCCTGCTTGGAAGGGGGTTTCTCTAGAAAGTTTAGTATTTATGCCTTGTTTGGAATGGAGGAATTCCAAATGAATACTATAGGATTTATACTATTACATGTAAAATTACTGTGTTTGAAACAGGGCCTATTAATTCAAATAAAGATTAAAAGCTGCATCCTGTCCAATGTTTTAATGCCCACCAACATCATTGTCTCCTTAGGTGACATACAACATTTCAGAAAAGAGTATGACATGATGATCATATGAATGACTCGGCCTAGGTGTCGGGTGAAAGCAACAAACTCCTACTCATACGGTTGAACACATGTTGGGCCGCACCTTATTCGTGTCATTGTCCATAGCTCTGTGGCCTCGCCAAGACTGGCAGACACACGCTGCCCTGCACTTCCTTGTCTGTAGCATATGCAATGTCACTACGATCACACTCGAGGCCGTTGCTGCAATCGCCCAAGGCCGAGGGAGCTGGAGATGTGGAAGGCGGCAAGGTTGGCTACTGGCACAACGAGTTATTGTGAAACTACATCAAATTCTCACCTGGGATAAATTGAGCTGTCAGTAACATCCATCTATTTTCTATCGAAGAATCCAGAGGACTTACCTCCAAGATCAACGAGACCAAAGAATAGTATTATAAAATCAACTCGCAAAAGAACAAGTACTAACAAAGGCTGACGATGCTTGACACGGAAACATAAGCATTCAGAGAGCGACATGACCACTTGCGAAATAACTCCCATATTTTATCAATAGCTTGAGTAATTAAAATAACTCATATCATATTTCCTAATAATAGTAATAATATGTTAGCGTCACAAAAGCAATACAATAAAGTTGTATCTGTTATTACCAACATGTATCTACCAACGCACGGCAACACATTACCTTCGTCAATCTTGCCACCCCACCACCATGCCAGTGGCTCAACAGAAGAATGGCTGTACATGACAGCCTACAGCCACTGAAACAGGCGGCCCTGTAGAGCATAAATTCATGAACTTTACAAAATCGCATCTCAAGCCAACATACACTGAGAAAATCAGGCAAATCATAGCAAAATTCACAACATGTCCAACCCTGTCAAGAAACACACTAAAATCAAAATTTTGTATATATTTTACGCTAATCCAACAAACATCCTACGCAAATCCAGTAAGAAGAGCAGTTCATAGCAAAAATTCATCAACTTTACATAATTACATCTCAAGCCCTGTCAAGAAACATGTGATGCTCAGAGCCTCAGACGGCACAAGCTATTGAGAATTTGACATCATTCTTTGGACTATTTTACAATGAACCTAAACATCACAGGTAACTTTTATATTTGACAAAACTACAACCAGAAAACTATCTCATGCACCTATGCTGCCAAGCCAGAAGAACAAGGGGAACTGTGCAATTGCCATGAAGAGCAGGAAATAGTGCTGCCGTGTCGAGTGCCTCTCGCTGCTCCTCATCTCCGTGAAGAGCACCCTCTTCATCGTCCTCACCAAGAACACCCCCATGCACAGGCTCATCCATGGCATCATAACGTAATACGAGTAAGCCCATAGAAGCCTTGCAGCAACAGCAAGGGAAAGCCCGGCAAATAAATATCCACCATAAGCTACCAGGTCAAGCAGTGGCACCTCGCCTCCGCCCATTGAGTAGAGCAGCCCTTTAAGGATCACAATCTGTAAGGCCCATCCGATGAGTCCTCTTGTAAACTGCAGATTTATTGCTTCTGGAGTAAACCTGCATGAGCATCAAGTACATTAGGAACATTGGGTTTGAAGTGTTACTGTGTTGCAACCAAAGAACAATAATCAAAAACTCACTTTCCCATGAAGCCTAATGTAAAGCCTGCTAGAACAATGAAGCTACCAAATGCCATGAAAGGGATGTACAGATCTGGAGCATTTATGTCATATATTGGAGGTTTGTAGGACAAACGGCCACCCACAGGCTCACTTATCCGAGTCCAGTGCCCCTGAAAAGTCATTGCTGTTAGTCGCTGGACTCTTGCTCTTGGTGATAGCAAGATCCTTACTCTCATGGAGAGGATGACACTAGGAGATGGGGCAATTTTCTTGTTTATTTCTCACACAATGCCATACCAACTTTGAGGGTTGGGGATACAAATTATAGGCTGAGAACCAGCCAAGCATATGCTCGATGCTATCCTAGATGCTGTCCTAAAGCGGTCAATATGCTGTCCTAAAGCAGATGCTGTCCTAAGCAGATGCTGTCCTAAAGCAGATGCTGTCCTAAGCGAGATGCTGTCCTAAGCAGATGCTGTCCTAAAGCAAAAGCAGATGCTGTCCTAAGCAGATGCTGTCCTAAAGCGATCAAAAAAACAAAAACTACCACAGCCCCACAAAGACCACGATGCAGAGACTTATCCATCATTCTCCCCTAAGTCTTGTGCGTCGTCTTGTGGGAGGGTTGAACCATCACGATCTTGGAGCGAGCTCAAGGAACTTGATCCTTCAAGAGGCTTGGTGAGCGAGATCCATAAGCTGATCCGTGGTGTTGATGTAGCTTGCCTTGATGCTTCCTTCATCCAAGCGACCTCGGATGAAATGATACTTCACCGGATGTGCTTGCTCGTTCATGAAAAACGGGGTTCTTTGCGAGGCTAGAGCGGACTTCTTGTCCACCGAGCTCCAGCTGCTTGATGTCCTGCCGAGAGATCACCAGCGATCGGCGAGCGAGTGCTGAGTCGGCGGTGGAAGCCGCTATGTACTCGGCCTCACGGTGACAGGGCCACCACTGCTTGGATCGATTGCGATGAGCGAGACACTTGCCGAGGAAGAAGAGAATCCGCTTGTGCTCTTCTTTGGTGTCGATGTCGCCGCGTGGTCGTTGTCGCTATACGAAGCGAAGTGTGCGCGGCAGGACACCTCGGGTAATGGAGGCCGTGGTCAGAGTCCGCATAGCGTAGCGGATGATCCTCTTCACGACCTGCGATGCTCGTCGTCGGTCGTTGCATGAGCAGACTAACGTGGCCGACGGAGAATGCCAAGTCCGGTCGTGTGTGGGCGAGGTAGCGAAGGCTCCCACAAGGCGCGTGCTGCGTGGCGTCCGCCTCCTCCGTCGTCTTTGTCGCGGCTCGGCCCGACCTCTCCTCCATTGGGTGAGAGGCGGGTTGCGATCGGTGAGCCCGGCTAGCTCAACGGCGCGCTTGGCGTGGCGATGCAGCCGGCGTGATCCGGAATCATCACGGTGCACCTCGATCCTAAGTAGAAGAGAGACCCGGGTCACTCATCCGGAAGGTGGCCTTCATCTCTTCCTTGAATGCGCCACCTCGCATCCTTGGTGCGATGATCACCAAGTCGTCGGCGTAGACACCCGCGGCGAGGCGTTGCGCCTTTGCCCGCGGTGAAGCTGCGACCTCGTGTGCGCTCTGCTGGAACCCCATTTGCTTGAGGTGGAGTCGACAGCGTTCCACGCCCTCGGTGCTGTCGCAAGCCATAGAGGGCCTTGCGCGGCGGAGCACCTTGCCTCCTTGCGAGGATCGCAAATCCGGCGGTGATGCACGTGAGACCTCCTCCTTCAAGTCGCCGTTAAGAAATGCCGACTTGACATCCATGTGATGAACACGCCCGACCTTCTGGGCAGCTAAGCGCAGGAGAGTCGCACGGACTCCATCCGTGCGGCGGTGCGGCGTCATCGAAGTCGACCCTCTGCGCGCGAAGCCTCGTGCCACCAGCGAGCCTTGTGCAGCGATGGCGCGGCTTCATCCGCGCCGGCGAACACCCGCAAGGGTGATCGCGCGGTGGCCGGCGGGAAGATCGCCCGGCTCCGCGTCGGTTACGCTCGGCGGCGTCCATCTCTCGCTTCATCGCGACACGCCACGCCGCGTCTCCCTCGCCTCGGCGAAGGCGGGGCTCGCCGTCGTCGCATGCCAAGTGCGACTCGCCTCGCGATCGCGCTGCGCCGATCCGAGGCGGGCGGCTCGCGAGATGTTGTCCATGGTGCGATAAGCGCGAGGCTCGTCGTCGTAGTAGGCGTCGACGCGGTCCTCGTCGTGGGACAGCGAGTAGCGAACTCCACCATGCGCTCCTCATCGTGGACCCGGCTGTTGGGGTGGTCGGTGGTGTGGCGCCGGTGCGGGAAGTGGTGGCCGGTGGTGAAGGTCGGGCGTGGCCGTGCGAAGGTGGTGGAGCACTCGCCGGGCGGTGGCGAGCAAGGCGTCGAGGTGGGCGAGCTCGGTGAAGGCAGTGCTAGCTCCCGCTCTCTCGAAGTGGGCGTGAGTCGACAACAAAGTCCACGAGTCGAGGCGAACCATCGTCCACCGCCTTGTCCCCGTCGGCCTCGCCGCCGTCGAACACGGCGTCACGCGAGATGCGGGCTTGGTGTGTAACGAGGTCGAGATGCGGTGGCCGCCGAGCCCTCGCGTGGCCGATGAACACTCGGTGCTCACGCCGTCGAGCTTACCGATGTGGCCAAGCTCCTTGGCGAGCGTGAGGGCGAAGACCGCAAGTGGGAGACCGCCGGCTTGCGCCCATGCGAGACTCGTCACGGCGTCTGCCGTCAGCGCCTTGGTAGGCGGCGGTTGAGGATGTGAGGCGGCGGTCACCACGCCTCTCCCGAGAAGGCGGGCGGCATCCTGCAGCGAGGAGGGCGAGCCATCCCGCAGCCGTGCGGTTGCGCCGCTCGGCAACGCCGTTCTGCTGCGGGCATGCGGCGCGAGTAGTGGCGGTGAATGCCCTCATCGGCGCGATGCAGCGAGCGGGTCGGCGCCGTGGTCGCGCCCGTTGTCGTGGCGCGACGCGCGCGACTGCGGCGCGCTCGCCTCGCGGCGACTGCGTGCGCGCGATGGCGTCCGCGACCTCTCCGCTGCTGCGAGGACCATCACCCACATGTAGCGGGAGAGGTCGTCGACGGCGGCGAGAAATGGCGTCGTCCTCCGGTGTGGCGGTGTCGCGGGCCACACAAGTCCCGTGCGAGCTCGAGCCTCTCCTTGGCTCGGAAACTCGCTTCTTTGGGAAAGGAGTCGCCTGCGCCGTCAACACGCGAGCGTCGCGAGCTGCTCCACATGGTCAAGGCATGGCGGGCCTCGCACCATTTCCGTGGCAGGCCGCCGGGGCCTCGAAGTGAAGGTGCCCAAGCGCTCGTGCCGCGCCACGCCTCGTCGTCCGACGGTGCGAACGAGGGGTTGTGCCGCTGCGCGTGAAGAGTGTAGAGTCGATTTGCGCCTCGGTTACCTTGGCAGGAGGCGGCGTCGAAGATCCCAAATCCGCGGCACCGTGCTCGATCTCGACACGCGAGCCGTTCTCATCCGGTGTCCCAAGGCGATGATGGAGTTCCGCGGTCGGGGATGTAGTAGACGCCGGTGGCGGCGGTGCTCGCGATCTTAGCGGCGAAGATGAGAGCGCGCCCTTGATCTCCACGGCGGGCGTCGCCGAACAGCGGTGCCTCGAGCGCTGAGTCGAGCTCGGAAAGAACTCCGCCGCCGGTCATGTGGTGGGTGGCGCGGTGTCGAGCACCACCCGTCGGTCTTGTCATTGCGGAGCGCATCGCCGAGGAGGCGTGTGCTTTTGGCTCGTCAAGGTGGAGAGAGCCGCTGCGGCGGTGCGGCTGGAGGTGGTCGATGCTCGCGTGAGCAATGAGCAGACCGGCTGCTCCTCCTCCTCGCTTACGCGCGGCGTGGGCTGGCGGCGTCGTGGTGTCGACACTCCTTGGCCCAATGACCAAGCTTGCGCGATTGTGGCAAGAGTCGTCTCTCGTGCGCTTTGCTTGCCCGCATCGCGCATGCTGGCGCCTGCGCGGCTTGCGCGCTGCCACTCTGCGGCGCTGTCGTGGAAGAAGACTCCCTTCTTCTTGTCACCTTGGCGGCATCCCAGCTGCTCCGAGTGAGGAGGAGCTTCCGCCAATGGTGGCGGGTCCCGAGGCGCTGTGGCTCATCGATGTCGGCGACCTTGAGGCGACCGCGCCTCCTCGATGGTCATCGTGGAGAGGTCAGCGAGAGACCCGATCGGCGAGCCATGCGCTTGTACTTCGGGGGCCGCGGCGGAAGAGCTTCTCCACGACTCTCTCCTCATTTGTAGGTGTCGTCACCGGCGCACCAACTTCGCAGCGAGTGTTGAGGCGAGAGCAAAGTCATCAATGTCTTCACGGCGAAGGCGGGTTCTCCCCTCCGTGCGTAGTGCTGCGGTGTAGACTTGCGGGCGCGGTCGGCTGCCGATGCGTCTTTGCGGCGATGGCGTCCCAAGCCTCTTTGGCGATCCGCTTGTTGGTAGCGAAGCGCATCTCGGCGGGGCTGCGGCGATGAGAGCATCGGCGCCATCGATCTGATCGTGGTCGGCGTCGCCGTGCCGGTCGCATCCCACATATGCCGCGCTGAGCTTCACCTCATCACCGCACCCGCTCGGCGTAGTTGGTCTTGGTGAGGTAGGCCGCCCGCCGCCGGGGCGGCGTCCCGGACGCGACTGGTACTCATGGTGACCACGATGCCGAACCGGGAAAGCGCGTTACTGTGAGGCGCGCTCTCCGTCGACCGTCTGTTGCCGCCGTGCATACCTCCTCCGAGGCGCCGCGCCGTGTCGCGCCTCAGCCAGAGCGCCGCCGCGCGTCCGCGCTATCTGAAGTGCCGCCGCGCTCGTGGCGTCTTGCGCGGCTGCCCATTGCGCCGTTCGCCCTTGCGCGCCTCCTCTCCAGCGGTGAGGTCGCGTCGGCGTTGTCATCAACGAGCCGGGCTGCTGTGCTTTGCGCGCGAGCCTTGACCTCTGCTGCTTGCCGCCTGTGTTGCATCTGCCGCCTTCTTGCTTCCGCCTCCGCTGGCTGCTTTGCCCGGCTCGCCGTGCCCGACCTTGGCGCCCTTTCGCGCCGCGCGGCGTCTCTGCCGCCGCTTCGCGCTGCTGCTCTGCCCGCGGCGAGCTCGGCCGTCTCGCGACGCCGCATGCTCGAGGCGGCCGTGGCGAGAGCGCCTGCGGACATGGCGCTACTAGAGGCTGTTGCGTGGAGAGAGGCTGCCGACAGTGCTGCCGTCTCGGAGAGAGTGGCGGGGCGGCCGGGGCTGCTGCTTTGCTCTTGGTGGGGCTGCTGCGAGGCGGAGAAGGAGATGAGCGAGGAGATGCTCGGGCTACGAGGATACTAAGGCTCGATACCACTTGTTAGTCGCTGGACTCTTGCTCTTGGTGATAGCAAGATCCTTACTCTCATGGAGAGGATGACACTAGGAGATGGGGCAATTTTCTTGTTTATTTCTCACACAATGCCATACCAACTTTGAGGGTTGGGGATACAAATTATAGGTGAGAACCAGCCAAGCATATGCTACGATGCTATCCTAGATGCTGTCCTAAAGCGGTCAATATGCTGTCCTAAAGCAGATGCTGTCCTAAAAGCAGATGCTGTCCTAAAGCAGATGCTGTCCTAAAAGCAGATGCTGTCCTAAAAGCAGATGCTGTCCTAAAGCAAAAGCAGATGCTGTCCTAAAAGCAGATGCTGTCCTAAAGCAGTCAAAAAAACAAAAACTACCACAGCCCCACAAAGACCACAGTACAGAGACTTATCCATCAATTGCAAATACTAGTTTACTACAGTACACCACATAGAAGAACTGGAATCATATGCAATGTTGCTAGGAAAGAGACAGTATACCCTGTGAAGGAATGGAAGCAGTATGACTTTCAACTTGTTCCTGACATATTGATCATTCACATGGAAGTAGTATTGTGGGTTGGAGAAGTATCTATTGATCTGCAAGATTACAATCCATAATTTAGAGATAGTACATCAGATCAGGGATCAAGGTTGTTCGAAGGCTTCTTACATTGCTTTGCATGAATTCTGAACTGGAACCCAGGAACTTCTCCCCATATGCTCCTAACCCAGTTGTAATTAGACCTGAGCTTGGCCCATAAAATGGATTGCCAAATTGGCCAGGCTGAGGATTTGTGGAGGGCATCTGCCCTGTTGGGGGCATCTGCATCCCAGGAGCATTTCCATAGCCATCATACATGGCTGCAATGAAGAAGCTAAGTAAAAAAAACAATGCTAGGCCAAAATGATAAATAGAGATTAATGTATGTTGTGGTCACAGAAAATTGACTGAAATAAATCCTGAACATAACGTTAGCATAACATAACATACAATACAATCGTTGGAATGGAACACATCTATTCCATCGGGCCAAAGACCAACATATACACATGTACAAGGGGCCAAAGGCCAAAAGGCAAATAAGCAGAAAACACCCTATACAAAGAGAAACTAAGACATACATACTCTCAGCAACAACTAGTACATGACAGGAGGAAATAGAGGTTATTCAGGATACTACTTGGGTGGTAAGTTCATTTGCTTAATCACTAGGCACATCATTCAACTGATTCCTACACAATTTTGAACAACATACATCACAAAATAGGTCAAAATGGCATCAGTCATTCTACAGTGTGGTATAAATGAGAGAATTTCTATAGGTAATAGAGAAATTTTACAGATCATCTGATATATGTGCCATACAGCCATATTATCATTTCATTGTTCACTCAGTTTGGTGAGCGTCGCCCACCATAATTATCCCTTCTACCCATGACTTGTTTGTTTAATGATGGTACCAAGAAATAACATCCTCTGTGGCTGGCATTGTAAGTTGGCAAGAAAAGAATTCCAATAAGTACAAGGAATTACACTCATTGGGAGTCAGGAAGTAAGCTACTCACACAGATTCAGCTAATCTCTTCACCTTTATTGATGTTGATTTACTAGAAATGCAGCAATAGCAAACTGCTCTTTTGTCATCATGCTTAGACGGCGGTATGAGCGGTAATTCTAGCAAGTTGTTTTTTTACCTCTATTGCTAGATCGTACATAAGCAGAGAAAAATTGTAACTTTCATTAGTATTCCAACAAGATGCTTTGCCTTCCTGCCTATTATTCCTATATTGTCTAATCTCTACTTCTATACGCAATATCAGTAACTGTCATCAAACAACCAGCAAACCTGAATAAAAAAACATTATCGTCCAGACGACTTCCTAGGAACAACTGCACCACCCTAATTCGATCAAGCTTCTCACTTTTCAACCTACATTCTTATAGAGTAAGCCGTCTTATATCAAACCTAGTCCTTAGTATACACTAAACTGTCTTTTATCACGCTATATACCAATTGAACTATTCCACAAAAGATTATAAGAAATTGAACAAGATTTTGCAGGCTAACATTGCCCTGTCCCTGGAGGTGTTCCACATGGATTTCCACATGAAACTATCATAAATCCCACCTGAGCACAGAGCCCACGGGGAGGTTCATCGCTAAGAGTGAATTTACCAACAAAAGTTCACCAAAGGAATACTTGTGTGGTGAATTGATGAAATTTATGTTCTAATCTTTCATAGCAAGTCTAAACAAAAGATATTGTGGGTTGATGTTAAACCTAAATTTTGCGTAGTAAACCATCCAAAGCTACCTAGAAAGAAGCAAGAGAAAAAAAAAAGTCGTGCTTTGCAAAAGATTGAATAAACCTAATAATACCAGTGCCAAATCCCCAAACTACCAATCCTTAGCAGGAGGAAAGAGGGGGCGGGGGCACAGGAACAAATACCTCGAGCAGGATACGTGGTAACAGATGCAAAGTTCAGAAAACTTAAAGGCACATGCCAAGAAAGAAGCAAGAACATGCGGGCTTGGAGGCACCAAGAAATCACAAATCGCTGAAAGGAAACTACACAAGGGATTGCACGGCGGAATAGGATTTTTACCTGAAGCGATCTGCCGTTGATTCAGCAGGGGAATCGGGAGCGAGGACGCGGAGCAGCAGCGAGGGAGAGGAGGGGAGAACAGGAAAGGAGGATGGGAGAATATTGCGCTGCAAGTTCCTCTCGCACGGTGGTGTGGAAGAACGAAGGAACGCTGATTTGGTTTCTCAGGACGGATGGCCCCAACAGGCCAAAAGCCAAGCAGCACAACGCGGCGATCAAGATTCTTTGCTTGGTCTTTGGGCCCCTTCGTGTATGCTTTGGGCTTTAGCTTATAAATAATACTAATTTATAAAAAGATTATAAAAAAAATATTCGTGCGTAATTTTAGTTAATATAAATAAAGTCATTGTAATATGTACTAAATTACCTAGTAGACTCCACTTTAAAATGATACTTTGTTTGAAAGTTAGATAATATAGAAAAGCAATTTACTATAGAAAAGTAGTTTTGAAACTAATATAAACAGATAACATGTGCTTTTCTTGGGAAAGTTTTGTATAAAACCCCTGGTATTTGTGTTTTTAATAATAAACAACTCGTATTTGTGTTTTTCGATAATGGGCATGTTCTTTTCAGCTTCTAAAAGTTGTTTTATGGCTTTTCTATAGTAACTAATTTTTAAACGAGATATTTTTACAAGATATAGTCTACTAGTTAATTATAGTACATAATATACCGACTTCATTTATGCTGGCAAAAATCGCACGTGAGTTTCTGTTACTCTGTAATCTCTCACGAAACGACCCAAAAGCCAAAAGCATGACCAAAAGCGTAAGTTTCAAGGTCTGTTTACTTTGGCTGCGGCTTATGGCTTTTGGCTGAATTTTTTGAATTTTGGCTGTTTACGGTACAGATTATGAAGAGATCGATACTCACTTACGATTTTGGCTGGTACAGATGTTGGACTTTTAACGTGTACTACGTTTAACTTGTAGACCCCGTCTTGAGAAAATACTCCGTTTAAAAGTTAGGTACTGTAGCGGCTGCGAAAAGCCGGCTGGCTTGTGGCCTCCCAAACAGGCCCTCAGCCGAAAAAGAACAGACCCAATAGAACCCCAGGTATTTGTGACAACCCTTCTATACAGAGCGTCGAAGCGGTGCACATTACGAATTACGCAACAATTGCGACCAACAACAAAAGGGCTTGTTTACAAAGCATATATTAATGGTCTGTTTTTTCAACCAATAACTTATGATTTATATTTTTTTCTAAATAATTAAATAAAATGATTTTTTTATTGTCTTTTTAAAATGGCTTATTGAGAAATAGCTTATCTAATTTAGTTTATTCATATAAATGCTTTAGGATAAAAAAATCAGCTGCAACTAAAAAAACACACCCATTGCTACCGTAAACTAACCTTTCCTACCAGCTCCACGTCCGGCCGTTAGGGCGAATCATACCCTAAACAAAGTTGGGGGGATACTCCGTAGGAGAGCCCCGCCACGTCGCCCCTGCGCGCGCTCGCGCCGGCGCGTGGCGGGGGAAATTTCGGTACGGCCGGGCGAGGTAGTTTCCTTCTATTTTTTGAAATTACATAAAGGTCCTTTTTCCTCGCAAAAAGGTCCCTGGATTTTTCAAAAAAAGTCCCTGCGCATTTATTTTTCGTTGATAACGACCCGCAGTTTTGAAAATTACGTACAGGCCCTCGGTTCTTTCAAAACAACCCCTAATTTTTACGAAAAAACCCTCTGATCTCCTTTTATTGCGAAAAGCCCCTCGCTTTTTTTCGAAAAAAACCTACGCTTTCCTTTAGCTACGAATTTTCGTCTCTTTTACTTCGGTACACACGGTGACTGGCGCGGCGTGCCGCCGCGCCTATGAGGCTAGTATATCAATGACAGTTCTTGGTCGTCGGAAAAGATCGTAGATTCGTAGTGCATTAGCCACCTGTCACCAGTGTCAGGACAAAAAAACCCACATTCCGCTACATATGCATCAGGAACAGCCCACAGGAGGTGCTGGTCGCTATTGTACTGTACGAGGAATTGAGGAGTGTCCCTATCTCTTGCCAAACAAGACAAAATACATGGATATTTAGTCTAACTAAATTCCGTTTTACGAATGAGCTTGGAAACTCGAAAGTCCTCAAAGGACCTCAATGATGTGTATCGATGAAAAAAAATATTTACTCAACTATTATGTTATATCTGACTCGCACATTCATAAAGAAAATGATCTTTTTTTTCTCAGGGTGCGTGCCAAGATGAACAAAAACAGCCAACTTCACTACGAGCATGAGAATCTCTTCAGGGAATGATGGAGACGAATCACCTAGCCCAATGTCCAAGGGGATCAACACCGGTTCTTATCCAATGGCAACATCACCAGATTCACAATGCACAATTACCATGGTCTGAAGATTATCAACACCTATATCGATAGTGGCAACTCCCACTTTCTCATCTTTCATATAGTATTCTACATCCGCAAACCACAAGAAGATTTTTTTCCCCCGATCATACTTCAGGATTCCAATAATTCCTAATTCCCAGATCAAAAGGAACATAGAACGGACATGGAACGAGGATCTCACCGCACCGTCGTCCGTAGCCCGTCGACCGGCCTGGATGCGGAGTCGCTAGCCGCCTGTACTGAGCGCCCGCACCTCGCCGGCGATCGCTGCTCCGCGCTCCGGCGAGAGGTGGGTCAGGGCTTCGTGGGTTCGTGTGCCTGGCTGCGCCTCCGTGATTCGGTTGCGCAGAGCAGAAGGCGAGTAGCTAGTGGGCTCTTGGGTTGGGCGTGTATATTGGGCTCAGGAGCATCCTAGTACGGTCTCGGCCCACTAAGGCAGCTGGACATTCGTCCTAGTTCGGTAGCGGCCCAATATACCTCATCGATTTATTTCCTGCAAAAAAAACCTCGCATTCTAGCTAGACAGTGTGTATGTTACATTATGAAAAATTAAAGATATACATATCTTGAATGTAGCAAAAAAATGCAGGGGCCTAATGAACGCAATTCAGTTTCCTCTACATTATCGCACCTTGAATTTTGACCTAGGATTTAATTTACACCTAACAAGCTAACGCTCAGTCGGACAGAAATGATAGCCATTGATCTATTTTCACAGTACAATCGATCTCTATCGTTCATTGACTCGGAGTCACCACACAATCTGTCGGCTAAGGTCTTCAGGATTCGCCTGCCCTCGATATATTGCACACGTACACCATTGCTAGCTTGCTCGATCTTGCTCTCCTGAGGATGTGCCTCTCCAGGCTGCTACATGCGTTTGCTGATTTGCAGCGCTTTATATCATTACTGTTATAAAGGAACAAGTTGGTGATCGTATGTCCGTTATTCTTCTACCGTTATATTTCTTTAACTTTTCATCACTTTTCACTTTTCAACCGATCAGAGCAACCTCTTTTCATAGTATGATTCTCTATATATTCAGTAAATTTCGTTGCAACGCACGAGTACGTAACTAGTATTCTTAATTTTGCCACTGAACCTTCAACCTTGTGAATGCTAATTGCAGCGTTTGTACATTGTATAAAACTACAGTGCTGATGCATGCGTTCCGCGTGCACCACTACTAGTAACACCTGATTTCCAGGTGTGTGGGTCACGTCAAGACGGCAAAAGTAGATAAACAAAGTGGCACTTTGGAGCAAAAAAAATGCAAAACCACGTGTATGGGTACATGCACTATATATATTAACCTAGCTCAAAAGTGCCCTAAGATTCGTGCAATGGATATTGAATGACTAGCAGATGGAACGGTGGTTTGAATTTTTAAAAGTTTGCATCGATCTCGATGCACACTCGATGTGATATATCGATAGTACACATGTACCCACATTTACATGTGGGAAACCGTATTCTCTTTTAGAAAAGAGGGGGAAAAAGACTAACAAAAAGTACTATAACTTGTGTATCCCATTTTTAATTTAATCAATAATCTTCCATGTGCTACACACATTAAACGCCGTAAGCATAAGATGATTTCACACCGAGAAAGGGACCTCTTTTTAAGAAATTAGCACCAAACATCTATCCATCAATAACCTGCAGCGCGTGGATTTTATTCATTTTAATTACTTCGACACTCAGAAGTGATATTATATACAAGGACTTGCCTGGCTTCTCTCTTATCTAGCTAATAGCTAGTAGTAGCCTAGTAGCATGCATGGCACTCGCACTAGATACGACCTGAAGATTAGTTGACAGCTAAATCCATCCATCCATACATACTTTGAAATAAGCTGGTCGATCGAGGTCATATGGATCATATTTTTATGCGGCGGTCTCGTTGGAATGATCAACTTAATTACCAAACGCACAAAGTCCAAACCTGCCGCTAAACAAAACACAACATATGATCCTATGATAAGGGCACTCCCAATGCAGAAACTATGAGATAGTTTCTATACTTACCAATTAATGTAGATACTACCCATAGAAACTATACTCCCAATGGATAGTTTCTACAAATAAAATTTTCATCCAATCATCTATCTTCTCTCTCCTATCATCTACCTATCACAGCTCTTTCTATCTTGGTTCCTGTGTAGATATGGTTTCTTGTATAAGAAACCATTTCCTTATCTCTCCTCCTTAACTCCAATAACACATCAGCATTTTGTCTACTTGGCACCTTATTTAATGCCATAGAAACCACCCATTGGGACTGCCCTAGAGCATCTCCAATAGTGACTTATGAGCTAGCTCTAAGCATATTATTTCATATTTTAATAGAAGAGAGAGAAAAGCTAGCTCTTGATCAAGAGCTAGGCTCATACACACATTCCAAGATTATGTGAGAGTGTCATGTGAGCCTATTTATGTTATGAGCTATGTGCTAAAAGTTAGTACTATTGGAGAAGTTGTCTTAGAGCTAGTAACTAGCTCATACTGTTGGAGATGCTCTAAGAAAAACCCAACAACATGCATGCATACATTCATATCTGTTACAGACCACAGATGAGTAGTACTACTATTATATATGGGTTAGTCCATGATTTGTCCTTGTTATTGTCTGCATTTTCTTAAAGACTATGCTAGTGTCTACATTGTGAATGCAACTTAATTTCATGTACATAGTTTGTTGTGCTAAATTAATTGACTAGACACTCGCTCCGATTGTAAAACTAAATAGAGTAAATTGTAGTTTGTATAAGGTAAGGTGTATCATATTTCACTTTACACCAAGGTTAGGCAATAATTTTATTTTACACTAGGGCGAACAAAACAAAGTTGCACTTTGCACTAGCCTAAAAACCTTGGGTCTAACCGGTTAGATCAATCTACAATTGGCCCAAACCAACTAGCCCAGCCAAGGCGTCTATGCGTGCGATGAACAGGCACAAGACCCGACCTCTCTTCTCACAAGCGGAGTGCTCGCATGGGAAGCTGTGGCATAGCCAAGAAGTGGTGAAGCTGCGGTCCCCCCTCGCCATCTCCCTCTCTGCCTCTCCTTTTTCTTGGCCGAAGGAGTATACTGCCATTACCTTCGAGCTCAAACTCCGCATCCGGTGAGCTTCTTCAAAAACCGTCCGAATCACATCGTGTTCCACCACTTCCTCCTGCACACCCAAAATTAATTTGAGTTTCAAGTACTCGGCTGCTCGGAAATGAGGTTATTCTTCTCCAGATCCATCTTTCTTCTATGCCGTTGTTCATCTGATCAGTGAGACTTCGTTCGATTACTTCTTACCTGAGCATCCCTTCGTTCTCCTCTGTCTTTTGATGCGCTCACCCCTCTTCCTTGACGCCCATAGCATTGCTGCCACCAACACCCTTCTGCTACCACCGTCCTCTGTCACCGTTGGCATGTCTCTAGCACATCTCAATGCAAACAACCACAATCACCATCTCTCTCTCACTTTGTGCATTTTGCCCAACCCCCGATCCTCACCGTCTCTCCATTGTTGGTGATGTGCGCCACCCGAGCCACCACCTCATGCCATCTCTCCTTGCTAATGTGGAGGGGCACCACATCACTCCCTGTGTGGATGGGTGGCTCACCTGTGGGTGGGCCCTGCTTGTCATCAGATGTAACGATTTAGACCCAAAGATGGTTGGCTGGTGTATTTTAAAACACCTTGGTGTAAAATGAAACTATTGAGTAAACCTGGTGCAAAGTGAATACCTGGTGCAAAATACAATTTAGTCAACTAAATATAACTTCTTGCTACTTACACATAATATATGTATCATATTTGAAAACAGCAAGTTTTGCATCGTTATAATTGCCTGTTTGATATACTAGAGTTATAGTTGACGATGTAGTTTATCTTGTAAATGTTGTTGGTTAACTTTGGAAAAATACTTAACTAGCTAGGCAGTAGCTAGGCACAGTCTATCTGTCTCGATCATATATACCATGCATATTGATATATATAATTAGTCGCCTCTTGGTATACACAAAACATATACAATTGGTGTACGTATCATTTGAACCACGTCTAAACAGCTACTACGTACCTCACTGAAATGCAGGAATTTCAAAGCGATTTTTGTGCGAATTGCCTTTTTTTTGTGAATTTCTAGTAGAATTCTTTCATTCCAAAAAGTCCAACTATTTTCTTTTGGCTACCGTAAGAGGTGCATATATCATGAGCTATCCGATTTAATCATGACTTAGAAGCGCATTTGTTGATAATTAGTTTGTTGACTGGCTAGTAGTAGTACCAAAAAAAAAACCATAAACAAAATGGAAATGAAAAACATTCACAACATATATTCTAGTAGAATTGCCCTTTTTTTGTGAATTTCTAGTAGAATTCTTTCATTCCAAAAAGTCCAACTATTTTCTTTTGGCTACCGTAAGGTGCATATATCATGAGCTATCCGATTTAATCATGACTTAGAAGCGCATTTGTTGATAATTAGTTAGTTGACTGGCTAGTAGTAGTACCAACAAAAAACCATAAACAAAATGGAAATTAAAAACATTCACAACACATATATATATATATATATATATATATATATATATATATATATATATATATATATATATTTATCTCCAAATTTAAAGTCCGCTAAGACTCTGGCTGGGGCCGGTATCCCAACCATTCACAGATGTGTTGGAGGGAGAGTGCCAGTGTGCCAACTCAGCTTGGGGGTAACTTCACAAAGGGTGGTGGGCTGGTGTTAGCTTTGATAGCTAGCAGCCATGATTGAAGGGTGCGAGCTTCAAACAGTGTTTTAAATCTCCGGCTATGACGTTTAGCGGATGACATCTCAAACAGTTAATAACGGAGCTAAATGAGGCTATAGCGGGCTATAGCGGCTAAATTGTACATGGACTCAAATAGCTCGATCAGTCTAAAATAGCTATAGCGGGCTATAGCCAGGGGCGAAGCCAAGTTAGGCTTGCCGAGTGCACCGGCACCAGGGAAAAAAATAATTTTAAGTAATTAGCAATTAAGTTCCACCGTTTGTGCACTCCCTTAGAGCTCAGTACGTGCACCACCTGGCCTGCAGCAAGCCCATATACGCATAACGCATGGAACATATGACCCAACAGGCTTACAGCAGGCTTATGTGTGCACTCGGATCTTTAGTGCTCTAGCTTCGCCCCTGGCTATAGCGACAGCTATAGCCGGAGATTTAAAACCTTGGCTTCAAACGCTAGCTCAAGATCTCAAGGGCACACACTAATCAAAAGGAGTCACCTTGTAGATGCTTAAGCTTACGTGGAGCTAGCACTTTCCTAAAGCCCTTAGCTTGAATCTATCTACGGGCCTGTTCTTTTGTGGCTTTTGATTTCAGCTTTTAACTTATCTACATTAACTAGCTTTTAAACGGAGTGTCTTTTCAAGATGAGATCTACTAGTTAATTATAATATATACTGTACCGACTTCATTTATATCGGCAAAAAATCGCATGTGAATTTCAGTTACTCTGTAATCTCTCACAAAAATAGCTAAAAGGCACAAGCCGCAGCCACAAAAGAATAAGCCTACCTTAGTTCTTTCTTACTTGTCGGTTAGACATCGATATGGTCTCCTAGTGAAACGGGGTTGTCCGATCTTCTCGACGTAGGATTGGATACTCACGTGCTCTCTCTTGAATCGTAGCGATGTTCCGTTGCCAATGCAAGAACGAACGCTCTTTAATTCGCAAGATCACACGCGCCGGGCTTCACGACCACCAAGCGAAAGCCTTATCGCGCTCCCAATTCCCAACAGAAAGGTTTAACGATCTCAATTTGCAAGAATTCACAAATCTTCTATTGGATTTTTTTCATGGCTCTCAAAAGATCAAAAACGTGTACAAAGCTCAAGAACTCCCATTATCTAGTCTTCCCCTCAGTAACGTCACATACTCTGTGTTCTGATTTCTAGTCGCCTCCTCCCATGGCTGGTGCGGACGATGCGTATATATACGGCGGCGGTTACCGAACCAACCACGCACGCGTATAGGCGGCCCGAGATTGTCTCCGACTCAGCTTGAGGACCGAGTCGATTCCTAACAAAAGTTCCGACCATAGAAACTAAGAAATGTCAATACAACATTCGACTATTTTTTAAGATAAAAATAGTTAGATTGATCTAGGGTGTTAGATCTCCATCCAACGGATCCACCCATATAAGCCCTCCTCCAAAAAAATGACCCCCTCTAAAAAAATGATCTAAGGCGTTGGATCTCCGTCTAACGGCTCAAAATCTGACTGTTTTTGTCCTCAAAAATAGTTGAATGTTGTATAGACATTCCCTAAAAACTAATAACTAATTACATGCAAACGTGCTATTAGTAAACCGAACCACATGGCCTGCAATTAACGTGTAATTAATCACATGACCAATGCACAGCATGACTGACTTCGGTCAATGAAAGGCACGCAGATTGTAATGTTCTCCTTAATGTCTCAGTCTATGGTTCCAAAGTCTCCAATGTGATCAAACATGAGAATACACGAAGAGCTTGTATGAGGTAGAGTATTGTTCTCATCAATATATAGAAATTTATTAGGAAACAAATTCACCTGATAATATTTAATACGGCTCAATATTTCCTTCCAGTCAAATAATATTTTTAACTGAAAAGTGTAAGACATATGCGTATCCGCGTCACCTAGACATATCGTACTAATTTTCTAATTATATGCTTGTAAAAGTTATTATATTTTTACAATAGTATGGAAGTTCTTTTCATAAAAAATCTATTAACATAATTTCCATGTGTATTTTTTAAAAAAGTTTATGTATATTAGCGGTCAAATCAAGCTTTAAAAGTTGGACACTAATACCGTAAAACACATCTATTCGAGAAAGGTGCATTGGAGATGCTCTGACGACTATATTTCAAACTTAACAATCTACTATAGAAAGCGGAAACCTGCAAATTCTACATAGATTTGCTCCATATGGCCCTGGTAGCATATGAGGGAGGCTCAAGCAGGGACGCTATGCTCCAAGCTCATCCGTTGACTTCTCATCTGCCTCTTCATCGTTTCTTATCTTAGTTTTTCTCCTTTGATTTCATCCTCCAGCTTGAGAAAAGAAATCTAACTAGCTAGCTAGAGCACAACACGATGTATACATGTTTGCATCATGAATTCTCCAACTCTCCTTGATCACTAGCTAGCTACTTGCAAACCCTAGCTAGTCAGCCATGAACCCATGCTTCTCTCACAACCCACAGGGCTTCGAGGTGTTCCAGGAGGTGGAGCATGACGTGCTCTCGATATACCCCGGCGGCGCGGCGGCGCCCGCGGGAGCCAAGGATGAAGCGCTCGCCTACCATGTCGCCGTGCTGCAGAGCATGGTCCAGCAGCTCGAGCCCCTGGTCGGCATGGTCGTCTCCCCCGCCGCACACCACCTCAGCCACGCGGCGGCGGCCATGGCGGTGTCGAGCGCCTGCTCCGTCCTGCAAGAGATAAACGCAGCGGCGTCCGCCATGGCGCACCGGCTGGAGCATGCGGGCGCGGAAGCAGCCTTCAGCCGAGGAGCTGCCATCGCCGACGGCGGCAACGAGCAGATGTTCGCGGTGGCGCATCAGGCTGACATCTCACCGTTCGAACATGACCCGGTCACGGTGTTCGTCTCCGACGCCACGACGAGCACCGCGCACGCTGCGATAGACCGTGACGGGAGCTTCAGCCTCTCGGCGGCGTCAACCAGCGGCGACGACGTCGACATCGTGGAGCTTGACGCGTCGTACCTGCTCGCCAGGTACACGCACTATTGCCAGGTATGCGGCAAGGGATTCAAGCGCGACGCCAACCTGCGCATGCACATGCGCGCGCACGGCGACGAGTACAAGACGTTGGCCGCGCTCAGCAGCCCGTCCGGCCCCGGAAAGGGCGCCGATGACGGCCGCGGCGCCAAGAAGTGCTACTCGTGCCCGGCGGAGGGGTGCCGGTGGAATCGGTGGCACCCGCGGTTCCAGCCGCTCAAGTCGGTGGTGTGCGCCAAGAACCACTACCGACGCAACCACTGCCCCAAGATGTACGTGTGCCGGCGGTGCAGCGCCAAGCAGTTCGCCTTGCTCTCCGACCTCCGCACCCACGAGAAGCACTGTGGCGAGCTCCGGTGGCGCTGCTCCTGTGGCACGTTCTTCTCCCGGAAGGACAAGCTCATGGGCCACGTCGCGCTCTTCGCCGCCGGCCACGCGCCCGTCCCAGTTGCAGCGGCGGCGACGGCGTCGCCATCAACGACAGAGAGATTATGAGATGATGTGACCGGCATTGTGCTATCCAATTTGCCTTCGATCTGCAGGTAGTGCCTCATGTTGGCCCAAGCACGGATCAAAACACACATACTTGGTTATAACACATATGAACACCTCTGAACAACTCAATACACACAAGAGTTTTGTTGCTGTGTAATGTTATACAGCTTTTCTATTTTCTCTTCTTATTTATAGTCTCAGGTTACAAATACACGGCTAACAAAATGCCCGACTCTTCCGGCCACAATCCGCATGACTCGCACTCTGCACACTACCCGAATGAATTTACTTGATCTTTAATCCAAAGGTCATAAATTTAGATGATAATTAGAAAGAAAATATCTGGGTGATACCTAGATACTCCCTTGTAAAAATATGCAGTGCTTCCATGAATTTACTTGTTATTCTGACAAATGTGTTGGCAACATATATATGTTGATCTCATTTGATCCAAAATTTATCACAGCACTATAGCCATATTAATTGTAGCCATGGTTCACAATTTCGTCTGAAATGGGGCGAAATTTTGGAAATTTCACCCCTTTCGTTACCCTCCAAAACAAGAATAATTCAATCAAATTTTAGCTAAATTTGTCCTATTTAAAACTTAACCAATTTCATCCAAATTTTGGTTAAATTTTATCAAAATTCAAATACTATTTGAAAATTTTGTCCAAAAATTTGGTCCGTTCGTTTCGCTGCTTGCCAAAATTTTTTGCAATCCGAAATATTTTTCCCTGGTTGTAGCTAGCTCGGCATGCACTTGTTTTTACATACATGTGATATGATCAAAACGAAACATTGATGAAATATATGCATCATGTTTGGCGTGGCCAGTTGTGAGTTTCAAAATTTTCAATTTTCGAGTAGGCCGCGATCGATGGATATGTGCATCGTGGGAAGCCAATCCTATACTACTCCCGTATAGGATTCTGTATATGTGTTGCTAGCGTCTCATGATCTATAACATAAGCTCAAAGCAGGACGGATTAGTGTCTGCATGTTAACTAGCGCCAAAATGGAGATTTCACCGAGCGTCCAACCACATATTTTGCTGCAGGAGCAACAAGGCGCAATGACAGATTCGAAGGCAGCAGTGCCTAGCAACAAATTTGACGAGCAAAGCGACGGATCGTTTCAGTGGCGGATCGAGCTTCAAGCAAATTATAGCTCCGCCAGTGCGTATCAACGACGTCAACCCCGTCGAGGGTGGCAATGGGGCAGAAGTAGCACAGGACGTGGTCGGGCATGCAGGGCGGAGCTAGGAATTTAGATTGTAGGAGGTCAAATAAGCTATGTAATGCACCTATATTTGATGAGGGAGATGAAATAGTACTAATTTAAATTTAATTTGCTAAAAAATTGAAAGAATAAGTAGAAATTTTATGGTCGCGGAGGGAGGGGGAGGGAGGCAAGCCCCAGCTCGCAGAGGTGATGAGGTGGCGGCGGAGGCGACAACGGCGAAGGTGATGTTTGTGGTTGTAGATTGCAAGAGCCAAGATAGTCAGGGGCGGGGGGGAGGGGGGGGGGGTGTTGAGATTAGACATTTAGTATTAGGATTGTCGTGCATCTCGAGTTGATCGATTGGTTCAAAATGTGACTGATTTCCTGAGGAAAAGACAACAGCTAGCCAGTTGATGCCTAGAAAACTTGCTTTTGCTAGCAACTATAGACATGGTTTAGTTTAATCTACTGAGCTGTGCAGCCAGGCTATTGATATGCCAATTCCTTCACCCATGGCGGTGGCACTTTCACCATTGCTTTGCACCTTACGTGAAAAATGCATGGTACCATGAAACTCTGAATTTTAGGCCCCGTTTTGAACGTGGGAGTTTTCCCAGTTCCTGCAGGTTTTGAGCTATTTTCTATAAAATTCATACAAAATTTTTTGTGAAGTTCCGTGGTCTAAACAAGGCCTTAGCTTATAATGCATGTACATAGAGGATGTAGAGAGAGGGAATTGGGATGCATAGAAACAATGGAAATAGGGAAATTGGTCAGATCCCCACATTACTACAAAAAGTCTAATATTAGACGCCACATCACAGATAGTTTCCAAAAATCGTCAGTATTAAATACAATCATAGACGGTTTTAGTTTCAAGACTGTCTATGTTGAAGCTAACGATAAAAACCGTCTGCGAAGAGATGATATCACAGACACAGTTCATGGTGAAAATCATTTATGAAACTATCACAGACGATTACATTTAAAAGCCATCTGTGATGTCTTCCATTATCACAGACGGCTTTTAATTAGAACCATCTATGAAATATCACAGATGATTTTTATTTACAACCGTATATGTTTTGTCCTTTGTCATTGAACTACAGAAGCTACTAAACTGGAACAAATAAGTGTGACCAGTGTGGTTAGTCAATTTTACAAAAGACAAACTCAAGTCAAATTTATTACAAAAGTCCAACAAAAGATATTCCTAAATCTTGGTCTTCTGGGCTTCATATGCTTCCTCTAATACTTTTGGAGTTGGAGGATCAGCGATTGAGTTCTCGAATGCCGTGAAGATTGTCCTTGCCCTCTCCACTTCCTCTAGCCTGGGGAAATTATTAGCATGACCCATAATCTCAAAGAGGATATCAATGTAACTTCCTCAGAATTAGCCGCTTTTGCTTGATCGGTAAGGTTATCCATATGTTTCTCCACTGCCACAAGAGTTTCTTCTATTTTGCGCACATTGAAGAGAAGAACAAGACTGAGAGTGGTTTCCCTTTCCTAAGCAGCAAGGAGACACCTTCGTCGACAGCGGATGATGAGATCCAACTGACGGATGGAAGCGACTCGAGGAAGGAGAGCAGGGCATGAGCAGAAGAGCTGCTCCAGACGTAAATTATTGGCCGCCTGTGTAAGGTTGTGGCCGAATAACTCATGATGGATAGATGAGAGGAAGGAGATCAAAAGAATAGTTAATGCCATTATTGAGAAATCTGGAGAAGAAGATGAGGGAGAGGACAATTTAGAATGAATTGTACACCGCGTTGCATATAAAGCCAGAAGCATGTGAAAGTTTAAGGGTTGCATGCATCGGAATATTAACAGGTGGGAGTAGACTGCACATTTTTAAGCATTATCACAGACGGTTCGTATAGCAAACCGTCTCTGATATGTGCATTATCACAGACGGTTCGTATACCAAATCGTCTTTGATATGTTTATCACTGACAGTTCGTATAACAAACCGTCTGTGATAATGACACGACACCGATCTATAGCATCTCCCCCAAGATTTCGATCTCACCTGTCCATTCTCTTCGCATCTAACGGCAGACACCGGTTCCTCCCACCTCTCGTCCCTTATTACTCCCCTCTCCCTTTCCCCCAATTTCAGTCTAAGAACACGTGAGTTCCACTAGCTGCTCCTAGTTCATCCACTCCTAGCTAATTCCTGCTTCCTACCCTCGACGACATCAACTACTGCCGTGAGCTAGCTCTTCCGCCTCCGGTTGTGACACCACAGTTCACTGTATAAGACACTCTTGTCGTAAGTGCCGTAATGGTGTCTTATGCAGTGTCACCATCGTGATACAAAGGTGATGCTACTGCCATCTCTCCTTCATTGCTAGTGATATTTGCCATCCGATCCTCTCCCCTCTCTTTCTTGATGCTTGGATCTGAAATTATGAAATTGATAGATGGCTAGCTAGGGTCTCGGATTCGTGTAGATCTTACTGTTCCTCCCCTCTCTTAAGGTTCCCTCCCCTCTCTTACGGTTCTTTTCCCTTTCTTACGGTTCACTAGGTTGTTTAATCTTGTTCACTGTGATTCACTTGTTAATTGTCTCCAACTACAATAGGCTGAGCTTAATTATACATATGTGTATTTATTAATGGATGGTTAATTTATTTCATTTTAGTCAATTGATTTGTGAAATGGATATTCTTGTTTCTGAAATGAATGTGAAATGAGGGCATGACTAATATTTTCTGAGCTAGCCAACAAACAGAAATATATTTAGGAATACAAAAAATATCACAGATGATCATTTACATATAACCGTCTGTGACAGACTATCACAGATGGTTTGTAGTAGAAACCGTCTGTGATATCTTATAAATCACAGGCAGTTTCAACTACAAATTGTCTATGATAGTTTAATATCACAAGCAGTTTGTAGTTGAAGCCGTCTGTGATTCATAGTCAACTATCATAGACGGTTATGAGTAATAACTGTCTGCGATAGTGCATACATATCACAGATGGTTTGAAAACTGTTAGTGATGATCTCATATCATTATTGATCTATAAATTTAGACGACTCATAAAATCGATAACCTATTTTTATAGTAGTGCCAAGTCTAGTGGGTGGGATAGCAGATCGGCAGGCAAGGAAGTGGACAAGCTAGGAAAAGAACTTTCATGTATCCTGATTCAAAAGCTGAGTTGTGTCACCATCCAAAAAAAATGTTGCTCAAATCAAATAATTTTGCCCTGGACGTACTTCTCTGTTTGTTCCTTTCCTTAATTTCTCGTACTAATCTGATCTCAGCCATGACCTTGAGCACATCCAGTAATACGGTGTAACTGAGAAAACAAACTCCTGACATCCCCTTTGTACCCCGGATTTGAGTTAAGAATTGAGTTGGGATTGGGTTTTGTGAATATTACCTATTTGGATGTGTCCAAGAACAAGAACTGAAATTGCAGACCAGTTCCACTTGAATCAGAGGACAACTCGAGGAGCTTGGTTAATCCATTCCCAAACTCTCCGAGAACACTCTGGTTGCCGTTCTGGGCAGTTTGTTGTTCCGCCATTGGCGGTTGCTAGGGAACACCGCTGCCTTCACTGGTTAGATCTGAATGCGAGGAAAGTAAATTGAGCGTTTGAGCTAGAGAAGGAAGCTGGAGGTCGATGGAGGTGAGGGGTGCAGTCGACAATGAGTCACCGGCAGGGATGAAAAATCGACGGTAACCGGCCGTACTGGTGGGTACTGGTATATCACTGTAGCTACCGGTATTGATGCGTTTTTTCTACCTAATTTTGATTGATTTAACTGGTACCATGCATATATGTTGTTTGGTCTTAGAAATTTTAAAAAACTGGTTCTGAAAATTTTATTTTGCATGGATTTGTCAAATTTAGAAAAAAACATTTGCCAAAATTTGGTTTCAAAATTCTAAAATCAGCTGATATTTTTCACATTCAAAATTTAATTTGAACATTTCGGTCCAAAATCCTTCAAAAATTTCTATTTTTGGTTATACCGACCTCTCCTGGCATGCATCGAAATATTGACAGGCAGGAGTAGAGCGCGCATTTTTTAGCGTTATCACAGACAGTTCATTTAGCAAACCGTCTTTGATATGTGCATTATCACAGATGGTTCGTATACCAAATCGTCTCTGATATGTTTATCACAGACGGTTTGTATAACAAACTGCCTGTGATAATGCCACGACACTGATTCATGGCATCTCCCCTAGGATTTTGATCTCACCCGTCTATTCCCTCCGCATTTATTGGTAGGCACCAGTTCTTCCCACTTCTCGCCCCTTATTACTCCCCCTCTCTTTCCCCCAATTTCACTCTCTGCTCCTAGTTCATCCACTCCTAGCTTATTCCTGCTTCCTCCCCTCGACGACGCCAACTACTGCCGTGAGCTAGCTCCTCCGCCTTTGGTTGTGACACCACGGTTCACTGCATAAGACACTTTTATCGTAAGTGTCGTAAGAGTGTCTTGTGCAGTGTCACTATCGTAACACAAAGGTGACGCTACCGCCGCCTCTCCTTCATTACCGGTGATATCCGCCATGCAATCCCCTCCCCTCTTTGTTGATGTTTGGATTTGAAATTACAAAATTGATACATTGCTAGCTAGGGTTTTGGGTTTGTATAGATCTTATGGTTTCTCCCCTCTCTTATGATTCCCTCCCCTCTCTTACGGTTCACTAGGTTGTTTAATCTTATTCACTATGATTCACTTGTCAATTGTCTCCAACTACAACAGGCTGAGCTTAATTGTACATATGTGTGTTTGTTCGTGGATAGTTAATTTATTTCATTTCAGTCAATTGATTTGTGAAATGGATATTCTTGTTTCTTAAATGAATGTGAAATGGTTGTTGTGTTTCTGTTTGTTTCAGAGGACATGGCTAGCACTTTCTGAGGCTAGCCAACAAATAGAAATAGATTTAGGAATAAAAAAGAATATCACAGATGGTTATTAACACACAACCGTCTGTGACAGACTATCACAGAGATTTTGCAGTAGAAACCGTCTGTGATATCTCATGAATCACAGACGGTTTTAACTACAAATTGTCTGTGATAGTTTAATATCACAGATGGATTGTAGATAAAATCGTATGTTATTCATAGCCAACTATAACAGACGGTTATGAGTTAATAACCGTCTGTGATAGTGCATACGTATCACAGATGGTTCGAAAACTATCGGTGATAACCTCATGTCATTACTGATCTATAAACTCAGATGGCTTATGAAACCAGCTCTGATAACTTTTTTTATAGTAGTGCCAATTCTAGTGGGTGGGATAGCAGATCGGCAGGTAAGGAAGTGGACAAGCTAGGAAAAGAAGAACTTTCATGTATCCTGATTCAAAAGCTGAGTTGTGTCACCATCCGAAAACATGTTGCTCAAATTAAATAATTTTGCCCTGGACGTACGTCTCTGTTTGTTCCTTTCCTTAATTTCTCGTACTAATCTGATCCCAGCCATGACCTTGAGCACATCCAGTAATACTGTGTAACTGAGAAAACAAACTCTTGACATCGCCTTTGTACCCCGGATCTCAGTTAAGAATCGAGTTGGAATTGGGTTTTGTGAATATTACCTATTTGGATGTGTCCAAGAACAAGAACTGAAATTGCAGCCCAGTTCCACTTGAATCAGAGGACAACTCGAGGAGCTTGGTTAATCTGAATGCGAGGAAAGTGTGGAGAAGTAAGCTGGAGATCGATCGATGGAGGCGAGGGGTCCAGTCGACGACGGGTCTCCGGCAGGGATGAAAAATCGACGGTAACCGGGCGTACTGGTGGGTACTGGAATATCACTGTAGCTACCGGTATTGATGCGTTTTTTCTACCTAATTTTGATTGATTTAGCTGGTACCATGCATGTATGTTGTTTGGTCTTAGAAATTTTAAAAAACACTCAAAGAAAATTGACAGAAACCCGAGAGAAAACTTTGAAGTTGAATTGGTGAGTAGTAATTCTAAGCAGTAACCGGCTGGGATCTAGTCAAACCGGGTGGTAATCGGACAAATTTAAATTTTGAGTTTAAATTTGATAATCGAATATGTGGGAGAAAACTGGTTACGATAATGACTAGGGTCCAACATTTTTTTTGTAACCAGCTTTTGAATCCTTGGCCACTGGTAGAGATTGGTTGAGGTTTGTGTCCGGAAAGAGAAGATGGCATCCTTGAGCCCCTTTCAGGGAAATTTTGATCGGCAGATTACCGGCTGAAGACCAGTTTTATTGACGATCCTCGGTAAAATTTTAAACTGGTTCCAAAAAATTTATTTTATATGGATTTGTTAAATTTAGGAAAAATTGCCAAAATTTGTTTCAAAATTCTAAAATCAGCTGATATTTTTAAAAATTTTAATTTTAATTTGAAAATTTCGGTCCAAAATCCTTCAAAATTTTCCATTTTCAGTCATACCGACCCCACCTGGTTAAAATTTACAACCAGTTTTTTAAATCATGGCACCTTTACATTTCTTCCTCGTAGGTAGCCACCGCAACCCCTCGACGCCCTTGCACAGCCGCTACTCAAATCTAGCCACCGCAACCCCTCGTTAGCTAGGTGTGCAGCCAGGGTTCCAAAATCCCGGCGGTTATCGGCCGGTAACCGTCGGTTACCGTTTTTACCGGTGGCGACTGGTAACTGAAAATCCGGCCGGTAGTAATTTTTGATTTTCGAATTTTGACTGGTTTTTTCGGGGTTTTTCAGTTACCAGCCGATTTTTCTGGTTACCGGTTTCAAAACATCTCAAAATTTAAATTTTGATTTTCAAATTATGACCGGTTTTTCCGGTAACCAGCCGCCGATCGGGATTTCTTCCGGTTCCGGTTTTTGGAACCTTGTGTGCAGCCACGTGTGGCCTGCCACCTTAGCTGAGGGAACGCCATTGCTGGTCACCTCCACCATGCACCGCTACCTGCCGCCCTGTCCTCCACTTTGTAGTCCGCTGTCACCATTCCCCAAGCACCTTCTTCATCGCCGGTCAGACCCAGATTCATTCAGGATTCCTTAACGTGAGCACAAACATCAATCGGAGTTGATTTGGATCCTAATTCTAGTTTGCGATTCTACGTACTACCATCCAAACACTAGAATTGGGATGGCAAACTATTTCCAGTTCTGTGGGAATCTTAATGGGGACTCCTATTTCACATGCCATTTTAATCCTGGTATCCAAATGGACTCTTAGTAAATTAGAATCTTTGCATATTCGCTTGTTCACAATTAACTCGCAATAGTTACTCCCACAATTTCTAACTTAAATAAAGAATTATTGAAATTGTGTGCTCTTTTTTTTTTTGTTGAAGTTGCATAATGGTTTTTTTTCTTCACTCCTAATCCTGATCCCTAATCTCTAAAAGCAGGATGAACATCAAGTTTTTTTTCTCACAAACAGTAGACAAAAACAGAAATTAAAGCAATTTTGTGTTATTTGTGTTAGAGTGATCTCAGGGCTTTGGCCCAACGGCCAAAGCCCAGCCCTTGACTGCGCCCTGATCGGGGGCGCCCAGCCCGTTTGGCTGGTGGGCCCCTGTCGCCAGCGCTATAAATACAGAGGTGGGGGCCGGGCGGCACAGATCACGAGGTTGACCGCGCCGCCGTCACCCCACCTACAAACCCTAGACCCGATCTGTAAGAGGGGAGCGCTGAGCCGACGGGAAGCACCACCGGCGCCGTTCACCGCCGCCAGGGAGACGCCGCCGCCCGGGACACGTCTCAGAGGAACCCAGAACCTCTACCCCGACCGTCGCTGCCCGTGCGCAGATCTTCATCAACGAACCCGCGATGGCCGCTTCTGCTTCCTCTGCACCCGAAGGTTGGTACCCCTCTCCCTCTTAGTGTAGCCCTTAAGAACTCGAACCCCAAAATGAGAAAAGCCCCGCTAGATCTAGCCTAGAGATCCTAAAGAACTAGCCCTAACAATGGTATCAGAGCACCTAGCGTTTAGATCTACACGGGAAAAGAAAGAAAAGAAAAGACCCGAACCCGAACCCTAACCCTAACCCTAGAAAGAAGAGACCGGGACTTACCGGGACCGCCGTCGTCGTCACTGGCGTGCGGGAGATCGGCCGAGCCTTGGGCTCGCCGGCGCTCCACGTGCAGGCCACCGTCGGCGCGCGGGACAGATCCGAGCACGCGCTCGGAGGGGCACCGACACGGAGCCGCTCGACGGCGGCGCGCTCCCTCTCAGGGGAGCGCGCACGCCGGCGAGAGGGCCCGCGGCGGCGCCGGCTTCTTCTCCTTCTCCGGCGGCGTGGATGCAATCGCCGCCGCCGTCGCTTCGCTCGTTCGGGCGTGGAGAGAGAGGGGGGAGATGGCCGAATGTTTTAGGGTTTCGGGGGGTGTCCGCCGCACCCGGTTTTGATCGGGCGAGATCAGCGCGCAGCCGTCGGATGGCATCGGGCGGCTGAGATCGCGCCGAGCCGCGCGGGCGGATTCGCCCAGCGGCGAGTGAATTCCCGCCGAGCCCAGTTGCGCGGGCGGCGCAGCGGCGCAGCGCGCGCGCGAGAGCAGCCGCGCGAGGCGTGGCGTAAGCGTTGTCGCGCGAGCTGCGCGAGAGAGGCCGGCGAGCGCCGAGCGGCCGCGTGGCGAGCCTCCGAGGCGGCGAGCGGCGGCCGCGCGCGTGAGGCCGAGGCGCGCGCGCGCGCGCGACGAGAGACGGCCGAGCAGCCGTGGGGCGGCGCGCGCGTCGCGTCGCCGGAGAGCGCAGCCGAGCGGGCGGTGGGCGCGGCCGTGTGGAACGGGCCAAATGGCCGTTTTGCACAGTAAAAATCGATTTTTGATATTTATTGTTTTTCAGTAGCATTTTTTGATGAATTTGATTGAAATTTGACCCAAAATTTCTGGAAATTTTTGCACCAACGTGTTAAATTTTCAGAGATTAAAAGAGTATAGTCATGATGCTTCTGAATATTGAATTATTTTAGAATAATTACAGTTTCCGCTGCAAAAAGGTTAATATTGATTGTCTTTCATTATTAAATTCGAACCAACGGGAGAATTTAATTTTGGAAAAAAATAGATAAAAATTCCCAGAGATTTATGATACTGTTATTTTCTGACCAACGTTGTTAATATCAGTATTATAAATTTTTAATGTTGATTTCATGCATTATTTCTATCTCTGCCCAACGGTGATGTAGATTTAATGTATGATAGAATTGTTTTAAATTATATGTCGTATTTTTGACCAACGTTGGAAATAAGACATATAATTTTGATGTTACGTTCTCCTTGCATTTGAAATATTTTTTTCGGAGGATACAACTTGATGAGTTGTATTAGAGAAATCCCACTCTCAAAGGTGATAATTATGGAGAGTGGAAGAAAAGTTAGATTTAGCTTTTATCTTGGTGAGGTGGACTGGTCCTCACTACAAGACGCCCCACCGAGCCTTTGGCGCGGTGAGGGAACAGAATGAGGATGACACTGCATGGCGAGAAAAGACAGAGGATCATGCTCCTTACGGATGTCTTATGATCTTGATCATAAGAATGGACCACACCAACAAGAAATGTATGGCTGTGATAAAGAACACAATTGAGCTCGCTATTCAGGCTCAATTGCAGAGTGTGACACTTGTCATCGAATACCTTGACAAAATAAAGAGTCAGTTCACTGGCTCTTCAAAGACTTATGCTACACAGTGATTAAGCATTGCAATGAGAGGTATTCAGCGGTGGCAATGGCATAAGAGAGCACATTCTTAGAATGAGCAACTTGGCATCTAAACTGAAACCGATGGATTTGGCTCTCAAGGATGAGTTCCTTATTCATTTGGTTTTTGCTTCTTTGCCAAAAGAGTTTGACACTTTTGTTGTCAACTATAATATGCAGCCCGAAAAATGGGACATGGAAAAGTGCATAGCCATGTGCGTGCAAGAGGAGGAAAGAATCAAATCCTCACATGGTGGTGCTATCAACTTTGTGAGGGAAAACAAGAAAAAGAATTACAACAGTAACCCCTTCTCAAAGAACAAGGGCAAAGCCTCTGTACATCAGCCTCAACAGAACAAATTTGCTGTAGACAAAGACCAGTGCCTTCACTGCAAGAAGACGGGACACTACAAGAAGGATTGTCCTGACTATTTAAAGATGATAATGGCTAAGAAAGGGATTCCGTTCGACGAGGACTACGCAAAGAAAAGAAAGATGCGTTAAAGTCGCAAATGGAGTCGAAGCTGAAGTTGAAGCCGTTGGCGATCTTTCATTAGAATTAGCTAATGGCTCCACTCTTTTACTTAGAGATGTCCTTTTTGTACCCTCTTTACAGAGGAATTTGATTAGTGTGTCAAATTTGGACAAAGATGGTTATGATTGCAATTTTGGAAATGGCAAGTGCGAAATAATGTTTAATAAAGAATGTGTTGGTATTGCCATATTACAGAATGAGCTTTATTTGTTATCATTGTGTGATGATGTGAATGTCGTATGCGATAATGAGAACGTTGCGTGCAGAAAGTGATTGAATCCTCGTCTCACGAATGTAAAGCAGAAACGAAAGAGAACTCTAGATGAGTCGTCGAAATTATGGCATCGCTGTTTAGGCCATATTTCGAGGGGAGAATAGAAAGACTAGTTAAGAATGATATTCTTCCTCCATTAGAGTTCTCAGACTTAGAACAATGCAGAGAATGCATTAAAGGAAAATATGTAAAGAAAATTAAAAAGACGCTAAAAGAAGCACGAAGTTCTACAAATTATTCACACAGACATTTGTGGTCCTTTTCTGTGAAAAGTGTGGATGGATATGACTCGTTCATAACATTCACAGATGATTACTCCGTTATGGATATATTTATCCAATTAAAGAAAGAAATGAAGCCTTGGATAAATTCAAGATATTTAAGGCTGAAATTGAAAACCAACACGATTTAAAGATTAAGATAGTCCGATCGGATCGTGGGGAGTACTACGGTCGACATACCCCATATGGACAAGTTCTGGACCTTTGCGAGGTTTTACAGAAAATGGAATAGTGGCCCAAGATTCCATGCCGGCGAACCTCAAAAAATGGAGTAGTGAAAGACGCAACCGCACTCGATGGATATGGTGCGAAGCATGATGAGCTACTCCACACTCCCATTGAGTTTATGGATGGAGGCGTTGAAAACCGCCATTCATATTCTCAACAGAGTGCCTAGTAAGTCGGTGCCCAAAACACCGCATTTAATTGTGGACAGGAAGAGTTCCTCACTAAACCACTTACGTGTGTGGGGAGTCTGCTGAGGCTAAAGTATTTAACCCAAACCTTGGGAAACTTGATCCCAAAGCGATGAAGTTGCCATTTCATTGGCTACCCCGAAAAGTCAAAAGGTTATCGTTTCTCTTGCCCGCATGATACACAAAGTTTGTAGAAACGAGACACGCTGTCTTCTTAGAGGATGAAATGATGAGGGGAGCATGGTAGCTCGTGAGATTGACCTTGAAGAGAAGCGGGTGTATGCGCCCACTCCGATGATTCAAGATCCATTCTTCACACTACCTCATCGCCGCTGCACCGACGGTGCAAGACATCGTGGTGCCAAGACTGTTATTGTTCCTCCCGTGGCAACAATGAATGAGAATGAAGAACCTGTTCTTCAGACCATATAGAACCTATTGCCACGAGATGAGGGGAGCAACAAGACCTCAAACAGTAGATGTACCAAATGAGGAGGCCCAGGAGGTCTCAAAGAGTAAGAAGATCAGCTATTTCGATGATTATCAGATTTATCATACAGAGGAATTTCAAATGGAGGATGATCCCACCTCATTTGAAGAAGCCATGAGAAGCGAAAATTCTCAAAATGGCTTGAGGCCATGGAAGAGGAGATGAGGTCCATGAAGACTAATAAAGTCCGGGACTTGGAAATTATTCCTAAAGGAGCCAAAACAAGAGGGTCAGTAAATGGGTCTACAAGACTAAACATGACTCCCAAGGGAATGTAGAAAGACATAAAGCGCGACTTGTGGCAAAAGGCTTTACGCAAAGAGAAGGGATTGATTACAATGAGACATTTTCTCCGGTCTCATGTAAAGATTCCTTCAGAATCATAATGGCATTAGTAGCACATTATGATTTAGAGTTACATCGATGGATGTAAAGACGGCATTTCTTAATGGGGATTTGGAGGAAAATGTTTACATGGCACAACCGAAAGGTTTTGTCATGGAAGGAAATGAAAGAATGGGATGCCGCTAAAGAAATCAATATATGGGTTAAAGCAAGCTTCAAGACAGTGGTACTTGAAGTTTGACAAGACAATAAGAAAATTTGGGTTTAAAGAGAATGTTGAGGACAACTGTGTTTATGCAAAATTTAAAGATGGGAAGTTTATCTTCCTAATCTCAGTATGTGGATGATATCCTACTAGCTAGTAGTGATGTCGATCACATCGAAACAAAGAAGTTTTGTCCTCAAACTTGATATGAAAGATCTTGGTGAAGCTTCGTTCGTTCTAGGATCGAAATTCACCGGATAGAAACAAGGGGATATTGGGACTGTCACAAAAGGCATACATAGAGAAAGTCTTAAAGAAATTTGGTATGCATAAATGTAGTCCTTCACCTGCACCTATAGTCAAGGGCGACAGATATGGGGATTTTCAATGCCCTAGGAACCAGTACGAGCTCGAGCAAATGAAAGCGGTTCCATATGCTTCATTGTCGGAAGCTTACAGATGCTCAAGTGTGCACACGCATACGACTTAGCATTTGTTACCGGGTTACTTGGCGATTCGAGCAATCTCGAATAGAACATTGAAATTGATAAAGAAAGTCTTGCGTTATTTGCAAGGAACAAAAGGCCTCATGATGACATACAGAAGATCAGATTCACTCCATATAGTGGGGTATACGGATTCTGATTTTGCGGGAGATGATAGAAAGTCTACATCCGGATATGTGTTCACTCTCGCTAAAGGAGCTATATCGTGGAAAAGCTCAAAACAAACCGTCACTACATCGTCCACAATGTATGCCGAGTTTGTAGCATGTTATGAGGCTACGGGGCAGGTGAACTGGCTAAAGAAGTTCATACCCGGTTTAAAAGTGGTTGATGACATCAATAGACCACTTAAGTTGTACTGCGATAACGAACCCGCAGTAACGTATGCCCACAACAATAAGTCAAGTGGTGCTGCCAAACACATTGACATAAAGTACTATGTTGTGAAAGATAAAGTTCGGGATCAAATTATAAGTCTAGAGCATATAAGTACCGCAAAGATGTTAGCGGATCCGCTTACCAAAGGCTTACCACCCAACGTGTTCAGAGAACATGTAGCCGGCATGGGTTTAAGGAAAGCCTATGATTCTGGACTAAAAGATGGCCCAAAGATTAAAGTAATCTTGTTTGAGCGAGAGGTGTATTGTAATCATGAATCTATCGCGATTGACCGTGACGATGAGACATGTTCTATGCACTAATCTGTGATGGAATGTGTAAAGTCAAAAGTAATTAAAGATAAAGTATAGACCGAGATCAAGGGGAGAATGTTAGAGTGATCTCGTGGCTTTGGCCCAACGGCCAAAGCCCGCCCTTGATCGCGCTTCGATCGGGCGCCACCTGCTTGGTGGTGGGCCCTGTCGCCGCTTATAAATACAGAGAGGTGGGGCCGGGCGGCACAGATCACGAGGTTGACCGCGCCGTCACCCCACCTACAAACCCTAGACCCGATCGCAGAGGGGAGCGCTGAGCCGACGGGAAGCACCACCGGCGCCGTTCACCGCCGCCAGGGAGACGCCGCCGCCCGGGACACGTCTCAGAGGAACCCAGAACCTCTACCCCGACCGTCGCTGCCCGTGCGCAGATCTTCATCAACGAACCCGCGATGGCCGCTTCTGCTTCCTCTGCACCCGAAGGTTGGTACCCCTCTCCCTCTTAGTGTAGCCCTTAAGAACTCGAACCCCAAAATGAGAAAAGCCCCGCTAGATCTAGCCTAGAGATCCTAAAGAACTAGCCCTAACAATTTGATGGTGCCAGCGCCACTGCCCAAGCAAGCTATCCAAGGAGTCAAAAGAGATTGGGGTTTGCATTGAATCACACACCATCAAGCCACTTTTTCTCAGTCCTTCCCTGGCCCTTTATCAGTTCACCTGTCGTTTGACTCTTGCAGAGCCATGATCGATGCAGACCGCGTAGTTTCTTCATTGCAAGAGTACCAAACCTGCACCAAATAAAAAAAAAAGCAGCAGAACTACCAATCGATCGGTGGAATTGATGATGAACAGATTGATTGCTAGTGCTTCACACTGGCGTACGTACGTGATGACAATTACTTCTTTGCTTTTTTCTTTTCTTTTGTCAGTATGTTGTGGTAGCAGTAGCTAGATCATGCCAAGCTTGAGAGGCCAAATAAATTCGCCAAAAAAGCTCTTTTTTTTTGTTGCCTTTTCTCTCCTCCACGCATCGCCTATCCGTCTATCTACCT
Source organism: Dendrocalamus sinicus (assembly GCA_036346575.1). NCBI lineage: Eukaryota > Viridiplantae > Streptophyta > Magnoliopsida > Poales > Poaceae > Dendrocalamus > Dendrocalamus sinicus. The sequence goes on along the minus strand of CM070650.1, from coordinate 44,611,230 downwards.
GCCTACCTACCTGCGGCTCATGTGCTTCTTTGATTTTACATGTTATATATATATATATGCACGAGGTGTTGCTTGTGCTTGTGAGTTGTGAGAGGCTTCTTGTGCTTGCTGCCATGGCGGTAGCTCACCTTCTTCCCCAACCCTTCTTGGTTGGCAATGGAGCTAGGGTGATTCCTGCCATCCTGATCTTTCTCCAGCTTCTCCAAAGAGGTCAGGGTGTAACCAGTTATTTACACATTGTCACTTCATCTTCCGTGCTTCGTTTGTTTGAACACTGTCGCATAATGAACAGTTTTCACTAGTTTTTGTCATGTACAGTTCTCTGCTAAGTTTTGATAAACTCGTATGGACATGAAGCTCGATAAACAGTAAACTGCTCCTTTTTACTTCTTTTTCCCCTATATCCTAATATGGTTTTAGCATAGACATTTTTATTACGTGGTATTAGGGTTCAAAATCCCAGCGGTTACCGGTTCTACCGTGGAGACCGGTAGCCAAAAAAACCAGCTGGTATAAAATTTTGATTTTCAAATTTTGGCTGGTTTTTCTGGTTTTTCCGGTTACCGGCCAGTTTTCCAATTACTGGTTTCAAAATATCCCAAAATTCAAGTTTTGATTTTCAAATTGTGACCGGTTTTTTGTCGGTTTTTTCGGTAACCGGCTGGTTACGGTTACCGGCCGCTGACCAAGATTTCTCCCGATTCCGGGTTTTGAAACTTTGCGTGGAATTGCGCCTAAATTATATATGGTGCTGTAAATTCTGCACCTGAACATAACTTGCAACCAAGATATGTTTATCAGCCAGCAATGATCATCCTGTACACATGTAGATATTGACTGCATGCTTGAATGTACGTACTTACATACATGTCTTGAACTCTTGATTTGCAGCGCTTGTCGCGGAGGGCGCGTCGTCGTTCAGCTTCACCAACGGCTGCCAGTACCCTGTGTGGGTGGGCGCGCTCAACGGCGCCAGCTCGCCGCAGCTCGCGCGCTCCGGCTTCTACCTCCCGCCGACCGCCACCTTCCAGCTCGCCGCCCCGTCGTCCGGCAGCTGGTCCGGCACATTCTGGGCCCGCACCGGCTGCACGACCGACTCCACCACCGGCCGGTTCTCCTGTGCCACCGCCGACTGCGGCTCGGGCGACGTCACCTGCAACGGCCGCGGCCCGTCGCCGCCGGTCACGCTCGTCGAGATCACCCTTGCCGCCGCCGGCTCCGGCGGCCAGGACTTCTACGACGTGAGCCTCGTCGATGGCTTCAACGTGCCTGTGCGCATCGCGCCCTCGGGTGGCGGCGCCGGCGACTGCCGCGCCGTGGCGTGCGCGGGCGACGTGAACGCGATGTGCCCCACGGAGCTTCGCGTCGTGGCCGCGTCCGGCAGCGGCGTAGTCGCGTGCCGGAGCGCGTGCAACGTGTACGGCAGCGCGCGGTACTGCTGCACCGGCGAGTACGGCACACCGGCGGCGTGCGGGCCGACCAACTACTCGCAGGTGTTCAAGAGCGCGTGCCCGGCGGCGTACAGCTACGCCTACGACGACGCCAGCAGCACCTTCACCTGCTTCGGCGCCTCCAGCTATGACGTCACCTTCTGCCCTGGGACTTGACAGCCCGATAATTAAGTAAAGTTAATCACAAGCTGTTGTGATTATGATTAATGATGGTTCATTAATAGATTGTGTATAATAACTATGGGTGAGATACATGCTTAGGCTCAGTTTGGAATACAGGATTCTCACAGGAAATTCGTAGGAAACTCGTACATTTCCTTCGAAATTCCTACAGAATCCTTGTGTTTCAAATGGGAGTGTACGGCCTCGACTACTACATAACATAAAAGTACAAGCCATAATATATTGTCGTCCACAATACAACATTCAATCGTACATACGATTTATTTATCCAATAAATATATTCAAAGAGATAAAACAGAGAAAGTGCTACAGTGAGATCATGGTATGCCATAGATTTTTTTGTTCCTTTGGTGTTGACGATACAACAGTTTAACATCAATTATTTATTTAACATGCCATACTATACAATACAATATATTGTTTTTGGTTTTGATAATCAATACAATATATATGACAAAGCCATGCCTTCACAACTTGGGCACATTGTTTGATATAGCCAAGCGTTCACGCAGCCTCTTATTATTCCATTTATTTCTTCAGTGATGCACTACGGGCTACGGCAGGCTTCTCCTCTCTTATTCTTCATTTATTTACTTCGGTACTAAAAAACTTGTTCGCAAAAGGCATCAACGCCGAGGTTCAACGAACACTGCTGTTGTTCTTCTGGGAACGGTGAATCGACCTGTGGCGACCTCGTATGAAGACTGCCTGAGTAAAGCATCTGATGAATTCACCTGAAACAGATCATAATAGCCGTCAGATATTCATATTACCTCCCATTTCCACATCTTCAGATTGATGGTTCATTGGTTTTATGAGATTTTTTTCTCGAACAAATTGGTTTTATGAGATTGAAACCCTGAATTATGAAGTACACCCCTCTTCGCAAATCAGTGGTTTGTTCCTTAGAATTTACTGATTGAACAGTGTTCAGCTGTTCAGGGTTTGACAAAGATGTACAAGAAATCTGCGAAGTTTACTCCAAACATGAAAACTCTAGGAAGCAAATCGCAAGAAAAATAGCGGCAATGAACTTGCTTCTAAAATTCACTTCCCAAAAATTAAAAGTGAAGCACTGAACAATAAATAGAATGCTAACAAAACAATACTGTAAGAACAACATATTGTTGAGGAGAGGACCTATGGTGCAACTGAAACAACTGGTAACAGTTACCTGCACAGGATGCAATTCAAGCCCAATTGAAGCGAGAGCAGGGATATTTATCGAAACTTCATACGGACATACATTGAAGACTGTTACGACATAAGAGAAGCTGCAGAAAGTGATAGCTAGTTAGCTACTGTAGAGAATATAAAAAGGTTTCCATACCAGACATGGATGGATGTCTAGAAACTACTGCAACTATTTTATTTTTAATTTTTAAAAAGTTTCAGCTGACACAAAATGTTATGTTTCCCAAGACTGCAATCTCTTGTTTATGCAAAGTCATGATTACAACAGTCCGACTTACTTTGTATCTAACTGAGCCAACTCAGGTCTATCATTTCGTGCATCTTCAATGCTCATGACAATAACTCCTGGGACCAAGGAGGGCCCTGTGTTGTGAAAGCGAACCCTTTGCTGAAATGCGATATGAATACAGTAAGATTTGAAGAAATCACAAGAGATCAAATATTCATAGTTTTCTTGTGCCAGTTGCTATCCGCTACTTCATTTGTTGTACTAATGGAGTGGAGCTGCACATATTGTCTGTCTCTAATTTTCATGCAAACATTTATTTCCAACTACCGGCTATAAGTTGACATACATTTGTGTCCTATTGCCAATTATATAGCTCCCAGCTTCCCACAATGCATGACATTTATGTCATACATAATTTCATTCTGTGAAACATGTCTACCAAATCTTACTTGATATATGTAACATAAATCAACATTTCCTGAAAGCTACTTAACTGACAGTTGCTCGTCCCTCAGAAAAAAAAGTTGCTCGTCTACAACTCTACATAATAGCACTATAGCAATCTGAAAAGTTCAGATTAACTTGTTAGCACAAAGAATACGTGTACCTCAATGTCACTTGCTGTACTTAGACGAAAGAGTAGCGAGGAGTATCTGATCTTCAAGATGTCAACAAAATTATCTAAGGCAGCAACAATGTGATTTTTTGCAGGTTTGAAAGATGGATTTTCCAATCTTGGTTTTATCCTGAAAAAATCAATTTCCAATTTGAACATCAAATATATGCATAGAACTTAAAAGGAAAAAGAACGAAAATGATCACTGAGGTTCTTTACTATATCAAAAGGGCACAATAAAATGTACAACAAAACCAGAATGCTAATAAAGAGGCAAGAGTTCTTCACATTGATGATAGGTTAAATGATCTATGAAAATTCAAGAAGGATTTGGAAACTTACAAAGGCCAATTCTCTTCATTCTTTTCTCTTGGAGGAAGCCCAACACCCCAATTGTTTGTTTCATATGTGAAATCAAGCCTTCACAATAGGGGCAAAACAGAACATTACCCTGCAGATAAAGATGCTGGGGAACTTCTATTCTCATTAAAACTCTTCTTCATATATAGTGAGAATTGAGAAGTTATGGTAATATCAAATATTTGTTCAAAGAAATTTGAATTAGTTTTACTTTCTTGAATGCAATTCAAATATTTTAGTTACTGGAAAGTGGGAGCAACTGATGTTTCCATCAAAGTCGAAAGGGCGGAGTATTACTTGTTAAACCAATCACCAGAGTTATATGAATCTCGATCAAGTGATTTAGATCTAAGTATCTCATCACCAGCATGGAAAAATGGTATTCCCTGAAAGGACACATAAAGAAAAACATGAGGAACCTGTTCCAGATGCTCAAGTTATAGCTGATGTATGAAAGCTTACTATAGTATTATCGGTTGTTTGCTAAAAAATAGATATACTATAGTCTTTACCACATGAAAAAGCAAAAATTACTTGGTCAGCAGAATAAGAAAGATGGTGAAAGCTGAAAATACAAATTATGTGAAATTTTACTGCCATGTGTTTCTGTTGGACTATAATATAAGACTCAGATTACTATCCATTTTAAGTTCCAATACTACTAATACTAAACTTCCTAGGCTTCTGGCAAAAGATATCCTCGTGTTTATGTTATGGCCTATGATCCGGCAAGGCACTGTAGCAGTGGACAAACAGCAGCGTGCACTGTAGCACATGAGCAGGCTGACAGTACTGTAGCAGCCGTATTGGGAATGGTTATTGTGTAGTATAGTGTATATATTCATTCACTGTTGATTACACAAAAGAGTATATACAAAAGGGGTTAAGGGCCTCATGGGTTTTATACAAAGAGATACTACACACCCCCCCCTTTAAACTCAAGGTAGATCTGATATATTGAGTTTGAGAACATGAAACCTATGATGTTCTCTAGTTTGAACTTTCGTGAACAAATCTGCCACTTGAAGCTCCGAAGAAATATACCAGAGACGAATAATTGATTATTGGCAATGAAAACGTGTGAATAAAGCATCCACACCAATATGTTTGGTTAGCTCATGCTTGACAGGATCATTTGCAATCTGAATAACAACGATACCATCACAAAGAAGGGATGTGGGTGCATCACATGGAACACCAAGATCAGCTAAAAGCCACCGAAGTTACACGATCTTTGATGTGGTAGTAACAAAGGCTCAAAGCTTAACCTCAGCGCTAGAATGGGATATTGTAGTCTGTATCTTGGACTTCTAGGCAATGAGAGAGGTACCAAGAAAAAGACAATAACAAATGACTGAGCGATGGTCAATAGGATTACTGGCCTAGGTGGAGTCGGAGTAAGCATGAAGCTAAAGCTTATTAGAGTGAGCATAAAACAAACGACGAGATGTTGTCCTCCTTAATTACTGAAGTACGTGAAGTGACCATAACGAACTAAAGTAGGAGCACTGCCAAACTAACTGAGAACATGAACTGCATGAGCAATATCAGGCTTAGTCACAGTGAGATACACAAGGCTGCCTACACGATACTTGTAGCGAGAGGAATCCTCAAGAGGGGTGCCATCAGTAGGACGCATCTGCAAATGGAGCTCCATAGGTGTAGCAGCAGTACATGTATCAATAAGACCTGAGCGAGAGATCAAATCCTAAGTGTACCGATGCTGAGAGATATAGCCATCATCAGAATGATCAACCTCAATTCCTAGAAAGTAACTGAAGGACCCCAGATCTGACATCTTGAACTGCTCACTCAATTTTTGCTTAACAAAGGCAATGTATTCTGAATCATCTCCAGTAATCAACATGTCACAGAGCAAATGCAATGTATGCCCACGCTTAGAGGTGTGAATGAAGAGTGCATGGTCATGTTCACTAGGAGAGAAACCAGTAGCTCAAACCACATAGCTAAAACGCTCAAACCAGACGCAAGGGGCTTGCTTGAGCCCATAGAGAGCCTTTCAAAGGCGATATACATGCCCAGATGGAGCCTCAACACTAGGGAGTTGGTTCCATGTAGACTTCCTCGGCAAATGTGACATCTCGAGAAAACCGAATGCGGTGAGCAGAGAGATCATAGCAACAATAGCCCTTGTGCTCAAGAATGTACCTAAGAAAAACACATTCAATGACTGAGTAGTCAATTTGGTATGCTCACGAGGTGCTAAGAGAACGTAGCAGGTACAGCCGAAAACACGAAGATGGTCATACTTGGGAGGAGAGCCAAACAGAATTTCACCAGAGCATTTGCCCTGAAGGCGAGAAGAAGGCTAAAGATTACTGAGATAAATAGCTGTTGAAATAGCTTCACCCCAGAAATGAGCAAGAACAAAAGAGAAAATCATAAGAATGTGGACTGTCTCAATAATATGACGATGCTTATGCTTAGCAACAGAAAACTTGGATGTGGCAAGAGAACCCTGATGTGCAACAGAACAAGATGTACCATCACTTGTCTGAACGGATGGACTGTCCTTCACTGGCTGGCAGGACACAAGATGAGAATAATAAGAGGTCACATGAAAAGAAGCCCCTGAATCAAGTACCCATGGCTGAACAACACTGGAAGCATACTGGGAAGCAGCTGAAACTAAGACACTCTTCACAGACTCAAGGACTGCAATGGTGGAGGTCCTCCAAGTAGATCCACGACGGTGTTGCAAAAGAAACATCTTACGGTACTCAGCCAACGTCTCAGGGTGAAGGGCAAAACAACGATCAGATATATGTCTAGACTTCTTGCAATAGGAACAGACTACATCTCCTGAGGAAGAAAATCGATGCTGAGAGGCGAGAACATTGATGTGAGTCATCGCTGCAATAGGTGTGGCAAGAGAGCGAAGATGTGTCTCCTCAACAATCAGACGAGCAAGTGCATCATCCAAGGTAGGAAGAGTTGGACAACCAAGTAACTAGGTGCGACTGTACTCAAACTCTTGCCTAAGACCCATCATAAACTGAAACAGGTCTGATTCTCATGCTTCTATTTAGCCATACAAGACTCACATCCAGAGTGACTCTTTGGAGTCATAGAGGCAAGCTGACTGGTGATGCAAGTGAAGGCTCCATAGTACTCCTTACTACCCTCAAAACTATCATGGTCGAGAAAGCCTACTCCCTGTAGTTGGAACCATCTAGCTTAATGTCAGTGACCAAGAGGGAGCCATCATTTGCCATGGTAGAGGAGAACGTCAGAGGGGACGATCCTCTGCTCGACGGAGATGAAGAGGTCAACGAAGAGGCCTACAACAACTGGAAGACTCGACAACTCACCGGCGATGTAACACGAACAAAGGAGAGGCAAAGGCTGACCATAACACCTGCTCCATCAACGGAGAGGAAGTCGCTAGCAAGACCTCCCTTTGTTCAGTGGCGACGAAGAAGCCACCCGCGACGTAGCACTTCCTCTGCTCAGCGACGATGAAGATGCAGTGATGACGGGGTGAGGAGGCCGCTAGCTTGGCGACGACGACGAAGATGCAGCAACGGTGACAGCGGGGTGAGGAGGCCATTAGCGGCAACGGAAAGGAAGCCAACAGCAAGGCCTACTCCCTCTACTCGGTGACGAAGAAGAAGCCACTTGCGACACAACACTTCCTCTGCTCGGCGAAGACGAAGAAGATGCAGCGACAGTGGGGTGAGGCGGTTGTTAGCTTGGCGACGGTGAAGAAGATGCAGCGATGGCGATAGCGGGGTGAGGAGGCCGTTAGCCGGTCGGAATGCACTAGCGATGCGCAAGCCACAGCGGAAGAAGAGGTCGGCGACAACGACGGTGGGGTGAGGAGGCAGTTAACCGATGGGAATGCGCCAACGATGCGCAAGCCACAATGAAAGAAGAGGCCAGCGGCAATGAATGGGGTGAGGAATCCGTCGACTAGGTGAAAAAGCAGCACCGATGGGATGAGCCGCACCGGCGACGATCAGGGTGAAGAGGCCGCACCGCACGAAGCTGGCGATGCGCAAGTCGATCAGCGGGAATGCTCCGTCGGCACAGCGGAAGAGGAGGCCGTCAACGCAGCGAGAGAAGCCGCCGCTAGGGAGCTCTAATACCATGTGTAGTATATTGTATATATTCATTCACTGTTGATTATACAAGAGAGTATATACAAAAGGGGTTATGGGCCTCATGGGTTTTATACAAAGAGATATTCTAATAGTTATATGCGTATCTTCGTATTATGAATGATTAGATACATATATCTTCATATTAGGAATAGATAGATGCATATATTTATATTATGAATAGATATCTTAATATTTAGGTAGTATCGATACGATATTATCTTTAGTTGATTAGTTGCATTAGATTGTGTTAGTTTCTATATTGTTAGAGGCTAACCTCATCTATATAAAGAGAGAATCCGCACCATTCATAATCAAACAATGAATAAACAAAGATTCCTCAAATAAGACTCAGAGTCTCTCTACCTTATCAGGGAAGAACCCTGTTGACGGTTAGATGAGGGCGAATGCCCTATCCCTGGTTTTCAGACCCGTATCCAACTACCGACCACAATATTTTAATTATCATAGGAAAACAACAAGAGATAAGATTAGCCATCATGATCATTTAGTGAATCCACATCATGAGACGAGTTCAAGATTGAGTTAATTCGACTAGGTTAACCGCTTGACTTGCTAGATTAGCCAGGCCACATTACTCATTTTACTTTGATTTAGCAACTTATGTTAGTGGAAAATGTTTTTCTGGTTATTAACTCCCATAATATGACAGTACTATATACCAGGAAAATTATAAAATTATAACAAATAAATCGTTTTTTCAAGGACCTGGGATAATGCCATCATGCTTGAGGCCAAATGATTTATCCTGCATCTCTCATCAATTGAGAGGCCCATTGGGGTCTGCACAAACATGCCAAAGAAAAAATTTCAGATAATACAAGATTATTAAAGGTTTCACAAAGGAATAGAGGAGGAAGGGATACTGCTTGAACTAATACGAAAAATTGTTTCTGAAAATTATATTATCACAATACTGAAATGTTTGGTTTATGAATATAAAGTATAACTTCCAAGGAAGTAACTAATTTTAGCAACTACTGTTAGCAGAAAATTCCTTTAAAAAACTACTGTTACCAGAAAAAAGATAAACATTCATGCTATTCTGTCTTGTCAGCTTCATCATTTGTAAAGGATAAAAAAAAAGAATAATTACCATACTGTAATAATTGATTAAAATACATAATACAAGTTAGTTATTTAAGTAACAGGCTACGGACCATACCTTTAGACTGATAGTATCAAATAGTGTCTCATTGTCATGAGCAGAAACATAGTTGATCTGAAATGTACAGAACAACAGTATATTTTAGTATATAATTGGTAACAGAGTTTAACAAAGTGAGAAAAAAATTCCCATGCAAATTGGAAAACATATTATGAAGCAAAAGGACTTTCACATGGTGTTTATTGACTCGGAGAAAGCCTATTACAAAGTGCTAAGGAAGGTCATATGGTGGGCGCTTCAAAGGAAAAAAAAATCCCAATAAAATATATTACCTTAATTAAGGACATGTACGAAGATGTTGTCACTAATGTCAGAATATATGGTAGTGTTACTAATAACTGTCCTATTAAGATAAGACTACACCAAGGGTCAGCGTTGTGCTCATACGTTTTTGCCCTAGTGATAAATGAGGTCACACGAGACATACAAGGAGATATCTCTTAGTGTATGCTTTTCGCTAATAATATGGTGCTAGCTGATGAGAGTAGGATATGTGATGTTAGGAATATGAAGTTGTGGAGGAAGACCTTAGAATTAAAAGGCTTTAAATTTAGTAGGACTAAAATGTGAGCAACAAGATAAGAGCGGGATGAGTGAAATGGCGCAAAGTATCTGGTGTCCTATGTGACAATAAAGTTCCTCAAGAGTTAAAGGGTATAGTGATCAGACCCACAATGCTATATAGAGCAGAATGTTAGGCAACTAAAAGACAACATATACAGAAAATGAGTGTAATAGAGATGAGGATGCCGTGGTGGATTTGTGGTCACATAAGGCGAGATCATATCCGCAATGATGATATAAGTGATAGGGTGAGAGTAGTACCAATTGAAGAGAAGCTTGTCTAACATCGTTTGAAATGGTTTTGACACCTCCAATGGAGGCCTCCTGAGGCATCAGTCCGTAGTGACATTTTAAAACGTACTAAAAACGTAAGAAGAGGTAAAGGTCGACTAAAACTGACGTGGGAGGAAGCAATTAAAAGAGACTTGAAGGATTGGAATATATCTAAATAACTAGCTTTAGATAGGAACATATGGGAGTTAGCGATTCACGTATCAGAACCATAAAAAAGTTTAAGGGTAGTGTTTTAGGCTCTCATCTCAGATGGCAGGATGTACGGCTTAGCCGTTTAGGGTTTTTGCATTGTAGATTTTCAAGGCTCTCGTTTCTTTGATCTTGAGAAGGATTCATGTCTAACCTACCCCAACCTATTTGAGACAAAAGGCTTTATTGTTATTGTTGAAATTGGAAAACATATTATGCTAATCATGTGAGCACTGAATCACTGATACTGCAACAAGTACTGATTATTTTGGAAAGTTCAAAGAACCATACTGTTTCTATTGGGGATGAAGTATAGCCAACTGGTGATCCATCGAAAGTGCGTATTTCTGACCCCTTCTTAGCTTTTCCGGTATGAGTTATTAATACATAATCCCTCAGATTGCCAGCCAGCCCGATCTGTAAAAAGAAAAAGAAATTGATATGAGGATATGCTCATTAGTCCAAAATATAGTTCTTGCTTGGCAAAGAACAAACTAATTAAATCCCAGCACATAGGAAGCAAATCCTATAATTGATACATTGGACAGTTCATATATAACTTTCAAAACTGCCTCTCTTGATGCAACAGTACCTTCCATGATCTGATATATTCAAATCATTCTTAAGAAAAATGCTTGTTTACTCTGAGTCTCCGACTTACTTCCATAAATGAGTGGATGATTTAGAAGAGATGCAAAACTTCAAGATACTATGAAAAACTTAGCATAGAATTAACGGAACTAAAAGTCATAAGGCAAAGAATTCTCATTATAAATGAAGAGTTTTAAGGTAAAAGTCATAAAAAAGGTGACTGTCCATTACAACAGCAAAAGCTACTCATCCACTTTAGCATTGGAATAAGTATGTTACATGTTGAAAATACTGTTCATGTGCACTGTTCATACACGTGAACAGTAACCCCACGGTGCTAGCTGTGCATGGTAAAATTAGATTAGTTAGAATAGAGATAAAAACAGTTACTTTCCTTATTAGATGGGTTTACTACCTTATAGATGTTGGAATAACGCTTGTATTCCTCATGTGGCCAAAGGGCCGATATATATACATGTACAGGTGGCATATATGCAAGAAACCCCTTATATAACGGGTTAAATACACAGTTATGTAATACACATCTAACAATAGATATATTCCATCTATTAGAGATAGATTTCTTTAAAATAGAGATTATTTTTTAGAGGTCAAGTCAAGTTATCCCTATAAAAGGGGCAACATGTATCCATTATCATCAAGCAATGAATAATGAAGAAGTATTCCAAGTCTCTAATTCGTAGCTCTGGTCTCTCCCTAGACCGGCTACTCTAAACCTATTCCTCTCCCTCAATCGGTGCCCTCCGTCTCCTAGCGTTGTTTTATCTTAAATTGTTTATCCCATTATGAACTAAGGTTTATGATAATTAGTATCAGAGCAGTCGATCTCTTCACACACCTTCTGCTTACCATGAAGTGCGCCACTACTGTTCCACGTTGACTACGTTCATCGCCGGTAACTTTCTCGACATCGAGCAACACTAAGGCCCTCGCGCTTTCACCATCAATCATCATCAACATATTGCTGATCCTCCACACGAGGCATCATAATTGCTCGTCAGATTGGGTCTACCAAGGACTACAACCATGGCCGCCACCACAGCTCGAGGACGAGCTGTCGCCGAAGAACTGTTCACGGCAGTTGTCACATGCGTGAATTACTGTTCACGCATGGAATTACTGTTCATGGTATCTGCATACTGTAGCAGCACATATGGCAGTCTTAGATTGATTAGGATAGAGATAAGATTAGTTAGTTTTCTTATTAGATAGGTTTACTACCTTATAGATATATTCTATTTATTAGAGATAAGTTTTCTTAGATATAGAGATTGTTTTTTGAAGGTTAAGTCGAGTTATCCCTATAAAAAGGGTAATATGTATCTATTATCAATCAAGCAATAAAATTGTTTCTTGAAGGTCAAGTCGAGTTATCCCTATAAAAAGGGTAGCATGCATCTATTATCAATCAATCAATGAAACAATGAAAATGAATTAATCTAGTCTCTCTCCCAACGTTATTCTCCCTCATCGATAGTCTAATCCCTCCTCCAATCAAGCCAATGTCGTCCGGTTGTCCTCCTGGCAGCGTTTACCCTATGAACTAAGGTTCATCACAAAGTAGTATATTTACCTTTCTGCTTTAACCTTGAAATTTAGCATCAGAAGATGATTACTTCATTTTAACTACAACTGACCAAGTTGAACGCATTTGTCTAAAAGAGTAACTAATTAATTCCATACAGCTTTGCTTTTTTCCATCTGTAGATAACACTTCAACATAACTAACCCATCGAGGAACTCCACTTGTGGCCAAGACAAATTTTTTCCGAATTGTATCCAAGTGGTTGCTAAGCTCCAAATTGCTTAGATTGTTTACCTTTTATCTCTTGCCAGAAATAAACCAGACAAATTGTAAAACGTATTACTATAATAGAAGCAATTTTTCATGTCCACCTGAATAATGTTCACCATGCAATAGATAGTGGGAACAGTAATAGATATTGGAAATATAGAACTCAAGTATTCATTCTCCAGTTTTCTCATGGGCCTTCATTAAAAGTGGCTACTCATTTATATGTTCATTTCAACAAGACAAAATTAATCAACAGAATACATTTCCCTTTAAATTGATATGTCAATAGCAAATTGAAATTCCACCAGCGGACAACAACTTATGAAAGGAAATGAATATTGATAGCGAACCTGTATGTGGTCAGCATACGTAGCAAGTGTGAGCCTGGTATCTGCTTCGTTACCCTGATAGTACCCATTCGGCTGCACAAAAGGACAATGTAGTAAAGTGTATCACAGCTCCACTTAAGAGTTTGAAGCTAGAAGACTTTTAGTTCCAGCTAAGACACACAAGATAGTAGCTAACTAGTTCAACCAACCAATAAAAGTACTCTGTACCTGAGGGGTGCATGCAAAAGATATAGAATTGGCAGGGACTATAGCAAAGCTTATAACTGGCAAAAGAGTTGTCTAATTCATGGTTGACACACGGTTATAGGTACGGTGGCCTAATGAAAGGCAACACCAATTCATAGGCAACTTTGTTTAGTGAACTGAATAGAACTGAAATATTATGCTCCCCCAATTGCTATCTCCTCCCTCTGGTTCTTCTCTTCTTCCTCTCAAAACCTTTCTGGTTCTTCCCCAATCCTTCTGATTTCATCTCCCAATCCCTGATTCCCCTTCCAATCTCTGTTCCCCACTACCAACCCTTAGCAGGAACGTAACAAGTAATAGCTTAAGGAATGCCAATAAGAAGCTGTATCAAGTGGATTTGGTTAGTTATGAGATTGTTCAGCTTTCTTCAGGTCAGCTATTGTAGTTCAGAACAAAATTTAGGCCCAAATATTGTATTAAGAAAACAGACCCGTAACTGCAACTGTCTTAGGAAAGATAGAAGCAAGCAGCTTGTTACTAAAATGTCACATACTAGCCGTAATTTCCAGGAATGGTAGAAGCATAAAGGGCATCAAAATTACCTCTAAGAACAGACCAGTAGAAAAGCCTTGCAGTAGTGGATTACCAAATGGATTACCCCCATTAACAGCATCCCGGATTCTATCATTAAAGCTACAAAATATGATGGTATTGGATATTAATACCTTGTATAGAAAAATGGAAAGTATATGAAGAACAAACACCACAAGAAAATTTCCAACACTGGCTATTTACTAGAATAAAACCGCATTCTAGTTTTTTTTTTGTTGTAATGAATTTCTGAAAAGACAGAACGACTGTTGAGACGTTGACTTCCCTGGTCAATTCTACTTGATGATTGTAAAAACTAATTATACCTCGGATATTTATTCTGAAATTCATGTCCATCAAGACTAACTAGCTAATTCAAATTTAAATATTTTCAAGGAAATGCAGCAGCATGCATGTAGCTGCTGAAAGGTGCTCACTGCACATAGTAAGTTGGTATAAATTCGGACTTACCTACCAATCCCTGTGCCACTCATGTTAAGCTGGGATGCATTTATTCCACGTTTATTTTTTGCAACTTCACCAAAGTCCCATCCTTCACCATACCTGTGGTAATGTCAATGTCCTTATCAGTTCAATGCACAGAGAATGTGTGCTGATACCACGAAAACTGGTTGCTCTGAAACTGAGCAATCTCAGTCCTTACAAGTATATCTTTGAACCATCCACTCCATGTTCATCCCTTGTAAGGCTTTGAAGAGCAGATTTTGCTCTCATCTGTATTCATTAGACAAAAAGTTCTCAAGCACATAGTGTGATGCACTTAATTACAAAAAAGAGGAAATCAATCCTACAATCATTTTGTGCAACATATGGCCACATGTCACAACAAGGAACAATACGAGGTATGTAACTTTCGGTTTACTAAACACCACAAAAGTTCACTTTTCTCAGCTCTATTTGCTATTTTCTTTCCACTGGTCGTGGTAGTGATGACAAAGTAACACACACAGACATGAAAACTAGTTTCCCAAAGCAACCAGCATTGTTGCAGAGGTTAGCTAGTTGATATTAAAATTTCTTAGACTAGGTGTTCGACTCTGGCATGGATACTAAAAAGAACGTATGCTCCAAATTGATTAGCATGCTAAATATAGACATCCGAATGCCATTAAGACTAAATATATCGACCACCTAAGCCAAGACAAGGTTTGAAAGTCAGTACCAAATCCATAGCTTGCATATTGAGCTTTGCTCTCTATTTTTATTTTAACAATACCTTCCTGATAGAAGTTGAGGTGAACTTAATGGTCGAAAGAGAATTCTATAAAAAAAAGAATGTTGATGAGGTTCAATTAGAACATTCTTCCCAGTGGTGTGAATATGTTGTAATCAGAAGTCAAAAGGAAATTATTCCAGCTGTGCATTTTTGTGCTACAGAAGAACATCTTTAACTCACAACCATTACTAACTAACAGTAATGTTAAATGAACTAAAATTCTAACCAGTGAAATTCACCCATGCAATTGCATGGGTATAAATGTAGTTCTCGGAATCTGAAATACAGAAAATGATTGATGCATTTGTGATAATCGTACTAGATCACGGGGATCAAACAAAAAAGATTTGTGTTTAACCAGCTAGTCAACATTTTATTTAATTCAGCTTGGAGGTGAGCTTACTTACCATGGTATTTTTCATGATATGTCCCATAAGATCAAATCTGAATCCATCAACCTAAGGCAACAATTATAAGATCGTAAAGATGCATAATAATAAGTTGCAACATTTAGAAGACATGTAGCCGAAAAAGGAAGAAGCAAGACATGTCATGAATGTATGCATTTTCCTGTGTACAAAGTGGCTTAAATGGAACTAAGTATGATGATATGATTCAGAACCATTAAGTCTTCAAAGAATGATATCATAATGACATAATGTTCATAATTAGTTAGTTGCAATGTTGTTACCATAACAACTCACTTTGTAATTTACTGTCCAATTCAGAAGGTCGTCGACGATTAACCTATCAACCATGAAATGCTCACTTGCTGTATCGTTCATAACCGCGCTGTTCTCAATCTGACCATTACTGTCCCTTCTAAGGTAGTATCCAGGAACAATCTGTAAATATCTCATATAAATAACAAGATAGAAGAAAACACACTAGGAAGGTCAAAAGCTTTAGGCAAAAAATATTGTTCTGTCATGGAACGAATAAACGGCTTGAGTTTAATTATCACACATATAGATTTTTAGATCTATAAACATATGCTGGACTAATGAACACAGAAATTAAGGGATAAGCATTTCAATACCTGCCATTTCTTAGTTTAAAACAATAATTTCACATATTTCTTTCACTTGATGCAAAATGAAGTGTGCGAGCAAAATACTTATACATTCATTTGGGTAGGCAAGTAAAACATCAAATAGAGTGGAAGAAGGGACAAGGCTTCAAATCGAAAAATGGTGATTTGGATAAAATAATTGGCAAACTGACTGATCCACAGATTAACCGAAACTACAATTCCAAAATTCACATTTTCATCTTCATAACAAATAATTATTTAAAAGAGACAATAACTGAATATATCTCCTTCAGCTCACAGTATGTCATGAATCAATGCAATTCTTAGTAGAGAGATCATCTACAAAAAATGTGAAGAAACTACTTGCCAGCACAAATGTGAAGCAACCGGGGTTAATAAAACGAGAAAGGACATATTTAACAGTCCCCGCCAATTTGCCGAAAACTGGCTGGTTCCCAGAATTAAACGAAATACCACCAATCAGCTAGAATCGGTCTACATCAGCCATAATCGATCATGAATTGGTTAAACTCGGCATATATCAGTGAAAAAACTGTCTGAATTTTCAAAAACTGGTTCTGGCTGATTCGACTGGAAACTGGAGGGAACTGGGGTGGTTCTGAACCCTGGAAGCAACTGATGTTTTCAACTACAGCATTAAACAGTAACAAGCAGATTGTGGTGTACTTCAAAATAGAATAAAGGCAAAGGCAGGTTAAATCCACTAAAACTTGACCAAAATGTGAGGCACACTCTGGTAGTGTGCGGTGCAACTGCAACTATATTCATACATGTCCATGTCTCATGCAATTGAATTAAATTCCAAAACTCAAAGATCCTAACCCCTTTCTTTCTGTAATATTTTGGCTCTAATTTACATTTGGAAAAAACAAGCCCCTGAATAAATAGTTACAAGAAGTAATATCAGGTTTGTTATATGATTGGACACTGATTACTTAAGTATGTTAGAAATGCTTTCGGGTGGGCCAATTTTAATGGAACAAGGCATGCTGTAAAATACATTTAAAGAAAGATCAATGAATGTTTTCTTAGTTGGAATGATTATGAATATAAAACAATTATTAAAGAGTGATAACCTTGTCAAGCACTGAGGTGATGCCAAGGGGGCCACTTGAGTCTAGATGATTGTATACAACATCAATGACAACACGAAGACCTAAGCGATTAAGAGCCTGCAGTCCAAAATTTTATCAGAAAAACAACTGCATCCCTATCCTGCATAAAGCTAGTCACATTTAGCATGGCTACTCCTTGCATTACAGCTATAGGCTGGGAGCTCCAATTTACCACATATTAAAACAAAAACACACCTGAACCATCTGACGGTATTCAATAATACGACTTGGGCCATCTGGGTTACTTGCATAGCTTCCTTTAGGGACCCCCCAGAGCACAGGGTTATACCTTTAGTTGCATATGACCATGTGTGAGAACAATTTTTACTAGCCAAAACATAATAAACTTCACTTACCAAAAATACATTAGCATGTGGAATGTGTGAGAGAAAAAAGATCACAAAATGAATACCCCCAATTATAAGGGTCCTCTTCCTGAATAGCTACAACTGCAGCTTGTTGAATATCTGAATCGGGAGGGAGTTTTGCCAGTTCAGCCTCATCTGCCAGAGTAAAAGAAGTTCTCCAGTGATTCCAACAGGTATAACCGAATAAGTCAACTAAAAGTCATAAGATGAAAAGTGCAGGAATTTGGTTCAATCCATGAAGAACTTATAAATAGTCATCACACAAAGTTATCTAACAAACAAGAAAATGATAGATATCTGAAACTATAGTGAACTCAAATGATGTGTAATTTCTATTATTAAAAAATATGTCTACTTTCTAATGTCTAATTTTTCCGAAAATCTTACATCAGATTGTAGATTCCGATTTTATGTGTTCTCATAAGAGTTCAAAGTAAACAACAAAAACAAATGCAATTTTTTCTTTAGCGAAAAAGCACGCAAGTTACAACAGTAACTTAACCATCTTACACTAAATAGTTTATATTGTTAGTCTGGTAAAACATACAGAAGGAACGAGCCTTTACCAACATGTTTCCAATTGTTTTTATTGTCGTCAACACCGCCAAAATGAAAACTTGGTAACAAATGCACATGAGTCAAACCGGCATCAGACAACTTCCTTAGGTGATGTATTCCTGCTGAATCCTGTACCACAAGTTGCAGAATGCAATAAGGATGTATACTGATGAAACAAATGATGAATTATATCAATCTTCTGGTAAATCAACTCAGAACAACCTGGCATGTAAATGCACGAAATCCTCCTTGAGAATTACAGTCCACTGTGCTATCGTGGGCACTGACAGGAAACAGGAAATAGAGTGGTAAATTTCTACAAATGAACATGCATAAAATCCCACCAAATTTACAGTTGCATAATCCAACAGCACAGTTCACCTGAAATCACGAATATGCAATTCATAGATGCTTATGTCAGAGAAGGAATCAAGATTTGGCTTCTCATCTGCCAATTCATCCCAGGAAGCTGGCTTCAATGTTTCACTATCAATGTCAACCAACCAAGTCCGCGAGCCATTTGCAGAAAGCCTGATCAAATTAACAAAACATTAGTTTATTCCGCTATGTATATAGATTAGTATTGTGAACTAATCAAAGCACACATACCCTCTAGCATAAGGATCATCAGCTAAACATTTCTCAACTTGTGATGTACTTGGATGATATACCTTGACTTCATACAAATAGTACCGGTTCTCCCAATCTCTTGATCCAGTGACACTCCAAACGCCATTTAATTCCTTGAGTTGCACAGTCTCCAGTAAAGGCCCTACTGGACCATCATAGAAGCATACACTCACATCCTGTAGCAATACTAAGGACATTTTACATACAAGCAGAGAAAATGTGGGACTAGAGATAGTACTTAAGAGCCTAAGAGGCTTTCTAGAACCCATACCTGTGCTGTAGGAGCCCAAAGGTACAGGCTCACAGCTTCCTCGCTGAAAACTGCACCAAGCGGTCCAGTGTACGCAAACATATCATCCAATACACCAGGCAGTTGCAGTCCAGTAACATCTTGGTGTTTCCCATCAGCTGCACATAAACAGTAGATGAACGTTGCAGCAAAAGGTATTTAAGAAAAGGCAGCAAATATTAAAGATTACCATCAAAAGAAGCGACAGCGAGTTGGCATTTGACAATGCTCGCGACATCAACAGAGCTGGGAACTCTGAAAGTTTTATAACTGCTGATAAATGGGAACTTCTGGGTCACCTGAAACATTGTTAAATGGTACTCTAACATCAGAATATGATTTACATTTTTTTAAAAAAAATACAAAGATGAGCAAGCACAACACGCATTTGAGCACAACAGATAATCACAAGGAATCAATGATAATCATACACTGGCTGGAAGCCCGGCATGTTCTGGTTGCAGCTCAACTTTTGAATCATAACCTATCAAATCAACAAGAGGTTTTACAATTTACATGCATTAGTGGCTGCTAGTCTATTATAACCAAATGATGACAATAGCTCAAAATGCATCCATTAATTGCGCCTACCTTCAATGACCCCATCCGACACGCGCATCGTAGCATCTCTGCTTGCATACAAGCAGACGGAGGTTTCTTGATCGCTAACTTCCCAGGCAATCAGAAACCTCGCCACCCAGTAAGCCCTTGCGTCCGACAAGAACCCCTGCAGATGTAACATCCTTCATCAGCGTAGCCTTTGCGAAATACGAACACAGGGGGGGGGGGGGGGGATCAAAGGGAAAAAACTGAATCTTTTTCACAAAATTTTGGTGAGTGAAGGGTGTCAACTTTGCACGGATTCTCTGACTTACCTCTGGTAAGTCACCGTGTGACTTTAGCTCTTATCAGCCATCCGATCTGTAATCAACAGTCCAGATTATTTCACTTCTATTTCTAGTTTTTTTAGCTTTTGATTTTTTTTTTTACTTCTAGTTTTTAGTTTTTTTACTTTCATCAAAAGTAAAAAAACTAAAAAGTAAAAGTAAAAAATCAAAAGCTAAAAAAAAGCTAGAAATAGAAGTGAAATAATCTGGACTGTTAGTTACAGATCGGACGGCTGATAAGAGCCAAAGTCACGCGTGACTTTACCGGAGGTAAGTCAGAGAATCCGCTGCGGTCAACTTTCCATTATTCTGTCGTGCTGGATTGATCAATACCAAAAATAAATAATGCGGTGAGCGGAGATCTCTAGCGATCAACGTATTTCCATTTTTACCCTCCCCAAAAAGATCATTTTGCTGCGAGCGCTGTGTGTCTGGTTATGTGGGCCCCGCACCCTCCCCGGGAGGGGTATTCGTGTAATTTTGCAGCAACCGAGGGGGACCCAGTGACGACTGCAACATCAACGGACGAGAGGAGGGGGAGCAGTCGCCGCACCTCGGAGGCGACGGTTTCAGCGGCGGCGGCGGCGCTTCCCTCCCCCACCGCCATCGGCGTCCGCGGCGAGGCGGCGGCGGGCGTCCTCCGGCTCCCGAGCGCGGCGGCACGGGCGGAATGCGCCGGCGGTGGCACGGCTAGGGCCCTCCCCGATCTCCTCGGCGAAGCAGACGAGGCGGCGGCGAAGCGCGGGGGCTTCGCTACGGCGAAGGGGGAATTGACGTGGAGCAGCATCTGCATTTACAATACCATTTAGGATTTGGATTTGAGGGAGGCGTCGGACTTGGGAGCCTGATGATTCAGAATGGGCGTATTTAAGACGAACAGGCGTAGCGTGCGTCTCCCTCTTCAGTTCCTCACCGTGTCTCTTCTCCTCCGCTTTTTATTTTCTCTTTTTTTTTGCGAGGGATAAAAGGGCTCTTTTCTCTTTTTCCCCCTCACGTTTGGCCTTTTCCCCCCTCTACGTCTTGTTCTTATTTTGGAAAGAACCTGCCGTGGGAGGGGCTCACGTGTGGTTCCTCTCTATCCATCGGTCGTTGATTAAACCTTGAGTCAATCAAATCAACTATAGGACCTATTTTTTTATAGATAGTTTGGACTGAAATTTTTGAATTTTAGCTATTTATGATAGAGATTATAGAGAGATACTCGTTTGCGATTTTGAATGGTATAGATGTTGGGCTTTTAACGTGTACTACAACTAATTTATAGACCTTGTCTTGAAAAAATACCCTGTTTGAAAATTAAGTATTATAGCAAAAACCAAAAACTAGTTTTAAAAGTTGAGAAGAATAGATCTATAGATAGAGAAAAAAAGGCTTCCTTATTTTGGAGTTTTCACTTTTTATTTCTCATTTTTTTTCCATCCTCGCATTTCTTGCTGCAAGAGGTCACGGTATCAACTTCCTACAAACACGCAAAGCCTATTTGATGTGCACTACAGCTTATACAAACATTTACAAGCCTGATTTTTATTAGATAACCTAAACGTTGCTTCTCCTTTTTTAGGGCCTTTTAGTGCAAACGGAGTTTGCAAGGAAAGTTAGCCTTTTTAAGGGTAGAATAGAAAGTGGGCGGTGGTGTGTTGCGTGGTTGGGTTGGAGCTAAGGCATAGTTTTTTTAGGCTGAGATATTTTTAAATTCTGGTTTATTTGTGAGAGACAGTATGTAGAAAAAAATAATCACATACAATTTTGGGCAGTGCGGCTGAATTTGGTACAATTTATACTACAATTTATCTGTAGACTCTATCTTAAAAAACGCACCATTTAACGGTGAGTTACTGTAGAAATGGGAGATAAAGTCTAAACATAAGTCTAAAAAGAACTGAGCCAAAGATTTCTTATACTCACCGAGTTTTATGCTAAAAGCACCAATGTTTAGCTAAGGGCACTCCTAATGCTCCACCTTGGCCAGTGCCTTTTAAATTTATGAGGGTACCACATAGAAAAAATCTAATATGGCACTAGAGTTAATGTGAGATAAAAGTAGTGTCACATGTAAGACATTGCTTGAGCACACAATCCAATACAAAGATATTAGCTAAAACATCCATTAGAGAGGAGAGGGGAGAGAGAAATATTGAATTATACGTTAATTTATTGACTGGGTCCACTCGAAGATATTATGTATCAGGGGAGGAATGTCTATAGTTATTTCTAGTGATGTGGAGCATATAAACATTGCTACGTAGTGTCTTCCATTGAGAGTGTCCTAAGTAACCTTAGGTTTCTTGCACTCGTGGAGTTTTGAGCTAAAAGTGCCATTGATTAGCTAAGTTTTTGGGGTTCATTCCATTCCAAAAGGCTAGAATGACCTCTCAAAAAAGCTGTATATGGGGCCAACAAAAAGGTGATACCACTATAATTAACTTCGCAATAGGGGAAATGTTTGAGCACGTTAATTCCCTTGTAGCAGTTACATACGAAGATTGAGTCATACAGACATGAAACAAAAGCTAGATCAATAAAAAAAAATACAGACAACACTGACAAAAGCACTGAAGAAGAGGGGAGATTATAATAGCTAAAGAAGATGCGCCTTGGTTTAGCAGGAACGCCAATGTCATTCTTGGCGCCGGTGAGCCCACCGTGAATCGTCATTGCCATTGGTGAGTTTCTTTAGCTCAGAGCTTGCGTCTCCGCTAGTCTCACGCTCTCCTAACCTTCTTTTCTCGGTCAATGTTGCAGTTGGTGCTTTGTGAAGCCGTGGTCGAACCTGTTATGAATGCAAGGCGTATGCAATAGCATTGCATTTGAAAAAAGAGTTAACACTAAAATAAGAAAAATTCGAAGTCCGAGTCTTGATGATATCGTCATTGCGTGTAGCCTTTAAATAAACTGTCAAATCAAGCCGAAGAGGAATAAATAGAAACATAGTGGCACAGATCGAAGCCCGAGATGGCGGCAGCGCAGTGCACAAGAAGCACAACGTAGGCGCGGTGCAAAAGAAGCGCGGCAGCTTTAGAAACTCGGGACGGCGGCTCAAAGAGAAGCGGCAGCATCATAGAGACTTCTACGATCTGTAGTGGCTCAAAGATAAAAGCAGCGGCTGCGACTATGCAAAAGAAAAATTCCTATACTTCTATGACCAACAATAAATTTGTGGACTCGCACGGTTTAGACGAACGAAAGATTAGAAACTACGGACTTGGATAGACGCGACGGAAGACTCACAAGAAAAATAAACTAACAGACACAGAAAAACACATAGCAGCATAATAACCCATGCCATCGCCATCTCTCCTCTCTCCTCAATCTCACGGCCGTTCTGCTCTCCCCTCACTCTCCTCGCGCCCGGCGTCCGCGCTCCCTCCCTCACTCAGAGAGAAGGGGAGCGGCTGGCTCCAGCGGGAGGCGGCGGCCTAGAGAAGGCGGCCGGATCTGGCAGAGGCGACCGAAGACACCGGATTTGGCGCAAGGAAACAGCGGCGGCAGCCCAAAGAATGCAGAAGGAGACCCGACTGGACTTGCCCGCGATCGAGCCGTCGTCATCGCGCCTCGGACGCCGGCGCGGCGAAGCGCCCGCCCGGCAGCAGGGGGGAGGCGGAGCACGAGAACCACAGCGGCGGTGGCGGGAAGAGCCAGGCGTTGGGATTCTGCGCGGGGAGCCTGGATCTGGTGGCGAAGAAGAGCCCAGCGGCGGGATCCGGCGTGGGAAGCCCAAATCCGACAGCGCCGCATGGGAAGCGAGGAGCCAGCGCCGCCGTGAGATCCCGCGCCTGAGCCGCAGGGGGAGGCGGCGATGAAGTCGACGAGGGCGCCGGAGGCTCGGATCCGCCCGAGGCGCCGATCCGTGATGTGCAGGGGCCGTGGCACCGGCGACCAAATCCAGACAGCGGCGCGGCGCAGAGGCGCGTGCGAGCACAGGCGGACGCGACGACGTGTTGGCACAGAGGCGCGTGAGAGCCCGAGGAGGTTCGGCGACCCGAGGACGACGGCTGGCGTCGGCGAGAGGACGCGCACAGGCGGTCAAGAACAGCCGGCAACGTGGCTGCCCCCGGGAGCGGAGATTGCTTCTCCCGGGGGCAGCAGATGCGGAAGAGGTAGCCGCCGGCGGCTGGAGCGGAAGCGAAAGTAGAACGAGGTTAGGGTTTTAACCTAAACTCTGATACTATGTTATGAATATTGTGCATATTGATATGAGACCCAAAGGGCCATATATATAGGAGAGTACAAGAGGATATGCCACATAGAGATAAGGCATATATGGAATAGAATACAAACTCTATATCCTAATTGATAGGACTAGGGGTCCCGATGTTTCGATGAGAGTGGTAGATTCGATTGGGGAAGGAGGTGACGTTGACGACCCGACTACAACCATCCAAGGACGTTGCGCCTTAGCGATCGATACACCAACTCCAGAGATTGTTCGTGACCTTGTCGGCGCACGATCAACCTAACCACGAGGGTTCTCGTTCCTGCAAGCAATCGAAGAACAAGCAAGAACAAGATGAACCGTAACTCAATTGCAAATAACGAAGTAAGATTCAATCGAAAACAGAAAACGATGGGGTTCCGAAGACAACTATTCGGGCGGTCTAGCCGACACGCGCGAGTACAAGGCAAAGCAGCAAAAGCTAACTTAGTCTAAACAAAACCCAAACCCTAGAAGAGGGTGCGGCTGCCTATTTAAGGGTCACGGAAGGTAGAGGGTCGGCCAAAACACAAGGAAGCTGAATAGGACTCGAATTACAAGGCCCAAGGCCCACTTTGACTCGGACTGGAAAAGCGACATGAATTGTTTTGCAGTTTCTGGTCAACTCGGATGGAATTTGGAGGTGAGGCCGGATCCATCTGAAAGTAGACTTCAAGAGCTTTCCAACAAGTACTCATGGGCCCCGAGAAACCTTCTGGATCAAAAGTTACGGTCGTTTGAAGTAGGCGCTGTCAACAAGGCCGAATCCGAGTCAAACTCGTGAACAGGACTTGGTTTGCGCTTGACGGTTCCACTTCTATACTTGAGCTCATGTGGTTCTTCCCCATGGTTCCTAAGGACAATTAAATCATCACAAGAATTAAGTAGTATTCCATTCTTTGAAACATTTGTATGCAAACTTAGGAACGCATTCACCTGATGGTTAAGCTGACGTGCTCGCGCTCTAGTCATTGGTCCTTGTATCATAGTTTCAGTTTGATATGGAGTCGGCATGGTTGTATGCATGGAAAGGATGTCCTCATCACTAATACAACTCTATCTCCTTAATAGAACCATCTTCCCAAGTTCAGAGAGTGCGTTATCCCAAGCCACCGCGTTTCAGCTGCTCAGGTGAGGTTTGCCCCGAGCCATCTGTGCCATATTGTGTTCCACCCTCCAATTATACAAATGCCTAACTTAATTTCCTTGCATCGGCAGTAGACCTTCGAAGCCGTGCTTCTTGCTTGTCTCGAGTCGCTGTTAATGTCTCCGTCGCTCCTTGCTAATTCTGGTAAACATGCGACCAATTCCTTTCGTGTGCACTAGCTCTTGCTTGCACGTAAGCTAATGCGTGCCCCCTTAAAGCCTCTCCTCCATTGGGGACTGCTGACATCGTGAAACCATTGACACAGCCCTTGCTCGCCATCCACTGCACTTTGTTTTGCTTTACATCTTGCAGATTGTTTAAGCAAGTGCCTCGTTCTACTTGAAGACTTTGTAGATAATTCATAATGATATACTTTACAAACAACAAATCTTATCTGGGCTCCATTTTTCGTCTAGCTTTGAATGTTTTCTTGAAATCCGCCTAGACTTCTAATGTACTGGACCTGGCTATATGTGCTCTGGTGCTTGCAAATGTAGAGGCACTCTTAGAGCCTAGCGATGTTGGGCATGTTCTTTTCCTCTGAAGCTAGCGGCTTTTGGTTTTTGCTACAGTACCTAACTTTCAAACGGAGTATTTTCTCAAGGCGGGGTCTACAAGTTAAACGATGTACACGTTAAAAGCCCAACATCTGTACCATTCAAAATTGTAAGTGAGTATCTATCTCTCCGTAATCTATACCGTAAACAACCAAAATTCAAAAATTTCAACCAAAAGCCATAAACCGTAGCCGTTGCCAAACAGGCCCGTTATTGGTTGCTCTCTTGTTTGAGGTGGAAACATGATATTCTTGAAGGATGTAAGGTCCTCTAGTGAAATTATGAAATCAATAATAGGGAAATTATCATAATTTTCCATCAAGAAAACCATAAATCGAAAATTGCACTATTATTTATTTCCCCTTAGTACAAAAATAAGAATAATAAAATATGTGAAATCAATATTGTTATCTCTTTTCCTGACTACAATTGGATTTTGAAATTTCAAATATTTGGCAAAAATATTTTGAAGTTTGCCAAATTATCACAAAATGGATCTAAAATTTCACAACAGAATTAAAAGAAGAGAGTGAAGGTTGGATAATGGCTAAACAAGGGGGTTTGCTGCCTGTTTATAGATTTTTTTTGAGATTTTTTTTGTTGAGAATTTATAAGCTTCCCAACGGTTATAAAACAAATAAAGAATTAAAAAATTATACCATTACCGTGCCTAAATGAGCCTTATCTACTTAATAGGCCGTGTTGGGCTAGGCATAATACTGTACATGCCACGCCAAGTTGGCCCGCTAGACCGAAGTCTCGATCTAAGCACGACACGATACATCAAGTCGGGTTAGCACCAGCTTATTTAGGTGGTGGGATATACTGTGCCTAGACCTGGCAAACTGTACCAGGCTTTGGGTCGGCGGCCAGGCTATCACGACCTATTTGACCACTTCTACTAAGAGAAATGAGCGATGTGGAAACCGCGCCTGTGAGGTCCACGTGCCGTAATATGAACGGCTACGATCAGTCCGAGTGCGGACCGGATGGCCCACAAGTGCATCTGTAGGATGGCGATCCCACGGGCGTCCATAAATTAGTCGTGCATTGCATATGACTATTTTCTTTCTTAAGGTTTCGTTATCCTTGTGGAACCTGAACTAAACTCAACGTGTATGGGCCTTGTTTCGATTTGATTGGGCCGGAATTTGATACGTTCCAGATAAGCCTCTGGCAATTCCTCCATACTTCCCCCGTAGTCGGTGTAGTATTCTTCGCATGGAGAGGAAAACAATACTTAAAAGGGCATGTTTGATATGGTTGTGGTCTATAGTTTTTCATTAACAATTTTGAATTTAGCTATTTGCAACAGAGATTATAGAGAGAGATAGTTACTTGTGATTTTAGATGGTATAGATATTAGGATATTAATGTATACTATAATTAACTTGTAGACCATATTTAAAAAAAAATACTTCATTTAAAAGTTAGATACTATAATAAAAATTAAAAGTTGATTTTAAAAGCTATATCAAACAGACACAAACATTCGTAGCTTCGCACCTCTATGAGCTGCGCGTCACATTTATTTTCGTATCGTAGTCGCCATGTTGACATGCCCTTGTTTCTGTAGAAATCGTATCACAGCGACGTTGTACCTGTGTCGCGTATCTATGACCTAGGGCGAAGTGTACCAAGGATCTCCATTAAGGGCGGCCTGCTTGGAACATCAGTTTTAGGAACAAACCACATCAACCATCACGACAGGAATAGAACACTGCACCCGAATGTAATGTACCAGAAAAGGCTCCCAAACCTGCGGAAAAGCAAACCGCTGCGGAGCCGTTCATTGCGCTTTAAGATTCGTGCGGGTTCACAGGGAATCTTAGTTGCTCAAATCACGCAATCTTTTTCTCCCAAACAGACTGACCTATGAAACAAAACTTTACAGGTGGATTTCCTTTACGAGTGAAAAAAAATATCAGAACTCGCAAGCAGGCCCTAAAGGGTGAACATACAAATCAGCATGTCACTAAAACATTTACACTGCCAGGAACACCTTCCGGGCCAGATCATCATAGCGCCCAGTTCCATTCGAGCATCATGGCCTATTGGGTTGTTGCCCTGCAAGCTCATGGGCACCTCTACCTGACACTGACAGGAGGGCAATACTACTGTACCCTCGACATTCAAAAGAGAGTAAGAAAAAAGGTTTTGCTATTATACAGTTGACTAATTTTTTTTATCTTTTAATCATCTGAAGTTATACTCTTAGCTACATAAAGTTACAGTGTACTAATTCCTTCTTCTAAAGTTGCACTTTCAGTCACCTAAAATTGCAGTATAAAAAGTATCTAAAGATGAAAGGAAAAAACAGTCGTCTGTGCAATACAAGAGAAGTGAAACATGTGTACTAGTACTAGATATGTAGAAAAAAAAGTGAGGATATTGGGAACAAACCGCATCAACCATGATAGGAATAGAACACTGAACAACGAATGTATGTACCAGAAAAGACTCCCAAACCAGCCGAAAGGCAAACCGCTGCGGAGCCATTCATTGCGCTTTAAGATTCGTGTAGGTGTCAAAACGCTGAGTAGATTAGCGGTGGAATCTCAGTGGTGAGCTGCGCACAAACCCGTTGTTCTTTCTCTCTCTCGTCGTCTCTTACTCGGTCTCTTTCCGCGCGCTCTCTTCTCTCTCTCCTCCTTTCTCTCATCGGTGGCGGGGCGGCGAGCCCAGATCCGATAGCAATGGCGCAGGCTTGCTCTCTCTTGGCGGCGGGGCAGCTCGGCGATGGAGGACGGCGCGGGCTCGCGTGAGCTCAGGGGTGAGGCTGTTCGGCCGGCGAGCTTGGATTATGTCCGGCAAGGTTCGGAGGTTTCCGGCAGCAAGAGGGCGAGCTATCCGGCACGTGAGGTTTCCAGCGACGACGGGGTTTTCGACGACGGCGGCGTGGCTCGCCAGAGGTGGGAGAGAAAGGGAGGAGAGAGAGAAAGAGGGGACAGAGAGAGATAAATCGGTGCATAATCCCACAATAATCAACTTGCCTCTCTAAGTGCACCCCTTGCCTCTCTAGGTGCTTTATAAAGGAATGCACTTTATATTAAGCCCTGTATTAATAACTAAAATTATAACTGAAGACTTGTTTATTAGGATGAGAATTGTCTTTTTATTTGATACATCTGAATGCATATAAACACACTCAGACAATATATATTAAACTACCTCTCTTCTATTTTACTTGTTGGTTTGGGCATTGGCATGATCTCCAATATACCCCTTTGACAGTTAATTTTTTAGTTTTATGCTAGAAAATTTTATTACGAATATAATGACTGTTGGCAGTCATTTTATATACGTTCCACACTCCTAATTTCTCGTGTAAATTGGTAAGAAGAGTGCCAAAATTATGAATTATTGCTATAAACCCTAACCTGAAGTGGAAGTTGTATTTTTGGAACCTATTTTGCATAAACAAAGGAAAAATGTCTAGAAAATGCCAAAGTCCATCGTGGGCTCCCATGGGCCAACCATGCTTAGTGCTGGGCCAAAGCCTAGGTCAATGAAGGCCTATGGTACCCCTAGCGTTGCCCCGTGCTAACCTATTGGAATAATCTGGCATTGGTTGTGGAAAGATAAATGATCAAACTTAAAAATAGGGGAGTACCTTATCTCACAAGCTAGCTTTTTAGATGAGAATGCCCTTATAATCCAACAAATAGTATCAAAACCTGATTCTAAAATCTTTGACCCAATGGATACTAGTGTCAACGCCCGATAGACCGTGACCTTGAGAGACCGTTTGCGTACGGTGAAGGAGGCGGTGAATGGCTGAGGGACAATAATGTGTCAAGGAGGAGATTGTTGAAATAGTTCACATTGGTTGTGAAAGGGTAAGATACCTAATTTAAAAATGGGGAGTACCTTACCTCACAAGTTAGCTTTTGGGATGAGAAGTCTCGTACAGTGCAACATATCCTCGGTGCAGCTGTAACATCTCAGATTCCAGTGGATGAAAAAAATGAGAAAAAATTTAAAACTTTTTTGCATGCATTTCGTTTCCTTGGTTTTTATTGGAGTTTCTTAGGAAAAATAATTTACAAACATAAAACTTTGGAAAAGAATGTGCATTGAATATAATTCAAATTGAATTCAAATTCAAATATAAAAAGTTGAACTAAAGATGGCATGAGAAAATTTATAGTATATATCATTTCAAAAACTCACAATATAATTATGGCACTAGAAATAAAATTTTCAACACTTTCGAACATGTTCTTGAATTTATTCAAATCAAATAGTGCTCTTTAATTAAAATAGAGATCTTGCAAATTTTTTGAGAAAAATATAGAGTATATAAAATTCTAAAATTTTTTCCAAATAATCTGATCTATGTTAGGTGCGTCCAAACAATTTTTCATAATTTTTAGAGCTCATCTATTATGTCTAAAAATTGTCCAAACCTCTCAGCTCAGCTCACTTTACTCCCTCTCACTACCATATGGGGTCCACTCGCAGCACCTTTCTTCCACCTCCAGATAAGGCTATAAAAAGCTTGAGGCTTGTGAGCTACTCGAGTTCGGCTTGTTCTAGGTTCGATTCGAGCTCGGCTTGAACTTTAAATGAGTTAAACTCGAGCTTGATCTTAAGCTCGCGAGCTTCACCGAGCCGATCTCAAATAGTTCACGAGCCTCGATTCAAGCATAAATAGTAATACATATTAACTTTTATCGAGCTTACTCAAGCTGAACTCGAGCTCGAGTTTTTCTTATTGTTGAAAATTAGTGTATGTTTGAATTATTTTGATTGTTATCGAGCTTACTCGAGTTGAGCTCTAACTCGAACTTTTCTTATTATTGAAAATTAGTGCATAATAAATTATTTTAATTGTTATTGAGCTTCAAAAAATTGAGCTCGAGTCTACTCGAGTTTAGGCCGAGTCAAGCTCGAGCCCAGGTCTAGGCTTGGACCCTAACTTGAGCTCGGCTCGAGCTTCAACCAAACTCGAGTTCGGCTCGTTTACAGCCCTACCTCCAGCCAGCAGCCTAAGAAACCAAGGTAGTACACAGGACACTAGTTTTTGATGCCATACCCATTGTTTTGGATGCCATGCCTGTCATTTCTTCTCTCCGCTAACAGCCATGCCCTGCCTTGTCCCACGCCATCCCCCTTTTCTCCCTTGCTAGCTTGGGAAGTGTTGAACAGTAGAGAAGTAGCCAAAATGCGACTGCAGATTTCTTGACCACGTGTCCCCGGTTTCCCCCTCCATTTCCCGAATTTCCTTGCCCTATTTAAAGAAACCGATTGTGTCACTTTGTGTTCCATCCTCTTCTCTCCATCTTGCTCAAATTTTAGCGAGCTTCTTTATCTTGGCCAGAACGTGTGTGTCTTTCCTGACACCAGTGAGCATGCTCACTACAGACGCAGTGAAGACATCGCCGTTCCCGCTCCGTCGGTGAGTCTTTGGCTAAGATGTTCATGTCACATCGTGTTCTTAGTCTTAAGGATCACAAGCCCTCTATTTATTTTGAGTTTCATGCAGCGTATCTCTGGGAACACACATCATGTCTCTCTTCGATTTCTGGTTGCTAGAGCACCCCCTTGGACTTCGCTACCTCCTCTGAACTGACCTAAACCGGAGTAGACCCACATGACATACATCCGGGGAAGATTTAGAAGCACCGAGCATGGCCAGTGTGGCTCGGTGCTAAGTCCAGTGCGGTGCCATGGTTAGGGGTACTTGGGGCACTATAAATAGGAGTTCCCTCAGTTTTGGCATCCCACATCTCATGTTCCCACGTCAATTTCGGTGGGTTTTGATCCTAAAACCATGCCTTTTCTTGTTGATAGGCTAGTTTTAGTCTAGTTCTAGGCGAAGAAGCCCTTGCCTGCTTCAACTTCTCTAGAGGTAACAATATAATCTCTCAAGTTGTTATAATCTTTCATGTTCTAGTTGATACGATCTACTTATAGTTTCCTTCTATTCTATTTGTCGATAATGCAATGTGCTCTTTTTGGATCCATTTAGGATCCTTAGATTGTCATAGCTAGTCCATTTAGTGGAACCTTGCATGCTAGCTTATGATTCATGTTCAGTAGATTGTGTATACTTTAGAAAGATTAGTGCGATCGGGGGTCTGTACCATGGCTAGTGGTGACAACACTAGTGCACAAAGAGAGGACGAAATGTTGGCGGCTAAGTTATGTTGCATCTTGTTCTTGGTCCATAACTGATTTAATAGATTATTTTTTAGATTAGTGGTGTGACGAGTACCGTAGGTGGGTGTGGCTCATATTAGTATGTCAAGAAAAAAGGCCTAGTTCATTGGGTGCGAAGTACCAAGAAGCATGCTACCGTGTGTGTGTACATGATGGTGAAATGGCAACGCTGGTTTTAGGCTAGTTTATTTTTCAGTGATTAGCAATAACCTAGAAACCTAGAGCATTGGTCATCAACTATTTATCATGGCTCGAGATAGGATCACCCTTATGCAATAATTTGGTAGCTCTTGGGGGAGTTTGACGATTGGAGTTAGAAAACCCTAAGGCATGGTAGCTAGCTCCTCATGGATTCAATAACCTTGGAATACACTGGGTGAAAAAGTACAATCGACCCGTACTCTTGTAGTATTTATATTGTGCGTGTAGCGCATTCAACAATGATATAGAAGTACTTTTTGATGACAAATCTACCAGTATAATTTTCATAGGACCAATCTAAATACTTTTTATGTATATTTATGGTCAAAGTTATAAAATGTCGATGCATTCTAAAACGACAAATAAAAAGAACGGAGGGTATCACTCAAGTGGAGACTTAGTCTGGTTAACTGAGAAGCCTCATCCACACCATAATCAACTACCTATTCTTGCATGTTTTTGTGCCTAGTGGGACGTGTAGTTCACAAAAAAGACCAAATCAAGGCAGAGATCCAATTGGCGAAGGCACCACTCCACAGAGCTTTCCATCAGCTATGCAATCATTTGGCTGCCATTGCACGGCTCTAGGCAAGTTTCTAATAACACTCCAGTGCACCCCCTGTGAAAAGATTGTGAAATGCCTTATGAGCTGATAGCTTTTGTTTTGTCCACTTGCCAACCAGCCATCCATATCCAATCAACAAAAGTATCCAAGTAAACGGACTCAAGGCAAGGAACAACAAATGGGAAATGATAGGGCTAGAATTGAAATAACTGGGTGTACACCTCCTAGTTCATGTTTTGAAGTAGCAAAATTATGCTCTTTTGAATGGTATGCATTGTTTGTTAATTGGAGTAGTTGCATATCTGACACTACAATTGGTCATTGTCAATTACCACTACGAAATTATTATATTACTAAGGAATAGTTGGTTGCATGAACAGCTGATAGGAAGGAAGCTAACACATACCTCTACATATACAAAAGAAATAAATTTATATAGACATTACAATTCCATAAAAAATGCTCAAGTATCCCTCATCTATCAGCTTCCTCAATACTAGGAGTATAGCCCTGGCAATCAGCACCTCCGCTAGACAACCACCTACTGTCGCGGAGGTTGGACACACTATTTTTTATCTTTGTTTTAAACAGCGATAGTTGCTGATTTTTAAAAGCTAAAAGTTATTTAGAACATGTTGGCTTCTTAATACGATTTTTTTTCTTTTTCTTTATATTATCCATAAAGATATAACAACGTTTTTATTTTTTTTTTCTATTTTTAATTGAATACCTTAAAAAAGCTAACATATATTACAATAGCATTTCAGTTAAAAGTCACAACAAAAAATCACAACACTTTGGAATAGAGCCATAATAGAATGACTTGATAGAATCAAATCTTATTGCCTTCTCCGCAAATATTTTCAAATCTTTGAAAACGTAGAATGGTCATTTGCATATAGTCATACGCTTTAGCCATTGTTGGAATAACATGAAGTGTATTTTCCAATGGGATTGTAGGGGGCACATTTTTCCTTCTAGAGTGAAAAATTCGCAAATTCAAAAATATGCAGTGCAAACTATGTAAATCATCCTAGTTAATTTGAGGTAATCCTTTAAACCTATGTTAGCCAGAATAGTGAAGATAGAAAAAAGATAGGACATCATACGCTTGTTTAGGCTTAGCTTTCTGGCTTTCAACTTATTTTTCACTATTCTGAATTTCGTCTTTTTCTAACTTTTCGGATTTTTTAAAGTTTTTTTGCCGGTTCTTTTTTCATATTCGTTTGTATTATACATGTTGGGCTAACCCATTTTTTCTATTTAAAAAATTTTTAAATTAAATTATGCCAAATAAGCCACCATCAGTTATATTGTAATTTTAGTCAGTTACAGTGTAATTTCAGTCATAAGCCACAGAAAATAAGCTCAACTGAACGGGACTTTAAGTCTAATTATACTGAACTTTTGATATAACAGAAACACATATCGTATTTATAATACGATAGTACCAACGTACTTAACCTTTTAAACCCTGACAAACCGTGCTTTGGGCCGGCCTGGTTGAAAAGAGTGTGTGCACACAGAATCTTCAGAGTGGCAGGGCTGTTTGGAGGGGGCAGTTAGTTGTGGGGCCCACAGGACAGTAGGTTACAACGACCCCTAACCACTGGGGTGTGTGGCCTGCCGCCTGTGGATGCAGCTGCCGCTTTAATGCCACTGGAAGTGAAGTCCACTTTGCTGAGAGTGTGAAGCACTCCACTCCACTACTACTGCTACAGCTCCTCTCTCTCACGTCTGCCCTCTCCGTTCTTAATTAGGCTCTAATAATTTCGACTTGAACTGATGTCTGATTTATTTTCTATTATTCATAAATTTTATCTTTTTTAAAATTTTTAACTTTTTTGAGCTTTTTTGCCGGTTCTTTTTTCCCGGATTCATTCGTGTTACCCGTGATGAGTTAACATATTTTTTTTCTATTTTTAAAATTTTTAAATTTAATTAAGCCAAATAAACCACCTTCAGCTACAGTGTAATTTCAACCACAAGCCACAGCTTTTCAGTCCAACTAAACGGGGCCTTAGTTAGCGACTCTACTACTCGACTTGAGCAAACACCCAGTGCAACACACACCATCGCGCACACTTTCTTTATTGGAATCCCATCACACACCCCAGAGATAAGACTTCTCTTGTAAAATAATCAGACGAAAGTTTCAGTTCTATGTCATTAGTAGATAAGTACATATATCTTACCGAAAGTTGCACGGAACTCTTTGATCAGTTTATATGCAAGAACGCAACATAAATTGCTTTTGTATTTAGCCAAGAAAAAACAAAATAGGGGTGGGGGGGGGGGGGAGGGGATAAGATCAAATTGAGGATTGTATAGTAATATATATTAGGTCAGGATATTATCTTATGAATAGTACTGACGTCTAGCCAAGTTTTCCAAATATAATGGTTGTTGACAAGCTGGGATGGAAGATTAGTCCTAATTAAGTAAGTAAATGATCAACTGTTGCAGAGTAATGACACTAGGGTAGGTGAATTGTATAAATCCTGCATGTGTATATTTCGGAGATGAGGGCAGTGATGAAGTGTATATGCATTAAGAAAACTTGAGCACTCCCAAGCTCCATGTGCCCTTATATCTGCAAACACCTGCATTTACTCCCCAGAGATGCACTGGATCAATGATGAGTTAGGCTTTATTTTGAGGCTTAATTAGGCATCTCTAGGTTAAACTTAACACCCCACTTCGATGCATCTTGTGTTTAATTGGGAGATTTCATTGTGATTTTCTTAGATCAGTCATGAGCTAGTTCATTGTGATTTTCTTAGATCAGTCATGAGCTAGAGGGATATGTATCTCTGTGAGCTATCAATTGGAGTGTGCAACTGTTCAAAGTAGTGGGTACCAATCAATTAGCCGTATCTCTCTCAGAAAATAATTAGTCATGTCACACATAATCTTAGATTTCTTTAATTGGGACATCTCTTGGCACGAAGCTTCTGTCACAAAATCTCATCACTTCCAAGTTATCCTACAGTCTATACTGCAAACTAATCAATCTTGATCTGCAATGTAACTAATTCTAGTACTGAGGTATTGATTTACACCATCAACATTGTTATTAAAGCTATAAATTGTAATAGTGATGGAAAATGCACAAGAGCATTCTCCAATGGTGAAAATAGAGAATAAAATAACTTACACAGTGTGTTATGATCCCTTTATGATGGCGGTTAATTACGCATGGTGTACATCAAAATTTAATTTGCCAAAATAAATACTTCTATCGAACAATGATCACTCGTTAACCATGGTGTGTAGCATTGAAGAATCTCATGGGGGATTTGTTGGTTAACGAAAAGGAAGGCCTACTTAGAATTTTGAAGATCACATACCAAAGTGTTGTGTTGACATGTTTTATTATTAGTTTTCAATGCAGGTGGAGCATAGCATAGAATATGGTGGTACGATTGAGGCCTGGTGTGGTTGGGAAGGTGGAAGTGATGTTGACCAAACCTATTACTAGTTCATTTTTTTAATGAACGAACAACTCTATAAGTTACTTATTAATTAATGAAGCGGTTAAGCCAGATTATATTCGGTAATTGTGAAAAAAACATTAATTTTTAAGAACTTACTTTGAATAAGCAAATTGCAGGCAAATTCCAGCTGATGCTTGTAAGGAAAAAAAATATCAGTATTTGCAGAGTTCCCACCCAGATTCTGATGAACAACTGGTGGGCACACGAGAAACTAGACCCGTTTGGAACGAAGAAATTTCACTAGAATGTTGCTGGAATCTCACAGAAAACAGCTTAATTCACACAGAAATTGGGAAAAAAAAATCTCCCGTGTTCGAAACAGGGCCCTAGCTATCTTGGTATGCTATATAAGCATAGTAGTGGCAATTTGAGACTATTATTAAAGGGCGTATCCAGTGCCAAAGCTCTCACACTGTGTGGGGTCTGAGGAAGGGGATTTTCTAGACAGTCTTTCCCCTGCTTTGTAGAGAGGCTGATTCGAACCCACGACTTTCAGCGCACAATGGAGAGACTCCACCAATGCGCCAGGCCGCCCTTCCAATTTGAGACTATTATTCTGCACACTAACATAGTTACTACTAAAATAGCAAGGGCAAAAATCTCAGAAGATTATACCAGAAGTCAGGGAAATATTGGAGGCCAACACTACAATACAGGGGTGTGTGTTGGTTGGAGTTGGGGGCCTCTCACTGTTAAGGGGCAGGGTCTGGGCTGCCACTCGGTTACCACGTTGCCTCCTTGTCCACTCCCGGATACTCTGCACCTCCACCACCCTCCCCCTAACCACACTCCTAATCACCCAACTAATCGCCCTTTTAAGCCTTGATCAGCTGTCCATCTTTATTGGCTCGTACACATTCCAGTACATACTAAAAGCCTGCCATTAAGTTAATGACAAACCTGCCATTAAGCTCATGAGAAATTCAAAAAAAAGTTTGCATTTTATTGGCTTTGTTCTTTTCATCTTCTAAAAACTATTTTTCGGCTTTTCTAAAGTAACTAACTTTTAAATGAAGTATTTTTTCAATATAGGATCTACTAGTTAATTATAGTATATACTTTACTGACTTCATTTATATTGGTAAAAATCGCACATAAGTTTTTGTTACTCTATAATCTCTCGTACAAACAACTTAAAATTTATAAGCTGCAGCTAAAAAGTACAGGCCCTATAGCTGACCATCGAT
Source organism: Dendrocalamus sinicus (assembly GCA_036346575.1). NCBI lineage: Eukaryota > Viridiplantae > Streptophyta > Magnoliopsida > Poales > Poaceae > Dendrocalamus > Dendrocalamus sinicus. The sequence continues at coordinate 44,573,657 of CM070650.1, read as the reverse complement.
TCAGAGTACAGTTTGTGATGCTGTGCTGGTGCAGAGGATCCTAATGCTGATCACCTAACGTGGCATTGGAAGAGCTGGGTTGGGCGTGTTTGCAACTTGCAAAGGAACCTTGCCCAATGGAAGCAGCCAGGGATGGAGTCTTTTCTTGGTGGTAGAGCAATAACCAAACCAAAACCCAAGCTAACTCCCAAAACGATTGGATGATGATGATGATGTAGAGAGAGGTGAGAGAGATCACATAATAGCACACACCTAGAGAGAGAGAGAGAGAGAGAGAGGGAGAGAGCTCACTCCCTTTACGTGAGCACAATGCCAAGTACTCACCTTTTCCAGCTCTCTCTCTCTCTCTTACTTGCTTGCCACTTTACACCCGTTTGCACTCATCGTCAGCTCACTTCGGATGAATGATTATCACACAATGACAATGCTCCGCTCATAAGCTAGGGATCATAGTCCCGAACAAAGAAGGGAACTGAATCAGAGTCATATTCGCTAGCCGTGGTCATATTTGATACGACTTAGTGTATACACCGCTCAGTGCCACATCTAGCACAGTGTCTGGTAAGGATATGATGACTAATTCGGATCACACTTTAACATTAATCCTGATCAAATCTAGCAAAGAATACAACTCATGATCAAATGAATTGATCACTAGCAAGGGAACACAGGGGTCACTAATCAGATGTCACTGAATGAATTAATAGAATTAATCACACAAGGTCAAATTTCAAACATTTGTAGCAATAATTCACATCACCCATTCCAAATTTCCAATCATTTGAACAAACAAGGGAATAAAAATGACAAAAGAAAAAAGAAAAGAATATTTAGATCACTGGTGGGCATGTATGTATGAAGAGAGATGAGAAGCAGGGAAGCTAATTACTCTGTTGCTAGTAGTGGCAGTCAACCAAGGCCGACGCCGACCCTGGGAAGAGCAGAGGCGACCTATCCTTCACGGCGAATGCGAACGCCGCCGGCGACGTCGCCGAAGTCTCGCCGTCTTCGCATGGCGCTGGCATGTTGAGATCCAGCTCCAGGAGGCTCTTCTCCTTCCTCGGCCCGTCCTCCTGCGCAGAGACCGACGCCGACGCCGACGCCGACGCCGGCGCGAGCGGTCGGTGCCGCCGCATGTGCCCGCCGAGTGCCTGCCCGGAGGTGAACTCGGCGCCGCATATGGAGCACTCGTGCACCCTCGGCTGCTTCGAGCTGCTCATGATGGTGGCGTTCGTGTCCACTACTTCTTGCTTTGGTATTGCTGGGATTGCGAGTACTGTTGGATCGGTGGTTGCCTGCGTTGGTGGCGGCGGCGGCGGCTTCTCCTCGGCGGTGGTCGTCTCCGCGACGGCAGGCTTCTTGTCCTCGGATGGCGTCGTCGGTGGCAGCGGCGGTGCAAGGCGAGGCTTCTTGTGGCTGGTGCGGTGGCCGCCGAGAGCCTGAAAGGACGGGAAGCACTTGTTGCACGTCTTGCACTCGTACACGAACTCGCCGGAGGCGCCGTCGACCGGACGCCTGCTCTGAAACTTGCCCTCCTTCGCCGCCGCCACCGCCGAGTCAGCATCCCGAGCCGGCGGCACGGGACGGGCGCCGTGGCCGCCTCGGGCGAGTAGCATGAGGCAGAGCGCCATGTCCTCCTCCTCCTCGTTGACGCACCCGGACGCGGCCTCGTCGGCTCCCGACCGCGACGTGGAGCCCTCCGTGGCGGCGGACGACGACTCTGCGGCGGCGATCACCGCGACGCGGCGCCGCTTGCTGCGCTTGCCCTTGACGACGACCGCCGCGAGGGCGAGCGCTGGCACCATCGCGCCGGGCGGCGCGCCGGCCTCTTCTTGGACGTCCATGAGGTCTGCGTCTGCGTAGGTGACAAACAAGAAGGGGAGGAGAATACAAGGTGGAGTGTGTGGAAGTGGGAAGGAAGGTTGGTGACGATGCGTAGAGGGATCGAGGGAGGTGGAGGATGGAGGGGAAGGAATGGTATGCTGTGGCGAGGTGATGCAAGCGTGCTGTGCGTGCTGCTGCTAACAAAGTGGATGTCAACAAGGCCAGATGGAGAAACTTTCGAGGTTGATGCACGGTCCTGATATTTTGGATTTTGGTTTTCGTCTTTTAACTTCTAAAGAACCAGAATAATCTGTACGGTTTTTTGAAGTGAATTTTTCAAACGGTTTTTCAAACCTAAATTTATACATGTCATCTGTATCGACATATCTACCGTCAGCTGTCATATTAAAAAGTAAATACAAAAACTATGAATGTAGTCTAAAAGAATAGACCCGGTACATGGCTGCCTTGGCTGCTAATAATCTATGGCTGCTGTGGCTGGCAATAAACTAGTGCCGGATAGGTTGGGTCGTGTTGCGCAAGTTGTGGATTTTGGATTGAAAATTGCAGAGTCAAAACTCGAAAAAGAAGAGAAATCTGGTCCGTCTATCATCTGTCCGACGGACGAACAACGTGGGAATTTGTATGGCTATTCGGATACGAGCTTACACCCGTTTTAGGACTATACACAGGTGCTTGTCAATTACTGACAGGTTGAGGTCTGCACTTGTGTGATGGCTATGTTTGTAAATAAGGTGCAAGGCAACTAAGGTGGTTGGGGTTATCTTCAGTATTACTTGGACTCACTGATGTGTGGGGGCAATCGTTCAACAAAACCTACATATTAGTGGCTAAGAGGCATGTTAGGACCATTGAAGTTGAGTTGTTAAGGAGACTAGTTACGTACTTGTATGCTGTAACGGAACTTATTGAATGTATAAAGAATTATGTTATAGAAGAGAGTTGCTCTGACCGGTTGAAAAGTGTAGAATGGTAAGAAGTTAAGAGAATAGAGCGGTTAGAGCAGAATGGATATATAACCATCAACTTATTTTTTTTATAATAGTAATGATATGCACATTAGTGTCTAATGGAGTCTACAATGTACCATATTTAATGACAATTACATTGCAATCTCACGTAGTAATTTGCCGAGCAAAAGCTGCTCAATCTAAAAGTCCAAGTAGCAGTACAAAATGACACCACATTCCAAGGATCCAGGATATAACCATTGATCGCCGCCGTCGCCACCTTTGACGAAATTTACAGTGGTGTGCCGCCAATAATTTTGGCTCCCCTGGTAACATGGAGACGCCATGCTCAGCCAACAGCAAGGTCAATGTGTCACTGACAGATGAAGATTACAATGAACAGGCATGTATTGGATATTTGTGCCATCCAGTCTTTTTTTCCTTCTTCCATGACACCGCTATTGGAGACTTTGTTTTACAGGTGAGAAAACGGTGTAACAGAGGAAGCCATGTCAATTGAGTACATCGTGCATCAAGTACCGTAGAAATTCTAGTTCGATGATTGGTACTGTTGAGAGGTGACTTATATCCTGCCCTTGATAGGATTTAGAGAGATGTGCTAAATAAATTCTAGATGAATCTTAACTAAATTAAAATTCCTATTTATCTTTGGAGTATAATTTCTACCTCACTTTAGGGGAACACTATATAGAACTATGAGGTGTAGCCATAGAGAATTCAAGCCACAAATCAACATATCCAAAGCAAGAGGCGTACGAGAGAATTAGATGCTAGGTTATTTTTTAGCACTAAATTCTTGTATAGGACAAAGATCCAATGGTCCTAAAAGGTTCAAGAGAGTTATGAGAGAGCGACAATCCGTGATGTTGTGTTTAAAACAAATTTGCGGTCGGTTTCACTAAATCTTTCTCTCTCGTCATAATTATTTTAGTATAGTTATTTTGGTTTTCTCTACGAGATTCATCTACTTTATTTTTGATACTATGCATGCTCATGCCGTATCTTGCAACTCTGATCTGATCTGGAGCTGTTGTGCATAATAAGGGGTATTAGAGTATAACAACTAGTATCAAAGCCAAGATTAGATTAATATGATTTGCAAGAAGGTCGGCAAAATGTCAAATGGTGCAAAACCAAGATCGATGTCGATGATGTGAAATCTAATAAAGAAATTTAATGGCGAAAAAAATTTCAACGTGTGGTAATATGTGGTGAAAGATGTTCTTATCCAACAAGGGTTAATAATGATCTTGAAGAGGATAAACCAGAAAAGATGTCCGTTGAACACTAGAAAGTGATGGAGTGAAACATTGTTAGTATAGGTAAAGTAATCGGTGATAAAAGATAATTTGCTAAAGAAATTATAGAGTGACCTAAAAGAATGGTATATGGTAAATTACTGACAAACCGATGAGTGCTGAAGTGACTATTTTACATGTTTCACATGAAAGAAGACAAATGGTTCGTTGGCTATCTCAATAGCTGAATAGTGTGGATGAGAAAAACAACAAGGTCATCAATTTAGTTTCATCCCTACCATCATCATGGGAGCAATTGTGATGAGTATTCTTGTTGGAAAAAGCATTCTCAACTTCAATGAGCTAGCCGCATATGTATCAGAGGCAGAGTCCTTGAAAAAGCTATTGGAATCTTCATCCTTAGGTGATCAAGTATTGACTACTGTAGTTATTGTAGGCAAAAACAAAAGTCATAGGAAGAAGAAGGGTAATAGCAAGAGCACACGTTTATACTATCTATGTGATGAGAAATGTCAAATCATAAAGGATTGTCCAAGTTGAAGCAAATAAAAGGTGCATGCTTAGTAGCAATAGTAAAAGATGATTCAAACATACTTATTGTCAGTCAATCATATACTTCTCATGAATAGATATTTGATTAGATTGCTTATTCCATATATGTTCAGTGAGAAAGATGTTTGATGAAGGTTCTCTATACCCAGCTTGTGGAACTATTCACTTGGTGTATTGTAAGGAGCATGCAATTACTGAAGTGGGAATGGTTACCTTGGTGATGCATGATGGAGCACATTGCACATTGGCGGGAGTTCGATATATTCCTGGCTTAAAGAAAAATATAATATTTGTGAGGTCGCTTGAACTGTAAAGTTGTGACGTATCACTTTGAGGTAGAGTTATGCTGATTACTGTAGGATCGAAATGAGCAACTAGAGTGGGTGAATAGGAGCCTATACAAACAAATGTCTTTCTAAAAATCTTTTTCTTTATCAAGACCATAATTCTTTCACTCCAGTAGTTAAGGGAAGCTATAAATATCAGAGCCTAGGCACCTACAATGAAATCTCTAAGAAAAATAAATCAAAACAAGGTTTTACCCCTCAGCATGGTCCTACTGCCTTCTAATGTGTGGTCATACCATAGGGGTGTGGTCCTACCAAACTTTACATGATGGCCATACCACAACTTTAGATCAGCACTGAAAATTCAGCCGAGCAAAACATAAAACCAGACAACTTTCACGTGGAAGCTCCAAGACTTGAAATTTGAACCAAAATTAGATCATAACCTTAAGAACCTAAACCAACAAGAGCTCTTTCTAGAATGTACAAAAGTTGGGACCTTTTTTGTTCTCAAAGCTTAGCTGTACCAAAACCAGATTGAAATCATAAAACAAGCTGACTTTCAAACCAGACCTCCAAATCACTTGAAACTTTACACACACCTTGTCTAGAATATTAGGAACCTATTCTAATAAGAAATAGATGAAAAGCTTTCCAAAGTTTTGATCGTTTTCAATTCGAAATCAAGTTAGACCAAAATTGGGCAAAAACTAAACCTTGAGCTAAATGCTTGATCATGGGTTGTAGGTGGTCAAGATAACCTTGGATCAATTTCCACACGTTCTGGCAAGCAAAACCACAACAAGAGATTAAGCCAAAAATTCAAGAAATAAAATACCCAAGATTGCACCCTTTTCAAGCTAAAACCAGGCAAACTTAAGAACTTGCGAAGAATAAGTATCTAGATAGATGAGATCCAGTCTCTAAGGGACATTTCTGTCACAAGTCATTGGCACAATGCTAGATCAAGAGGGGATAAAGAAACACTAAAATCTAAGCTAAATTAAAAAATCAACACTTGAGTATATGAGAGAAAGACCTAGATGAATTTAGAGATTCAGTTTCCACTTAATCTGATCTGAAGGTTACGGCGCATAAAGAGTAGCATCAAAGTATAACAGGTACCCACAAATTCACTCAGAGGGGTAGTCTCCGTAAAGATAGCACTAGGTGGCGGGCAAAACTATGATCTAAACCACATAGTTTATTGCCACAAATGCAAGTTTGGCAGTAGTCTCGGATGGAAGTTTGCAAGTGGGCTCGCTCATAGCATAATCATTAAGCATCACGTTCAAGTTTCTTTTGAAACGTACGAATTTAGTAAAATTTTGGTACAAATTTTACATGAAATATTTTAATTCTTAAAAAAACTACGATTATGCGTTCCAAATGGGTTTTGTCTAGCCAAGAATCAAGAAATATCCTACGCTAGTGCGCCAAGAACATTTCGGTATGTCATAGTAACTACCTACACGCCGCAAGCCAAAGACTAGTAGTGACCGACTGCTAAACTTGAATTATTGTTAGTCACTGTCAAGTATAAGTCCATTTTCTTATTGCAATGAAATGTGTTCCTTCCCATTAAAATTGCGCTAAAGTAAAATTTGAAGTTCGGATTTCATCATCCAAATAACATTTATGTGATTGTTTCAAGCACACGTAGGGATGTGTGAAGTGGTTGAAGCAATTATTTCATCCTTGAACAGCTACCATGAAATTAGCTTGTCACTACACTGTTTGGCGAGCATGAAATTGGCATATCAGTACACTGTTTTGGCATAAAGATGAGGAGACAAAAGGTGGAAAGTGTCTTGGTGGAGACTTGAAGTGAAGCGAAGTGATTTTAAGCTTCGAAAGAACTTTCGATAAAATAGGACTTCTCTTTGTACTTCTTTTCTTCCTACTCCTTACTTAATTTCCGAGATCAAGTAAAGGCTAAACATAAAACATGGGGAAAAAAATCTGCCTTTACTTCCTTTTCACTTTCTCTCTTGCTTCACTTTATGTTTTTTTTTTTGAGACTTTGCATTGTCGTACTGCTATCGAAATTGCAGTACATTCATGTTCATTGCTATACTATATATGGGTGTTTCTTCCAGTAAATTTGTATTTCCAATTTTACCACTTCACTACCCTCTCACTTTAGGTCCCGTTGGAATGTAGGAATTTTTGCATCAGAGTAGTCTTTTAAGTTATGACCGAAATTGATAAAGATATCACTTCTATGCATATAACCAATATTCTTTATAATAGATCTGAACATATGGACTTGCAAGGTCCAATCACAAGAGCTCTCACATGTCAATTGAATTATCAGATAACGTCGTTTCTAGGAGAGAATTTTGTTCCTAATAAGAATATGTTGCTACTTAATATATGTGATGTTCTTTTAATCAGGAACTTAGGAGTTGATCATAAAGGAAGGCATACACAATTCAGTTCGGTATCCGGAGACAACACTGACTTCAAATGAGCATAACTTTCACATACGGACTTCGTTTGAGCTCCACGAGTACTTGATTGAAAGCTTATCTCATTCCCTTTCCAACAGATCTTGTTCCCTTTCCAACGGATCCGGCCTCACCTCCAAATATCTTCTGAGCGTGCCACAATCACCAAACTAAATCAGAGCTGATTTTGAATCTAAGTCCAAAGGTGCTGCGCCACCTCCACTTGGGCCCATAGGTCTTGTATCTCCTAGGGTTGCTTGCCCACCACCCTTAGCCGCCATCTCCTAGCCTCTCTCTCATATATTTAGTCATCAGCCTCCTTTGAACTCTTTGGGTTTTGTTGAATGAAGTTTAGTTTTGTTACTTTATACTTTGTCCTCTTGTTCGGCGAGATCAACAGTGATATTGTTCTTCAGAACCCGACTTATCAATACAATTTCAATTCCTATTCACAATTTTAGATTGCTTATTTATCTTGTCCTTGTGTGCTTCTTCGGTGTATGCATGAATAGATCTTCATGATCAGATCATCCGGGTATTTGTGCACGGTTTATAATGACTTGTCGAGTAGTTTAGCAATTGCGTGGTTTCAAGCCTTGCAAGTTTATAGCTAGGATCATGAGAGTTAAGCGACTACTACTGAATTTACCATCTCATCGAAAGATCAAGCCATAATAGGACCTTCGTGGTTCATCAAGTGGTATCAGAGCTACCCTTGATCAGTGAGAATTTTTTTTGTTACCTACAGTCCACAAAGCCATGAAAGTCAAAAAAAAAATATTAGGGTTACTTCATCCTATCTAAACCAATATGTGCCTTGCAATTTTCTTTTCGGTATGTCACTTGTTGAATTTTTGGTTGCATCATCGTATCTAGTTGTTGATTTCTAGTTCTAGTTGGCGTTGCCTGATCGATCTTTTAGGGTTTTTAGTTTTTGAATCTAAAATAGAAAATTCATGGATTAGAACTTCTCTAATGCGCACCAAAAACTAAAAATTCATGTGTTAGAACTTCTCTAATCCGCGCAAAAAACCATTTCGAAAGAGTTCATATTCATTTCCGCTTTGTTACCACGAAATCGAGAGGATTGATATGATCTCTTGGGTGAGTTGGTGTCCGAGTCCAGCATCCAGCCTTTGCTATTATTTGTGCCTTGCGGCAAACCCTACAGTCAGCCAAACCAGAAGGAGAAAGAGGCAACCGCATAAAACAAAAGCCGAGGGAAAAAATGTAAAAAAAGAGAGAAAAGAAAAGTGAGTCAAAATTGGTGGAGTCCTTTTACATATAGCCACAAGCTTTCACAAAAGATTTAAGCAAGTCTGGCCCACAGGATTGAAAGATATAGTAGTTTCAAATTGAGTCCGAGTCAGTTTCTAGTCTGTCGGGACCCGGAGCAACGACTCCAGAACCCTCTGTGTAAATCGCACTAGTCCAGGATCAGCTAGTGCACACAGTGATAACAGGGATACATATCAAGCACAATGACAAACTTTATTTAACTGAATATAGGCCTGATGGCCAAAGTTTACATCAATGGTTCATAAACCAAAATTAAATACAAGAAGCAGAAGAAATAAACCAAAGCGGAAGAAGCCCACTGAGCCTGTCCACAGGCAAACGACAGTAAGACGCGGCCTATACGTTCTGATCCTCACCGAAGTTGAAGCTGTCCTCTTGCTCGAAGACTTGATGTTGCGAATCGTCGAAATCGAACTCTCCGGAAAAGTCGTAGTCTCGGTTATGGTGAAACATGCACGGTCGGCTCGCAGCGAGGAGAGAAGCGATGGCGCGGTTTGGCCACGGTGGTCCGGCGATGCTCCGGCGAAGTTCCGACGAAGGCGAGGGAAGCACCGCGTAGAACGCGCAAGGGAGAAGCCGGTGGTGTGGTCAAAAGTGGCGGAACTCCACTGAAGAAGGCACAAACGGCCGATGAACGCCGTTCGGTTGAGAAAAGAAAAATGGTGATTACGGAGAGAAGGAAGGGAGAGAGGATTGAAACTTTCGGGGGTGAATGAGGATGAGGAGGGGCACCTGATGCTCCCTTTTATAGTGGTGGAGGTGGACGAGAGAGGGAGATCAACCGACCATGTCATTTAGAGCAACGGTTTCATTTTCGTGTAAATGCACATAAAGGTGGAGGGAAACGGTTGGGAATGGAGGAGTCATGAAGAGAGCAAGTGAATGCACTTGATTTCACGAAAAATCGTTGAGAAATTCATGAGGAATGAGAGCTTTAAAATCTTGTTCATGGCGGCCACGTTCGGGAAGAAACCAACGGACACATTGGAGAAGAAGGCAGGAGAGAGAAAACGGGAATAAAAAAATAATATTTTTCCCCAAAAAAATAAAAAGATAAATTAAAAAAATTTCAAGAAAATTTTACAAAAATCCTTGGAAAACGAAAATACGAAACAAAATAATTTCGGATTTAATTGAGGTATATTTTAACCATTAAAAATATTTTTACTTTCTAAGCTTTAATTTAATTCAAATAAATTCAAAAATTCCAAAATTTTAAAAAGAGGATAGAAATGGATAGATTGAAATTTTAGATGAATTTAGAAATTTGAATGGGCTCAATCGGAATTAAAATGAAGAAATACGAGCTTTTGAAAGTTCGAAAGGAGAGAAAAAGAATAAACTGATTTTCAGGAATTATTTTTGAACTGAAAAACAGATTATGATGTCATCAAGGGAAATGATTTTTAGAGGAATTATTTTTTTGTGGGAAAAGGGATTTATGATGTTAGGGTGACGTCAGCAAGGATTTTGATTTTCTGGCTGAATTATTTTTCAACAGAAAAAGAGTTTTATTCACTGACAGGTGGGACCGGCTTTTGTGGACTGGGTCCATGGACTGGGGAGAAGGCTGAGGTGGCACGCGTCTAGCGTAGCATTTGCATGGCTCACGGCTGCTGAGGTGGCGCACGGGGACTGAGGGCATCGACGAATGGCGGCGCTGCTAGGGTTGGCGAGGGGTGCGCGAGAGGGAGGAGGACATGGCGAGTTTAGTGCACCTTGGCATGATGCTCGGAAATGCTCGGTGGTGGCCGGCGACGAGGATGCAGGGGTGGCGGAGTGAGGGCATTGGCGGCGGGGCTCTTCGGCGGAGGGGCGGAGGATGCGCGCACGGGCCTGGCGAAGGTGGAGGCGATGAACGGCTGTCAGTTACACCGAAGTTAAGGTCGGCGCAAAGGCGAGTAAAGAGGGAGGTAAGCGGGGTTTAAAGTGGGGAAATGGTGGAGGCTGAATGCGGGAGTGATTAGGCTTTTAATTGTAGCAAATGCTCGGGCTAATGAGAAGAAACCGCCAAATTTAAGAGCTCGGGCGGGGCATCAAATGGTGGCGGTGGAAGGTTGAAGAAGGCAAGAAGAAGCTGACAGGCGGGGTTGGACTGTTGGCGAGAGAGAAGAGAGAGAAGAAAGAGCGGACGGTCGGATATGCGACGAGTGGCGCATGGAGAAGATCAAGGCCATCGGATTGAAACGAAGGGGTAAGTGAAGGCGGGTGGCTGAGATTAAACCGGGTGAGGATGGATTGAATCAGGGAGCGACACGTGTTGGCCGAGGAGAGAGGTTGAGGATTAAATTTGATTTAGATTTTCAGGAACATTAAGAAGGTTTAAAAATACTTAGAAAATAGGAAATAAAGTCTAACAATTCCAGAAAAATTCACAGAAATTCCTGGGAATGTTTTAGACTTAGGAAAAATATTTCCAATTTAAAGTTAGTCTTTTAATTTTTATGAAAATACTTTTTAGCTTTGAAATTGATTTTTATAATCCTGAAAAACACAGAAAATCTAGATAAAAGCCAAATGCTTTTAAAATAATTAATTCAAAATAGAATTTTTATAGAAATTCAAAATACACTTTATTAAAAATAGTTTCATCTTTTACTTAAACTAGTTTTCAAAATTAATGCCTCTTTGAAAACTGAAAACAGGCAAATAAAATCTCCAAAAAGTCAAGCAACCAAAGAACACTTGATTTTATTTTAAATTAAAATAACTTTTAATATTTTTTTACTAAATTTTTTGAAATAAACAGTTGGACTGTTACATAGTCCGAGTAGAAATGCGATTCCGAGACACCTTCAGTAAAATGGTCATAACTTTTGCATACAGTGTCTAGTTTTGAAATTCTTGTACTCGTCGTAAAGACAACAACAAGCCCGATCGATTCCTATAATTTTTTCAAAATTGTCCATCTTCAACCTCAAATTTACACTGCAAGTTTTTGGTTTCTATTTTTGCCCTTTTTCTTGGTCTTCCCATTGGAATTTGGGTTTCGCCTCAACCGCAAAGTTGTGAATTTCATCAAAAATTTTCAAACAAGCACATATAAGCCATATAAAACTTTGTTCTCTTTCATCTTTAAGACTAGGTGTTGTTTCTGCTCAAACTAGAGGGTTGTTTACATTGCATGTTATACTGTTTTGTGTGCTCTACATCATGTGAACAATCTTGTGCCCTTAGACAGAAGTTTGAGTAGTGGGCTAGCATCTCTCCTAGAACTTGGTGTGAGATTTTCCTTGCTTACATCAACTCACATTGATCTTTGTGTATGCGTCCATACACTGGGCTTCATTACCTATCTTTTTCTAAGCTAAGATCAGCAACATTGTCTAGTATTTTGAACAATTATTTAACTTGCAATTACTGATTTGATTGTTACTAATCCTTCCTACCATATTGAAGCCTATCTTAGCTCCACCTTCTACCATCGTATAGATACCATTTGCTTGCAATCGCTTTGCCAATCTTTGGGAGTGTTTGACACCAACACTAGTTGACAGTCACCGTCTATTTTGCTTGGTAAGAATCGGTAAGAATTTGGTATAAGCTTGAGTCTGAGCGATTTTCTGTTGAACCTCCAACACCTAATAGTGATAAGGACACATACACCGTGATTTGTTCCTTGTTTTCTACTAACAATGGCAGGTTCCGCTGATCACTCTAAGGAGGAACACCCTCTGACATCTCGTATAAAAAGAATCATACAACACTTCACGTGTTTGATGAATCAACAAATCCGAGCATCTTGAGGTGGCTATTAACGCCATCCACACACGTGTGGAGCATTTGAGAGAGCTCCACCACCACAAGCTGTAGTTCCTATACCTGCTGCCCCCGCTGCTGTTGGCATTCCACAACAACGCCATGCCCCTTCCGTTGCTCAGTCATGGGCTGAAGAGGTAGAACAACAAGATGAGGTCGATAATGAAGTAAATCAGTATGTTGCTGATATGGAGTCCGATCGAGGTTTCAACCCCAACAATGATCATGATAATCGACGGAGATGCTTCAATCGATAAGGTATGAGGAGAGATCCACCATGTCAGGTACGTGACCATAATGATGCGTTTGGTAAAATTAAATTCACTATGCCTTCTTTTGCTAGAAAAATATGATCCCGATACTTATCTCACATGGGAGTTAACCGTAGAAAAAAATTCATTGTCATGAATTCCCTATAGATAAGAAAGTTAGGTCTGCTACTAGTGAGTTATCTGACTTTGCATCTATTTGGTGGAGTGAATATTGTCATACTAATTAGAACATACCTAGAACATGGAATGCTTTGAAGATAGCAATGAGACATAGATTTGTACCTTCATATTATTCTCGTGATATGCTCAATAAATTGTAATACTTCAAACAAGGCAATAGGTCAGTAGAGGAATACTATTAAGAATTGCAAATTGGTTTATTGCATTGTGGTTTAGAAGAAATCGAAGAAGCTAAAATAGCTAGATTTTTAGGAGGTTTAAATTGTGAAATCTAAAACATACTTGATTATAAACAATACAATTCTATCACTCGCTTATTTCATCTTACTTGTAAAGTTGAAAGAGAGGTACAAGGACATCAACCTAGGAACAAGGAAAATTTTGCAGGTTATTTTGCAGGTCATGGACAATCAAGAGCACCATTGTCTCCCTCCAGTCGAACACCTGCACCTACGAACTCCTCCAACAGCCAACGCCCATCTACTTACACTACACCTTCACATGCAATGGAAACAAGCAAGAGCATGGTACAAGCCTCCGCACAAAGATCATCTTCGTTTACTTCAATGGGTCGAGCATAAGAAACACAATGTCATCGTTGCAAGGGTAATGGACACATGATGCGGCACTACGCTAGCAAGCGAGCTCTCTTGATCAAGGATAATGGTGAGTATATTTCAGCTAGTGACATTGAGAAAGAATATACTATGCTTGCAACTAACCCTGCAGGTGATGACCATGAATCTAAGCGAGAAGAGGAAACAATATGGTGCTAAAATTTCAGATAAGTATGAAAGCCTTATAGTGAAGCATATACTTAGTGCACAAATGGAGCATGTTGAGTAGAATCAATGCTACAATCCGTTCCAAACAAAACTTGTCATCAAAGAGTGTTCATGTTGTGTGATCATTGATGGAGGAAGTTGCAACAATTTGACGAGCATGGACATGGTTGAGAAGCTTGCATTGACCACACCACAGCACCCTCGTCCATATTACATTCAATGTTCAACAGTTGTGGTAAGCTGAAGGTAACCCGCATTGTGAGAATACAATTTTCTATTAGTTCTTAATGATTATACTGATTGTGATATAGTACCTATGCAAGCATATTCTTTGTTGTTAGGTAGACCTTGGCAATATGATAGAGATACGGTACATCATGGTAGAACTAATAAGTATACTCTCATGTTAAAGAAAAGAAAATCACCTTACTACCTATGTCTCCTGAAGCTATTTTAAAGGATAAATTAGAGCGAGCTAATAGAGAAAATGAGAGTAGCAAAAGTGAAAACCAGATTGTAGCTAAAGAACTTGTGCAACAGAAGAAGAAAGAATCTAGTGCTAGGAAAGGTGAAATTAAATTGAAAGGTTCTGTTTTACTTGCTACTAAATCTGATATTTGTGAGATGGAAGATAGCAAATCTAATTACTATGCTTTAGTATGCAAAGAAGCATTATTTTCTTTCGAGGATATGCCTTTTTCTTTGCCCCTGCTGTTGTTAACATTTTGCAGGAGTTTGCTGATGTGTTTCTAAGTGAAGTACCCCTGGGGCTGCCTCCAATTAGGGGGATTGAGCATCAAATTGATTTAATTCTAGGAGCCTCGCTTTCCAATCGTGCGCCATATAGGACCAATCCCGAGGAGACTAAGGAAATTCAGTGTCAAATGCAAGATTTGTTTGACAAATGGTACGTACGCGAAAGGCTTAGTTCTTGTGCTGTTCCTGTGATTTTGGTACCTAGGAAAGATGGATCATGACGTATGTGTGTTAATTGTAGAGATATAAATAATATTACCATTAGATGTCATCATCCTATTCCTATGTTAGATGACATGCTTGATGAATTAAGTAGCTCTACTGCGTTTTCTAAAGTTGACTTGTGTAGTGGATACCACCAAATCGTATGAAATTAGGAGATGAATAAAAAACAACGTTCAAAACTAAGTTTGGTTTATGTGTGGTTAGTGATGCATTTTGGTTTAACATTGTAGATTTGAAGCCATATTTGGGGAATGAATATGAGCTTGAGTCGAGAACAACTCAAATGCAAGAAGGGGAGGATGATGAGAACATCACTTCCATATATACAACCAACATTCCTCATAATAGATCTGAACATATGCACTTGTAAGGTCTAATCACAAGGGTTCGCATACGTTAATTGAGCTATCAGGTAACTTTGTTTCTAGGAGCGAATTTTTTCCTAATAAGAATATGCTATTATCTAATACATGTGATGTTCTTTTAATCAAGAACTTAGGAGCTCATCATGAAGGAAAGGATGCGCAATTCAATTCGGCCTCCGAAGACAGCACCGACTTCAAACGAGCATAAATTTCACATACGGACTCTGTTTAAGCTCTACGAGTACTTGATTGAAAGCTTATCTTGTCTTCTTTCCAACGTATCTGATCTCACCTCTAAATTCCTTCTGAGCATGCAACAATCACCAAAATAAGTCAGAACTGATTCTGAATCCGAGTCCAAAGATGTTGCGCCACCTCCACTTGGGCTCATGGGTCTTGTATCTCCTAGGGTTGCGTGCCCACCCGCTTGGCCACCATCTCCTAGCCTCTCTCTCTTATTTTCAGTCATCACCCCCTTTGAACTCTTTGGATTTTGTTGATTGGAATTTAGCTTTACTACTTTATACTTTGTCCTCTTGTTCGGCGAGATCAATAACGATATTGTTCTTCAGAACCCTACTTATCAATACATTTTTAATTCCTATTCGCAATTTTAGAATGCTTATTTATCTTGTTCTTGCGTTTCTTCGATGTATGCAGGAATTGATCTTCGTGATCAGGTCATCTAGGTATTTGTGCACGGTTGATAACGACTTGTTGAGCAGTTTAGCGATTACTTGGTTTTGAGCCTTGCGAGTTCGTAGCTAGGATCGTGAGAATTGAACGACTATTGCTGAATTTACCATCTCATCGAAAGGTCGGGCCAGAACAGGACCTTCGTGGTTCTTCAGAAGTCACATCTGATATGACGCAAGAGGCCTCTACACCTAATACGCCGTGCTTACTTTTACTGTAGTCAAGTGTTAAGTGCAACTGCCTCCACAACACTCCATCCGGTCCCTTCAATTATATAATCATTCACACTCAACCATGTTAATGAGAAACGAGTGATATATCACTTGGTCATTTGATACCAAACGAGTGATATATCATTTGGTCATTTGATACCATGTAAAAACCTTTAGCACTAAAATAGTGGATCTGCGTCAGGATCAGAGGTTGGATGGCTTGCTTGCGCCCCACTTCTATTGAAAACAGGCAGCTACGGCTGTTGCCTTTCCTGTAAGTTGCAGCTACACTTTAGTGTGTGGTGTGGTCTGTTGGTGTGTTCTTAGTAGCCTAGTAGTGGATATGGTGTAAGCAACTGCTTCACTCCCCAAATCTCTCTGTCTAACCTCTCTCTCTCTTCCATCCCTGAGATGGAATTTTGGCATGATCTCATTTTTATAATTTTGTCCCCTGTAAAGGCCTTCAGACGAGAGATTCTCATAACAAAAAAACATGCTTATTTCTTTTGGTAGAGTGCTAATATATATGTAATTGTAAGACATGGCTCCCACCTTTCATGTAATGGACAATTTGGCAGCATCATATATAATTTGTGTCCAAACAAATAAGAAGCTATTCATGCATGTAGTAAGTCTTGTGCCCATTGAAGTAATAGCTGCTTCTACGCAACTTGTATGACGTAGATAAGCAAAATTAAGTTCAGTGTGAAACAAAATTCCATGGCCAATGGCCAACCATCTACTCTGCATTTGTTCTTGATGTCTCGCTTGTCATGCGCTCCCAATGCCGTCATCACGACCATGTAATAGTCCAAGATGTACATCACAAAGATGCAACGTGCTCTGATATGTGTCATCTAGACACAAAGTCCTGTTCAAGTCTAAATACCTAATTGATGTATTTATATGGCTTACATCGCCCTAAAAAATTTCAAGACAACAAAACCTTCTGTCTGAACTACAATGCTCTCAGAACTTTGACAAAATTAACACAGAAGAAATTTGGCTCCCAAATTAAGCATCCAGGAAGAAGAAGATTAATACTACTTGGAGTTGGCCAGGCTGCAGCTGAGTTGGGCTAAGTGGTTCGATGCGCCAATTGAACCATTCTGACTTTGCGTGCAACCCAAAACCGGTTTTAAGAACTTTGCTTGATTTCTCCTTAAATGCCAAAAAAAAAGAATACTTATCAAACGCATGTAACATCGTACGACCAAGATAAACATAACAATTAACATGGGAAAATTGAGAATTTACCACTAAGCCCACATATCAGTGAGGCATCGAATGAAAATCATGCCGCAGTGGCAAGTCATCAATCCCATGAATTGGCAGTATGGCAACAGTAAACATGCTATACCACTGACAGTGTGTACTGACTGCATAGTGTACTCAGTGAAGTAAGGAGATGATTCTAAACATTGGCACCATCAATTAACTTTCTATCGGATCCTGAGCAGCATCGATCGGCAGGTGTGGAACAGACACAGCTAGGAGCACATTATAAAATTGTCTACATCAATTGCCATCCATTGACTTGTGCGCAGGATGGGAGAGATAATACAGAGCATAAACAATTAGACCGACAAAAAGAACTCCTCTTCATCAGATCAAGAGAACAAGGAGAGATGGTACTGCATTTTAAGTGTCACTTAGGGCGCTTGACTTGGGCAATGTTTTGTGCACTACCACTAGTTAATTGTGCTCCGCATATGTCTCCATTACAACCAACGCAGCCCCATGTTCGTCTCTATGATTGGATTAATTCCTAATTGACCTAATCAACTATAACTAATGGGGACCAACAGCTTAGAACGTGTCGTAAAGCTACTGGAATGCCGTAAGATCGGCAAATTTCGCATGTGAATAGTATCTTAGCATATCAGAATGCCAATTGTGTACTCACTGAAGATTCAGAGAACCGCGGATAACCGGCCGGAAGCCCCGGTCCCATCCTCCGCTGAAATAGGCATATTATTGCTTCTAACACATTTTCCAAACTTTAAAATCTTGAAGAAAATACAACTCCAAAATGCAGCCTAAAACTGAAGGCATTTTGTTTTTTTACCAGAAACCAGCGAAAAATCGCGCAAAAAACATATCCACACTGGCATGGTTTTCACGGCGGTTCCAGTTTCCAAAAACCAGAGTTGGGAAGTCACTACTGACACATTTCAGCTCTGATCGGCACCAATTTCCTCTGTCCTTAAAAATGAATGAAAAATTGATGTGTATACACACACACATACTAGGCACCCAGGATGTAGTCCTAGAACCTCTCAACTTTATTAATCTTGTCCATAGAGTGTGTGTACGATAAATGTCCCCTACCCTCCTTTATATAGGGAGAGGAGATCCCCTTCATGATATGCTAAGCAATATGAGACTAAACTACAATAATCGGCCTAATGGGCTTGCTGTCTATTATGGGCTGGTTTAGGGTAAACATCCACACAAATTAAGCCCATGTTACATCACTCGCCCCTTAAACACTTTGCCAATGCTATGCTCAACTGCTTTACAGATCTCCAACAGATAACTGTACTTCCGCTTAGAAACACATATCTAGTCTATGATCTGGCATTATGGGGATCAAACATTTAGTGAGCATCTGAGTAACCTATCAACTTTGTACTTGACCTTTGGGTAAAAGAGTCTAATATCACTTGTACCCTGCAGGTACTTGAGGATTCCTTTCACTCCATTCCAATGCCTCTTTATAGGCTTAGAACTGTATCTTGCCAAATAACTTACTGCAAACACAATATCAAGCCTGGTATAATTGGCAAGGTATAATAGCGCTCCAATAACACTAATACATGGAGTCTCAGGCCCTAATACGTCCTCATTCTTTCGTCTAGATCTATATGGATCTTTCTCCACTTCCTGTGACATAACAATCATGGGCGTACTTATTGTGTTAGATTTATCAAGATATAATCTCTTTAGTACTTTCTTGGTGTAAGTGATCTAGTGCAAGAACATGCCACCGGGCAAATTCTTAATCTGCAAACTGAGACAATATTTGGTTTCATCTAAATCTTTCATTTTGAATTATGTCTTCAAGTATGAGCTAGCTTCGATGATATCTTCCGTGGTTCCAATGATGTTCAAATAATCAACATACATAGATATGATGCAAAATCCATTCGAGGATTTCTTTATGAACACACACGGACACACATCATTGTTCACATATCCTTTCTACAATAGAAATTCACTCAGTGGGTTGTACCACATATGACATGACTATTTTAGTCTATATAGTGACCTTTGCAACATGACACTATATGTGTTGTGATCTTCATCTTCGCTCATGCTTGGGACCTTCAATCCCTCTGGAATCTTCATGTAAATTTCTTGATAAAGTGACCCATATAAATATGCTGTCACAACATCCATGAGTTTAATACCTAAATTCATTCATGTTGCCTATGCTATCAAACAACAGAACATTGTGCCATCCATTACAGGAGAGTATGTATCATCATAATAGATATCGGGTTTTTGCGTAAACCCTTGTACTACTAATCTCGCCTCATACTCTGTACTTCATTCTTTTCATTCTTCTTTTAGTCTTTATTATTTAGCGAGTTTAGTTCATTCTCGATTGCTTCCTTCCATTTGTGCCCAACAGGAATGACATTTCAAGGTATCTTGACTACTGGTCCAAAAACTTTCCTCTTTAACAAGTTAAGTTCATTCTCAATTGCTTCTTTCCATTTATCCCAATAAAGGTGTTTCTTACATTTAGCTATCGTTCTTGGTTACAGATCCAAATTCTCAATATGGAATGCAATCCTTGATGGAAAGCGGCTACATTAGCACACATTTATCTATAAAAGACTTCTGCTATTCCCACAAAATTTGTGGCAAACTAGTCCAATTCAATTGGAACTCTATTAAAATAAATCAGCTCTCCATCATGTCCCAATATAGCAAAGTTTGAGTGTTCTGTTGCCCTAGTATCAGTAGGTGCACTCTCCTCTATACTAGCCGCCACCCTCGGTGCTCCTGCATGGGTTGTAACGTCCCTGGGACATTTCTTATTCATGTTCGGTTCATGGAGTTCCCCCTATTTGGTACATCTCCTTTGCAGACATTTCCGCAGTTTGAGATCTTTCGAACCAGGAGGTCTCTGCCATGTCTTGCAAAGTGGCATGGAGTCAGATGCATAACTCAAAACCAGGGATGGTTCTACTTTGTCAGGTGCATTTACCATTTGTATATGCAACTATGTAACTCCCTTATGATCTGTGACCCATATGTTTCACCCAGATGTAGACCTCCTGCTCTTTCTATCTCCAATAGAGAATTGAGCAGAATGTGGTTCTTCTTAATCTGCCTTTTCCCTTAGGATTGATCCTATGGGATAGTCTTCTCCAGGTAGAGTTGCTATTGCATTCTCTATCATATCTTCCTCAGATATTTTCATGCCCAACATTCAGAGAACGTTGGCATTAGTCACAAGATGTAGGCTAAATGACTCCATGGAAACAAAGTTACTAATCTTCAGACCCAACCATGTGTTGGATATACTAGACCAGAGACGATCTTCTTATTTTGCATCAAAGCATTCCTTTAGAGCCTCCCCGAGTTCACTAGGTTCTCTAATGGTCACAAGCTCTACAGACAATTCAAACAACACATAAATTGTTCCTTAGGTAGATCAGAACCCACTATTTTGTTGTAGCAGATGCATATCCCTCCTTTGTAATAGTGGATTGCATGTCCCTGGCTGTAAGATGATCTTTTGCTTCAATCTCCCAAAAATAAGTAGTTGTAGTAATCATACTTTAGCTTCGACAACTCTCCTCTTGGTATGGTTCTCATTGTGCCGTCCATCGTTGCCTACACATTGTAAAGCAGC
Source organism: Dendrocalamus sinicus (assembly GCA_036346575.1). NCBI lineage: Eukaryota > Viridiplantae > Streptophyta > Magnoliopsida > Poales > Poaceae > Dendrocalamus > Dendrocalamus sinicus. The sequence goes on along the minus strand of CM070650.1, from coordinate 44,552,874 downwards.
CAAAATTAATTGCCCAAGGTAATCAATTCATACATCATGTACCACATGAGTCAAAACATGTGTTACAGTAATATATTAAATTTCTCGTGATTTCAATAATTTTATATTAATTTTATTTGCATAGAGAAAATATCTAAACCATTAAAATAGTAGAAAACAATTTCTGGTATTTAAATAAAGCCTAGATGGACTAAATTGAAAAGACTAGCAAACTTTTGAGGTTTAATTTACAATTTTCTACCAGGTGTAAGCCCTCCTAGGCTTCTACTTTATTCTGAAAGTTCCAGTCTAATTTTGCAAGATTTCAGTCCAAAAGGACCTATTTTAACTAAACCAAGGATCTGCACATAATTGGCCAAAACCTTGAGGGCTTTATTGCAAATTTTCCATGGTCAAACCAGATCCCTTCCCAGTTAGGACCATTCTGTGCTGAATTTAGTGTGGCCCTGTGAGGGTGCCAGGCCCATGTGGCCTCGTTTGGCCCATGGTGATAGGGGTGGCGTCGGCGGTGGCATCTTGTGAGCGTGTGAAGACAACTAGCTCGACAGTGGAAGTGGCACTCGATGGCGATGGTGATGATGGTGTGTGTGGCCCTACCCATCCCTCCCTTCTTCTTTCTCTTCCCACGACAAGAGGCGACGAAGATGGCGGCGGCCCGTGGGGGCTCCCCCTCACTCGTGCGGGGCAACGACTGGCTAGCATAACTGTAGAGGCGGCGATGATGGCACTAGCCTGATCAATGATAGTGAGGTCATAGAGGCGACAATGACGGTGAGGACTCTGATTGGTTGGTGAAACTGCGGAGGCGGTGACAGCACGATTTCAATCCCTCCACCCAGCTTGGCCGCGGAAGCGGCATGACAACATAGAGCAAGGGTGATGACGGACATGGCGTGGAGGCACCATGGTTGTCGTGGTGTCCGATTGGATGTCACAGACACAAGGGCGAGCGTGGACGTGGTGAGCATCACAGTCGATGTTGTCGGTACCCGAATATGCAAATCCAAATCCTTTGTGTATATCGTACTAGTCTAGGATCTCGTTAGTGCATATAGTGTCAACATGTGATATCATACATAGATAAATAGTGACATGTACATTAGCAGGCTTCGCTACTATCGCATTATCCTTATTTGCCGCTTTTAATCATATGCATGCGAAACTTATATTCTTATAGTAATGCAGGACTATAAGGTGTTATGTAGAGTTCCTCCAAGACACATCCAGTAGCATCCCTGAGAGTTTAAGTTGGTGACAGCACTTAGCCTAGCTTCCGTGCAAGCGGTTGTTAGTGTGTTGCATTCGCTTCTGCCGTATCACAATAGGTTCCCTGTACCATAAAGAAAAGATCACTAAACAGGAACCATAATACTCACTCCCACCCCTACCAGCTACTAACTCCAGATAACTACCTACCTTTGGATTGTATCAAGTGTACGATTTAGTGTGATCATATCCCATCTTTTATCCTGATCTTTTTCTCTCGAAAAGTCCAGATAATATTTAGATACCTATTGAACTTCATGTTCCTATACCTATAGCTTCCCTGAGAAAAATACGATACCCTGAAATACTCTAAGGTGAAATGCTATGATGAATTCCGTACGCTTGCGGATGAATTATTTGTGAGGTATATGAATCGCCAACACACATGTGGATGCGTGTACCCGTCACCGGTGATAATGCGACCGGTGGCACGCACGTGGAGGCGTGCGACAAATATGCCATCAGTGGCGGCACCAGCGACGCTTACACGAAGGCGTACGCCCATCGGCATGGTAAGGCAGTGACATGCACGCGGAGACGCGTGCTCCCGCCTGTTGGGGGCGACGGTGTGGTGACTCACGTGGAGCCATGCACCGATCCGACCAACAGGGAGAAAGTAAGCAGCGGCAAAGGAGAGAGACAAAAATGATTTACTAAAACCATCGTTGATAATTGACAAGATGGATCAAAATAACGTATTAAGAAGTCTTAGCGAGAATGTTATCATACTAATAACATGTTGTAATATCGAGATCATGTTGCCAATGATCAAGCACTCAAACACGAACAAAAGTAGGTGATGTGTACAATAAGAACCTTTGCCCCTCTTTATATAGATAGAAGAGGCTCCCTCCATGATGATGGTGTGTGTGGCCCTACCCATCCCTCCCCTCTTCTTTCTCTCCCCACGGCAAGGGGCGATGAAGATGGCGGTGGCCCGTGGGGGCTCCCCCTCACTTGTGCGGGGCGACGATTTGCTGGCATAGCTATAGAGGCGGCGATAATGGCAATAGCCTGATCAACGATAGTGCGGTCATAGAGGCGACAATGATGGTGAGGACTCTGATCGGCTGGCAAAACTGTGGAGGCGGTGACAGCACAATTCCAGTCCTTCTACCTAGCTTGGCTGCGGAAGGGGCATGACAACATAGAGCAACGGTGATCATGGACATGGTGTGGAGGCACCATGGTTGTCGTGGTGTCCGATCGGATGTCACAGACACAAGGGCGAGCGTGAATGTGGTGGGTATCACGGTCGATGTTGTCGGTACCAGAATATGCAAATCCAAACCCTTTATATATATCGTACTAGTCTAGGATCTCGTTAGTGCATATAGTGTCAACATCGATGTGATATCATACATACACAGCGATAAATAGTGACATGTACATTAGCAGGCTTCACTACTATCGCTTTATCCTTATTTGCCGCTTTTAATCATATGCATGCGAAACTTATATTCTTATAGTAATGCAGGACTATAAGGTGTTATGTAGAGTTCCTCCAGGACATGTCCAGCAGTATCCCTAAGAGTTAAGTTGGTGACAACATTTAGCCTAGCTTCCGTGCAAGCGGTTGTTAGTGTGTTGCATTCGCTTTTGCCGTATCACAATAGGTTTCCTGTACCATAAAGAAAAGATCACTAAACAGGAACCATAATACTCACTCCCACCCCTACCAGCTACTAACTCCAGATAACTACCTACCTTTGGATCGTATCAAGTGTAATATTTAGTATGATCATATCCCATCTTTTATTTTGATATTTTTCTGTCGAAAAATCCAGATAATATTTAGATACCTATTGAGCTTCATGTTCCTACACCTACACCTATAACTTTCCTGAGACAAATACGATATCCTGAAATACTCCAAGGTAAAATACTATGATGAATTTCGTACGCTCGCGGATGAATTATTTGTGAGGTATATGGATCGCCACCACACATGTGGATGCGTGTACCCGTCACCGGTGATAATGCGACCGGTGGCACGCACGTGGAGGCGTGCGACCAATGTCCCGTCAGTGGCGGCTCCGGCGACGCGTACACGAAGGCGTACGCCCATCGGCATGGTAAGGCAGTGAGCCAGTGACACGCACGCGGAGACGTACGTGCTCCCGCCTGTTGGGGGCGACGGTGTGGTGACACACGTGGAGCCATGCACCGATCCGACTAACAGGGAGGAAGTGAGCAGCGTCAAGGGAGAGAGAGAGAGAGACAAAAATGAATTACTAAAACCATCGCTGATAATTGACAAGATGGATCAAAATAACGTATTAAGAAGAGAACATTATCGTGCTAATAACATGTTGTAATATCGAGATCATGTTGCCGACAATCAAACACTCAAACACGAACAAAAGTAAGTGATGTGTACGAAAATGGGAACCTTTGCCCCCCTTTATATAGATAGAGGAGGTCCCCTTGCTAAACAATATAAGACTAAACTTCGTTAATCGGCCTAGTAGGCCTGCAGTCCGTTGTGGACTGGTTAGGCTAATTGTCCACACAAATTAAACCCATGTTACAACATACCCCACAATTTGGTGTTCATTCTGCTTGATTAACAAATGTGTGGGAGGCTGATTACAAGTCTTCAAATATTGGCTTTTGGATGGGCACGATCCTTCAATGGACTAGACTTGCAAGCTAAGCCAGCTGCCCTAGGTATTATTTCACCCAACTGAGGTATTCAGCACATGGGATAGAAATTTATACAACCTACGAATTCCTTGCTAAGAACTTGCCACAAGGTAAACTTACTTTCTGAAAAGGAATAATATAGACTAAACTTATTTTGTTTAACAGGTAAGGAAAGCTGTCTATCACACACCGTATAACAGATGATTCATGCAACTACGTAAACCATACAAGCAGTTCAATGACTCTGAAGCTTGAAGATTAAACTGCAAAGAAATAAGCAGTCCATAGCACTCAACGAATAGCTCATGCAAATTCAAGTCAGACACATTGTTTTTTTTGGAGCGGAATGTTATCCAGAATAGTATAGTTTGGGATTGGGCCATGGCCCTCCAGTTTTTAGTACTATCAATGAATAGAATTGAGAGGAGTCCTAGGTAAAACAATGGCAACCTCAGCCTATGTTTTAGCTTCGAATTGAAGCTTTTGGTTCGAGAATAACCTTTGAAATGACCAGAATCAGCGCCAACTCATTCCACTCAAGTTGGCCAATGCTTTCCATGAATCAAATTTGTTTCGGATCGGAGCTTTTGTTTTTGAAGCCGTCGAGAATTATGTTGCAGGTATTCATGGTGCAGGCATCTAGCAGACTGTGGTTCCAGAGTTTGATCATAAAAAGCCGACAGCACCTGTTCATCCAGCGAGAAAATTGCAAATCAAATATAAATTGGTGTACAGGAAATGCACACGCAAGGGTCTGTGCATGTGTAGCCCGACCACACATGAATGCCTGCCTGTTGCAGACAACCCCAATCATGTTCGCACGGAGATGTTTAATCAACAGGTTTCTAAAGCAGTCACTTACCATTGTAGAGCAGGGCTCTGTACAAGTTGTTGTCCATGATGCCGGGAAAATGCCTCGCAAGCCCAAGGTATATGACCATCGGCTAGTACTCTGCAACCAACCCTTTCAGCATGAGAATCAAAACATATGTCCAGAATGCCAGCAAACCAAAATCTAGTAGCATCCTGGAATCTACCCTACAGGACAAATATCGAAGAACATAACTACATATGTAGTCAAATCAAACAGAATGGAGCATAACTTTTAGTTGATGTCACTACTTGGCTCTTTGCTATTGCAAGAATACAATAAATGAATCCCCCAAAAAATAATCAATTAAGTATTACACAGGAATTCAAAGCAATGAAGCAGATAGACATCAAACGATGCTAAACATGGGAAGAAATAGCCTTGCAACAGTCATAAAAAACGAAAGGAATCGTGAAGCATAAAATGTGCCATGAAAGACATGCCCAACGAGAGCCGTCTGTCTGGAAACATCTCTAACTTCAAAATGCTCTGCAACTTTTTTGGGCAACGCCAAAGAAAAAATTCTGAAGTCTTGGTATTCCAAAATTTGCAAACTCAATTGACCAAGGAACACAAATCCAATATAATATTTTAACTTCAAAATTCAAATTTTGCATGCGAAATTTCCATCATTTGAAAACTTAATGGAAATTTTGGAGCCTTCTGTGCCATCTTTCTTTAGTAAAGTTTGTGAGAGCAATGCTCTAAATCTTTGTCAACACAAGGGCACTTTTGTCTTAACAGGGAAGCCAGGGAAAAATCTGACGAAGTAAAGAGGGAACCCTACAACTTAATGGTAAAACCTGCTAATAGGCTCTAGCGGTGATGGAATATTCTAAAAGAAAAAAAAGGAATTTGAAGTGGCCTATAATGAAAAACAGAAATTTCAGTGCTAGATCCGTAAGTTGCAACATTTCAATGCCATATTACTAATTTTCCATTAACACTAATGTGGTATTACTTTGAAGTTATGCTTTTACATGAATCACACTAATGTTCTATCCAAGCATAAAATAACATTTTTGTGGCTATATGCCAATACAGTACTAAATTTTCATTAAATGGCTGCCTTTTCTATACAACTCAACAAACTAACCTATGCTTGTTGCTTGAAATTGCCACTATTCCGTAGTTAATGGTGCATGTACAAAAAATAATTTTCAGCAAAAATAACGGGATGTCAAATTTTCTATGCCCTAGCAAACATACAGAACTAAATAACAGTAAGGTTCTAGAACCAAATCTTAAACCTTATTACATACAGCCACCTGCAAGGTTTCCAGCCAGATCTTCATGAGAATAATCATCAATAAAGATCACATAATATTGATGACCTCCTTTCGAAACGAAGAGAGTCAGGCCCTAAACATCAAAGTGTACAAGATCAAAAGGAGGGATAGGCGAGTTGCAGCTGCTTGCCAAGTTTGCAACCCATACAATGTAAGGACGTGTCCTCGGAGACAGACCCAAAAACACGATTGACTAGTGACGATAGACGCGATCCGCAAAGATGACCGAGACGATGATGCCACCGAGCGAAGGAGGTAGTGGAGGATGCGGCAAGGGTAGAGGTAGTGGTAGGGGCTGATTAGCTGGTGGAGACAGCAGAAGGCAGATGGAGCCAGTTGAGCTCCCAAAGGTGCTGCGAATCACAGCGCCGAGGGCCAGTACTAAGCAGAATCCCCGTGCGGCGGTCCTGAACAGAACAAGAGTCAGACTCAAGAACAATACAACAATTATGATCAGTAATCTGATGAGCTGACATAAGCTACATAGTAAGCTGAGGAACATGAGAAACTATAGGAATATGAAAAGAGGAAGTGGACAGGGTGCCTCGACTTGCCACAGGAAGAGAGGTACGATCTGCAGTCTGAACAGTGGAAGAGAAAACTGTGGGATGCAGTGAGGTAAGGTAGGTATAATCTGGTGTCATGTGAAAAGAAGCACCAAAGTCTAAGATCCATGGAGACAGGATACCTGACGAGGGAGGAGGCAGAGGCGTGGAAGACTACTGAGAAGCAAGAGCCAGATGAGTTGATTCCAAGGAGTCTAAGGACGAGCCAACACCAAGGCGCTGGAGAAGTGAGAGGAGTTGCTCTGCGGTATCACCGGAGTAGCCCTGGCGAGAGGCGCTAGCTCCTGAGTGGAACCACCAGAGCCTTTCGGGGAACGTCCACCTCGACGACCCTGGACACACCTCCGCTTGTAGCAATCCTGATACCTGTGGCCGTCACGCTGGCAGTAGGTGTAGTGAAGACCCACAGCAGAAGCACCAACCACTGGTGCGCTAGGGGTTGGAGGAGAGATCACGGCAGGTGCTAAAGGAGCAGGCGAAGTGGCAGGAGCTGAAGTAGACAAAATAGCCTGCAGTTGAGCCGCACCATAGTGACAGGTCTCCTCATTATGACAGCTGTGAGAGCCTCCATTAAGCTCGGGCGCAGGTGGCGAGTGAGGAGCTGAGCCCACACAATCTCGAACTCAGGCCGGAGACGCGTCAGGAAGTCATAGAGACGGTGCGTCTCCTGGTGAGCGTGAAGCCGCACACAGCAGGGACAGGTCAGGCAAACATCCAGCCCTAGAGAGTCAAGCTGACGCCACATCTCAGACATTTGCTGGTAGAAGTCATTGACGATGGCATCAAGCTGCTGAAGGGAATGCACCCGATGCACAACTGAGAGATACATAGCATCATCCGTCGGCGAGTACTGACCTCGGAGGCGCTTCCACATAAGCTGTCATCGGCAGCTCCGCCACATCCATGGAGATAGCCACTATCATGCTACCCTCCAGGATGGCGGTGGCATGAGCCTTGGCATCCTGCCATCGCTCGTAGACGTGTAGCTTAGACTGGTAAAATTCCAGAGCCTCCTCCAGTGCAACATTGGCCTCGTCCTGAGCCATCTAATCCGCATTAGCAGGGAGAGCGGGCTGGATGGGTGGTGTAGGACGAGGTGGGCAGAGGTTCTTGCCAGTGGGAGGACCCCAATGCCGCTAGTTGTTGAGGTGAATCCTCAAGTGAACCGCCTACACCCGGAAGTTCGTCCCATTAAAACAGACAGCAGGGAATGGGATGGCAGAGGAGCCACCGTTGGTAGCCATCTGGAGTAGATCGGGCCAAGAAAACGGAGCCGGGGCACCCAGAAATGGCTTATGTGGCCGGGGATGACTAGGCGATGTCGACCAACCGGCGGCGGCCAGAGACGGGCCGCGCACGAGCAGCGGTGTGTCTAGTAGGCGGACGCATGGGGGAGCGTGGAGACGGGCCACACACAGGCGGCTGCGCGTCGGGTGGACGCGCAAGCGCGAAGGTAGTGGCGGACACCAGCGGCGGTGGCCAGATCTGGCCGGAACTAAGGCGGTGGTGGCTGGATCTGAGACCGCCTAGGGAGAGGCTGCGACGAGCAGGCACGCAGGGAGAGAGAGGCCCGCACGCGGAAGAAGAGGAGGGAAGATGATTAGGGCGGCGGCGGCGGCGGCGGTGAAGCCCTAGCCCAATCTGGGCTCTGATACCATGTTGCAATGAGACGTCTATTCCCAAAGAGGCCTAAGGCCAATACAAACGTACAGGTAAGTTATGCAAATAGCCCCCTAAACTCTAAACTATTTATAAGCTAACAGTAACCAGCAACTTAAGTTTGGACAAGGCAATCGTACATCATCAAAGCTAGAAACGAGCAAGGTTGCACGGATTACCTTCTTAGTTGGCACTTGTGAATTGACCTTTCGATTCGCCACTGCTTCCTGTTTAGGTGCCAGCCTGTAGCTTGAACCAACTAATTTTTGTGGAGCTGTTTTTACCTTTCGCTGCTCTACCTTTGGCTTCAGATCTGCCACCTTTGCAGGATAAACCAAAGATGCAGGAAGGCTGACATTAACAATAAAGCCTCATTAATTTCCAAAATCAAATAAAGACAGTACAAGAAAAATAGTGAAGACATACATACATTCAGAAAGTGGAGTCATGTTAGTAATACAACTGAAAGATACTAACATAATCTTGCTGAAAAATAAGAGAGAACATTCTAGGAGCTTCGTACAAGCATTAGAACATTTACCACATCAAGATTTGAAATGCAGCATTATCATCTTTGTAATGGAAAAAGAATCATTTTATCACAAGATCATGCACATTAGGATGAATATTTAATCGGCCTATTGAAAAGCATAACAATATCTAGCACTTGCTTTTGAGGATTTCAAGATTTAAAGCCTCAATTTGCATTTTGATTCCACCAAGAAAACTTTCAATTCAGTGCTACATACTGCAGGAACAGATAATTAGCTAACCTATTAAACTTTGTAAGAAACTGAGGCTAGAAGATTACACTTTTGTTACTGGTATTTGGTCCATCTGGGGCCTTCCATTTTCTACTGGTGTTTGGCTCATCAGGGCCCTTCCATTTGCTAGTGGTGTCTGGTTCATCTGGGGTCTTCCATTTGCTACTAGTGTCCAATCTGATCGCTCTAACAATCCCCTGCACAAAGGGGCAAAGATCAGCCAAATTAGACCAAAACTATGGCCCCGCATCGGTTGCTTTCAGTGCGCAAAATGATGAAGTTTGAGCATGCCACATGATATGCAGGATTGTGCATATTTTTTAAGCCATCTCTAAACTTACAAGTAAAATGCTGAAAAGTAAACACTAGCACACACTGGATTGTTGAATGTTAGGTATCATGTACATACAAGAAAAAGAAGCCTTTTCGAAAAGGAAAAATAGAATATACAAGAAAATATAAGTAACTAACTTATATGTTTATATGGAGATAACAGAGAACTTCACATAATAGTAAGATATAAATCTACTTTAAACCTCTGAATTCTTACAATTGTCTAACTTTCAACCTGGAAATACAAAATCGGATGTTTTACAACCCTCAACTATCAATAATGTTTATCTTACTCCCTTGAGACTGATTAAAGGTGGCTTTCGTTGACGTGGCATCAATTTGGTAGTGGTTTTTTTTACAAGTGAGCTGGTTTTGGCATGATATGTCATCCAGTCGGCAAAATCATCAAACAAATCAAAAAATATGGTGGGACCGGGACCCACATGTCATGTTCTAGGCGAAGGAAGTTGGCAGTGCGATACGCGCTCAGCGAGGCGACCGAGAGCAGGGAGGGGGATGGGGAGGGCGAGGGCGACTAGGAGCGCGGATGCGGCAACCGTCGGGAGCTAGAGTGAGAGGGTGAGGAGGCGGAAACGGATCCCCTGACGTTAACGTCAGTGACGTTGGGTCAGCGGCGCGTGGGCCCCACGAGCCGTGGGGCCAACGCGTCGATGACCAACGTCACTGACGTTAACGTCAGGCGAGACCCATCCGTGGATGTGGTGGCCACGCGAGGGGGGAGGCAGCGGCTAAGGGCGATGGGAAGCGGGCTTCTAGATCAGGAGCGCGAGGGTAAGGAAGCCTATGGGCACCAGGAATCGTAGAGGCGGCGACGGCTGGAAGCAGGGAGAGGGAGGGCAAGGGGCGGCTGCCACTGGGAGCAGGGAGGTAGTGGCAGAGGGCAACGGGAAGCATGGATGTGCCGGCAGATATAGGAGATGAGGAGCTAGTGAAAGAAAGCCTAGAGCATGATTATATGGGTCCCACCAAAGTTTTTTGATTTATTTGATGATTTTGCTGACTGGCTGACACATGATCCCAAAACAGCTCACATGTCAAAAAAACCGCTACCACATTAATGCCACGCCAGCGAAAACTAACTTCAATTAGTCTAAAGGGGTGAAATAAACGGTATTGATAATTGAGAGCTGTAAAACATCTGGTTTTGCACTTTCAGGTCGAAAGTTAGACAATTGTAAGAATTGGGGGTAAAGTAGACTTATTCCTAATAGTAAATTAGAATGATAATTACTTTTATGAACATGAGAGCCATCAAAATAATTCCAAAAGACAAATGAACCTATCAGCGTTGTATCAAAAGTAGAGGTGGATCATAGCAGAAGAAACTTAATTAGTACCTCCATCTCTTTTGTAAAAATTCTGAAGATGTCACCCAGCAATTGCCTTAAATCTGCTTGCACTTGCTTCGGCCAGACTGAAAGGGTCGTGGATATCTCATTCAATTTGCTGGTCAGGATTGCATTTTGTGCTGCCTTCAAGGGGTGTTTTGAGATCTTGTCCCTTAAGCTGTAATAATATGTTTGAATAAATCAAATTTTGTTGTCTGTGCAAACAAAAAATTGTAGGAGAAAGGACCGAACCATCAATTATCCTTTCAATTTGCTGAAGTGAGTTCTCTAGGAGAACAACCTTTTTCCGTATGCTATCAGCTGAACATAACAAATACATGCTTTCAGTTATTTGATGCACCAGTTGTTGAATAAGAACAGAATTAGAGTGCAAAAGTTCGTGAACATAACAAAAGCAGTTGCAATCGCTCTTATGATCGAAAGTACCAATTAGGGGGACTCACAATCTAGTGATGCCTCCTTCATGGTCCTGTTTAGCTGCATAACATCACTTTGTGCCAAGTCTAGTACAATCCCCATCTTATGTACTGAACTTGCCAAATGCTGAAATTTGTTCTCGACATCCTCATTAGGAACCTGACCTGCTGAAATGCTATCTGTCAGGTGCAGACCAACCCAAATATACCATTACAATGTGACAGCTTAAAAATGAAGTCCAGATATAGAGCAGCTCCAGATGCACTTTCTATTATAAAAGCATGCACCAGTCCAGCTTACATGCTCAGTAAATGAGATTAAAAAAATGAACCTATTCAAAACACAAAAAATAATTGTGCCTGAAATTCATGTGAAATGCTGCTGTGCTGGTATGAACAAAATAAATATTCTATCAGATGCAGCACAGGCGCTTGAGAGTTTACATCTACTATCCAGAAGGGGGGTTCCACAGGTGGATAGGGTTGCTTGATACTTTTTGCCAGTTGCAGGTGAGATTCATCTCGCACACAAGAAGCTGCACTGGCAGTTAACGAAGGCATGCTCCTAGTGAAACATTTAGCAGAAACAAAACTGTTAATTTGGGCATTCATCTTCATGAATAACAGAGTCATTTCTGAAGAACAGAAATTAATGTGATGAAATTTGGTACTGAGTGTTCCTATCGTGAGTGTTCCTAGAAGGGCATCAATTTCAAACAATCTCACAGAACAAAATCACAATTTCGAACAGACTAGCAGAACAAAGTTACATGGAGCTCAAATTCCTGAAAGTTTCAGTACATGCTTGCACCAAAGAGAGATGCCAAAATGGTTCTACCAGAGCAAGCAAGCAATTTTTACTAATCAAAATCGTTTAGTCGTTCACATAAAGAAGATTGCAGAAAGAGTGAATTTGGAACTTGGACTATCTTTTTTAGACTGCTTGGACTATCTGTGCAGTGTGGTTCTGCAGCATACAAATTTGTGCGAGACCAAATAAAACACCCGAGAAATTCTGCAGCAATACTCAGTTTATGAATTTGCCCAATAAACTGTCCACTGCAGCAATTTGAATTATTCCTTGCACGCATCAATCAAGCGCAAGGTAATAATTCACCTGAAGCGACTAACCAACACTGATCAATTAGTTGCAACTGTGACCAAACACAACTGACGGAATCCCCAACCACTAATTACCGTGTCACGAACCCACCGATCCAACAAAAACACCGAATCCACTGATCCTACGATCCATTCAGTAGAAACGAACGGCTGGCATCACCGATGAGCGCACATTAGCAACAAGGAGAGAGGGAGGGGTGTATTGGAGACAGACCTGATCATCACGCGCGGGGGAGGGGAGGTGGAGGCTGAGGAGGTTCTCGTCGAGGGAGGCCTGCGACTGCGAGTGCAGGAGCGACGCGCCTCCGCCGCCCTGTGAGAAGGACTGCTGCGACAGCGTCTGCGACCGTTGCTGCGAGCCACAGCCACGGCCACCGCGGAAGCAGACCTACTCATCCCGCCACTGCCGTTTCCATTGCCGGTCCTCCTGAAATAACCAAAAACGAGAATGGAAGAAGCGAACGGCGACGGGACGGAATTGGGTGGTCGACTGGTCGGGCACTTCACCGGTCAGGGAGGACGGAGATGGTGCCAATCGAGATCACACGCCCTGTTGTCGCCATCTCTCAGCTCTCGCTAGCAGGTGTGTCAGGATCCTACGATAAAGGAGTTCGAACAAGCATCCAGATGGGTGTATTTGGGCCTGTTCCTTTCCCCTGAAACTAATGGCTTTTGATTTTTGCTATAGTATTTAACTTTTAAACAGAGTATTTTCTTAAGACGGGATCTACAAGTTAAACGATGTACACATTAAAAGCTCAACATCTATACCAGCTAAAATTGCAAATGAGTATCTCTCTCCGTAATTTGTACCGTAAACAGCCAAAATTCAAAACTTTCAACCAAAAGTCATAAGCCGCAACCGTTGCCAAACAGGCCGTAAATGTTTACTACAGGGAAAAACAGCGGAGAATTAAGAACTATGAATAGCAAGAACGATAGATACTCCCATGGTGAACAACTAAGAACTTCGCTACGGAACGACCGCTAGGGTTTATCGTTCATCTGGATGCCTCGCCAAAGGAGTCTTAGGGTGTGTTTGGTTGCCAGGATAGAGTGGGATGAGATAGGATGGGGATGGGATGAGATGGTTCCACAAAAAAGTGGAACCACATGGTCCAGCATCCAAGAAGAATATTCTCTAAATTTGCACAGGCTCATCCCACTTTGGACCATTCCATCCCACCCCATCTCTTAAACCAAACACATGGATAGGCTTGGTCAAAGGAACCATCCCATTCCATCCCACCTCATCCCAGCAACCAAACACACCCTTACAAGCCTTTTATACAGACTGACCAAAACATAAATTGAGTTTAAATTCTAATGCTACTCAAATGCGCGGCAGCCGTCGGATGGAGATCTAATGCTGGCTCTACATAACATTTGACTAAAGTGAAGTCGGCAGTGATTTCCTTTACTCCAATATCCGTCCGATCCAAGTCGCACCTCAGCTTCTCATCGTGACCGTTCACGTTCCATCTTTGGAAAGTCCAAACGAACACCTTCCATCTTCAGAAGGTCCGAACAAACTCACTTCCTGATGATTCCCCCACCTTTAACTTCCTTGTCCTCAAGGAGCAACGCTTGCAAAGACTCTTTGTATGAAGTCTGCATCTTCCGAGCTAGCTACACTGATAGGAAGATTTTCCCATTGAATTAACCATTGCATCACTGGCTCATTGTTTCTTGGCACCATTCTTCTTTCTAGCACATTCCTGGGTCCAGTCTGAATGTTTTCCATCTAGGTCAATGAGAGGCAAGTTGGGGCTGGGTACCGCTCTCGGTCCCAAATGCTTTTTCAGCTGGCTGACATGAAATACTGGATGTATACCACATCCTTGAGGTAGCATAAGTTTAAAGGGTACTCGCCCAATTTTCATCACTATTTCATGAAAAAGCTTTTCCAGGATCCCACTGCTTGTATCCCCAATTTCCAAATACAGTTTCTAGCAAGGTGGGAGACAACCTGAATAGCTGTAATAAAATGCACCATACCGATCTTGCAAGGATAAGAACAATAGTAAGATTTATGCTCCCAGTCTGAACTGTAAGCTTTTTAATTCCTTCAATGCTTGTTCCTTCAAAAAGTGAAACTAGGAGCAGTATATTACAATTTCTTATCACATTGTATTCTCCACAAATAAGTAATGATTTCCATGTAAGTCTAGTGTTGCCATGGCTATAAAGAGTATGATCAGAATTTGAAATTCTCCACACCTCATGAGATGCATACCAAAGATACTGAAGATTATGCTTTCAGCTTGAAGTTTTACGGTACAAAAGAACACCTTCTCATCTTTCCAAACATCCTTCCTCTCAACTCCTCCATATAGTCAATTGTTTTAGGTCGTGCTGCATTTGAAAAGATAAAATCTACAACTGTGACCTCCATGAATACTCCAATAATCAGCATATATGTACTGCTAATTGGCCCATAATTTCCTTAGAAGTAACAATTCCCAAGAAAAACCTTGACATGGCATATTGTTTAGGATAGAAATGGTTGCTAAGACACATCAAGTAACTTGCATATATCTCACTTAGAGCACTACAGATCTGAATGTGGTAGACACAATTTAGCTGCAACACTCTGGCCAATAGATTGACAATAGCATTGCTCACAATGGCAATAGGTCACCCACTGGTTCCTCCAACAATAGTTGCAAACTTGAATAGCCCTTTTTTCCAATTGGATAGCTTATCATCAATACAACAAACTTGCAACTCTGATTTCATGAAGTGCAAAATGGAGATATTATCCTTAGCTGCAAACCCACGCCATTTGTTATTGGTACACCTTGTAACATCTCAATAAGCACATGTGTTTCTAAAGGTAAGCAATTTATTGTCCAAACTGAGGTGTGAGGAACTTTGTTACAATCCAATAATGAGTATAAGTGAAGTAACTCCAACTTAGTGAATGATTGAGCAGGAAGTAGCCATTGTTGTAGAACTCGAATAAATTTCCTTCTTCAGTGCAGAACCCCCCCTGAGTTGTGGATCGGCTAGTGTGCTGCAAGAGAGCATAAGCCAAGCAGCGGCACACAAGAATAACATAATAATGCACAGGCCGAACCATCTTTGTAATGTAAGCATACAAACTAAGATGCACCCAGGAATACTAAGCCCAGTTTTCAAAATGTTTATATGCTCAATAGTCCCTTGCTCCATGACAAAACAAAGATAATAATCACACCATGAATTATACATCAATAACAATTGAAACCCATGTAGATTCAGGTCAGCAGGTGAGATAGTTTGCAGAATAAGCAATAATAGCTCTAGTGACTTCTGAACAAACTGTACCAGGCTTGGGATTACACTCATATCCAATATCATCTCCATGGGAATAAGGCTCAAAATACCTGGATCAAAGGGCAAATAGTGAGGGAAACATACCATTAACACCAAACCATGCATAACCATTGGTTTACAGGGCGGAGGCCATGGTAATAGTAGCCATAGATCTTTCAATAACCTTTAATTTGAAGGGATAGCACCATGCACCCATGCTGATTCAAGCTCAAGTGCCCCAGGTGTACACTCCATGCAAAATTCATCCTCATCAATAAGTTGCTGCCACTTTAGTACTTGTGCTTTGTTGGGTGCTAGGTGATACTTAGTTGTTTGCTATTCACAATCCCTTGGACTGAAGCCTCCTTGCCTCCATGGTGGTACTTTGTTGAACACTAAACAAGAACCATCTACTCCCAATTTTACACCCGCAGTAACCCAATTCACACTGCCACAATTCAATTCCTGACCAACATAGTACACACCATGGCAATTATAGAAGAAGGAAACCTTATGATGATGCTTGAGTCACCAGATGTTGGTATCAATGTCAATGGGATAGAAGACATACAAGTCAATATCATGCATTGCTTGGTCCTTACCATCCTTCATGATTGTTTCATAAAACATTTGATCTGCAGTAACCATATCCAGTTCTGCAAACAACGGCGAGCTGCCAACTTTGATGAGTATCATGGCTAATGGTGTTAGTGATGAGGAATTGATTCCTTTCAATAATGGCACCAGGGGACACACCACTGCATCATGGTTGTGGTCAGTCCTACTGATCTCATCAATTAAATTGAAGACATCAGAGAAGAATGATTCGAGACATATGTCATTTTCCTTGACCAATGCTTCATTCAAGTATTCAGAAATGTCCTCAAGAGTGATTAAGGTTGGATGTTACCCTGCCATTGTCTTTTCTCAGCTCAACAGCAAACTCTAGCATTTCATCAAACAGGTCAAAAGCATGACGAAAGAAGTGGTTGAACTCCTTTTGGATCTCTTCTTTTGTAACACCCCGCCCATCCTCTGGGCCCAGAGTGCTACCACCATTGCAACTTTTACCTTTCCTTCAATTACCAGAAATTCAACACTAATAAATTTAAGTAGCAGCGAATAGATACATCATAGTTATTCTTTAGCCCCTACTCTAGCAGTCCAGTAGAGACTAAAATAACTGACAAAAGATGGTACACGGAGTGCGGTTAGTGTATGGAGATTATTCATGTGTTACTCCCGCCCCAGGCATGACGCCCTCAACGATCACCTAGAAATAAACAACAAGGCAATGGTGAGTCCAAAGACTCAGCAAGTACATAATAGAACGATAAATACTAACACAACATGAAACAATTTAATCCAACCAACATACTCTGCATGCAAGCCATGCTCATATCATCATTCTCAAGGCTCCACATTAATCATACATAACTCACATACACTCTTATGTTGCACATTGCCACAACATCAATGCAATGCAATGCATCCCTGCTCTACATGCACATTTGCTCATCATAATGCGAATACCGGTATCGCCGAGTGAACACCCGTCGATGTTCACCCGTCATCTGGGCCCGCCCATCTCGGCACGGGGACCCCTCCACTCCCGTGGAGGCCTACCGAAGTAGGTCTTACTCAAGAGCACGCCGGATTAGCCCGCTAGCTTTACTCGAAGCTAGGGACTTTCTCATCGCCCTCACTCTTGAGTGCACATAATGCAAATGCATATGCCAGTGTCATTACCATGGTCATCCATAAATAAACATCATATCATGTAATCATCGCATTTCCACATAAGCATTAGCACATTATGTAAACATCACATATTCATAATCCATATGATCTACCGCACTACCATGCACTTGCCTGTTAAACCAAACGGAGCGGAGCGATGTGCGGATGGCGTCGACTCGGGACCTCCACCTGGACAAGCAAACAATCCGGTTTAACGCATCATACAAAACCAGAGATTAAATGGGCGACGATGATACTATATGCATAAACTGGTTCGGGCGTAAAACGCGTGGGTTTTCAGGGATTTGCCGTGCGGCACCAAAACCCCCCTAATTTTTTTCTTTTTTTTCCCCTCTTTTTTTCCTTTTCTCCTCTTTTCTTTTCTCTCTTCTTCTTTTCTTTCTCTTCTTTTCTTTCTCTTCTTTTTTTTCTTTTCCCTCCTCTCTTACCCGGCCGGCCCCCTTCTCTTCCTCCCTCACCTGTCTCTCTCTCTCCCTCCACTCAATTCAGCCGACCAGCCTCCTCCTCCCCCCTCAACTTCTCCGCCCGGGGCGGCGCGGTCGGCGCGCGGCTAGGCGCGGCGGCGCTGGCGGCCCTCTGCCGCCCCGCCTTCTCCCCTCCCTCTCTCTCGCCTCGCGCTGAAGCTGCTCGCGCGCACCCGGCGAGGCGGCGTGCGGCCCGGCTCGGTGTCGCCGGCCCGGGCTCCACCGCCACCGCCCCGCCTCGGCTTCCCTCTCTCCTTCTCGCGCGGCGCCCGGCAGCACGACGGCGTGGCGCGGTCTGTGGAGCGGGAGCGTGCCGCCGGCGGTTCTAGCTAGCCGGCGGGCGGATCCGGCGCCCTACTACGTGGCGGCCTCCCCTCGTCCTCTGCCCCGGATCCGGCCAACCCGAGCGGAACCGCCACCTCTTCCGTGCTCCTCCCTCTCTCCAATCTCTTTGCTTTCGGTCACTCTCCCTCCCTCTCAGTAGCTACCGGTTGGCTCGACTTAAGAAGGAGCTCGGGTGTTGGCTTCTGCAGGGTGCAGGGCACAGGTGGCTTGCATGCACGCTTAGGGCATACATGCAGCTTGCCATGTCTCCCTGGCAGTAGGTGAGGTATTACATTCCACCCCCCTTAACAGAATTCGACCCCGAATTCTGGCATTCAACAATCCGCACGAAAGAACAAAATAAACATAACTTCTCTTGACATAACATTAACTCATATCCGAAGAGAACAACTCTGGGTACTTCTCGCGCATGCGAGACTCCAACTCCCATGTCGCTTCTCGCTCTGTCTGATGCGACCAAAGCACTTTAACATACTTTATCGTTTTATTCCTCAACACCTTCTCTGATTCCTCCAAAATCCGAATTGGACGGGACTCAAAGGTGAGGTCTTGCTTTAAGGACACTGGTTCTAACACAATCTCATGCTCTGGGTCTCGCAAGAACTTTCTCAACATTGACACATGGAACACGTTATGCACTCCTCGTTATGACACATGAACTTTCCAATCCGTTCCAGAATTCGAAATGGCCCAATGTACCTTGGGCTAAGCTTCCCTTTGGTACCAAATCGCACTATGCCTTTAGTGGGAGATACCCTCAGGAGCACACGTTCCCCCACTTCGAACTCTAGTTCTCGCCTCCTGACATCGGCGTAGCTCTTTTGCCTACTCTGGGCAGCTAGCAGATTCTGCCTGATTTCCGTCACTCGCTCTACTGTTTGTTGGACCCAATCTGGTCCCAACACAGCCTTCTCGCCCACTGCATCCCAACAAAGTGGCGATCTACATTTCTGCCCATAAAGAACCTCGAATGGCGCTGCTCGAACACTGGAGTGGTAGCTGTTGTTATAAGCAAACTCTGCAAGTGCCAAATAATCCTCCCAGTTACCCTTCCAGGACAAAATACAGGACCTCAACATGTCCTCTAGTGTCTGAATGGTGCGTTCGGACTGTCCATCAGTCTGCGGGTGGAAAGCAGTACTAAACTGGAGTTTCGTGCCCAGAGTGCCCTGCAAGCTCTCCCAAAACTTGGAGACAAACTTAGCGTCTCTGTCCGAAACTATCGACATGGGAACACCATGCAATCTCACGATTTCCCGCACATAGATGGGCGCCAACTCACTTGCCGAGTTCGTCGTGCGAATGGGGATGAAGTGCGCAGACTTACTGAATCGGTCCACCACTACCCAAATCGCATCCTTTCCTCGCGGGGTACGAGGTAAGCCGATTACGAAATCCATGGTAATATCATCCCATGGCCACTGAGGAACCTCCAAAGGCTGCAATAGCCTAGCGGGACGCCTATGCTCAGCCTTTACTTGCTGGCAAACCCCGCACGATGCCACATACTTGGCGATATCCACTTTCATTCTCTTCCACCAGAAGCTCTTCTTGAGATCACGGTACATCTTGGTCTCACCAGGATGCACCGTGTAGGGGGTACGATGAGCTTCCCTCAAAATATCATCCTTGACTTGAACCTTTTGCGGCACGCAAAGGCGGCCTTTAAATCGCAAAGCACCTGAATCATCAAGACTGAAATCCCCCGTTTTTCCTTCATTAAGGCGCTTCCTAACTTGCTGAAGCAATCGATCATGCTGTTGCGCCTCCTTTACTCGCTCCGGAATCGCTGATTCCAGCAACAGTTGCGTCTCAGCCTGTGCTGTACCAGCGAAACAATAGGAAATTCCCATCCGTTCAAGGTCAGCAAGAAGACAACCTAGAGTGGAGGGTGTTAGCTTGCGACTAAGAGCATCAGCAACCACATTTGCCTTGCCCGGATGGTACTGAAGAGTGAAATCATAGTCTTTGATAAGCTCCAACCAACTCCGTTGCCTCAAATTCAGCTCCTTCTGAGTGAAAATGTATTTGAGGCTTTTGTGGTCAGTGAAGATATCACAAGATTTTCCATACAAGTAATGCCTCCAAATCTTTAGAGCAAAAACCACAGCGGCAAGCTCCAAATCATGAGTTGGGTAGTTCTGCTCATGCTTCTTCAATTGTCGCAAGGCATACGCGATCACTTTGGTATCTTGCATGAGCACACAACCTAGTCCCACTCGAGACGCATCTGAGTAGATCGTGAAACGCTTCCCTGGCTCAGGAAGTGTGAGAACAGGAGCAGTTACTAACTTCTCTTTCAGAGTATTAAAACTGCGCTCACATTCATCGGTCCACTGGAATTTCATATTCTTTCGTGTGAGCTGAGACATTGGCTTGGCAATAATGGAGAAGTCTTTCACGAAACGCCGGTTGTAACCAGCTAAGCCAAGAAAACTTCTCACTTCTTTAACATTAGATGGCCTCTTCCAATCCACGACGGTGGAAATTTTGCTTGGATCTATTGAAATGCCTTCCTGGTTAATTACATGACCCAGGAAGCTCACTTCAGAAATCCAGAACTCGCACTTCTTCAATTTGGCAAAGAATTGATTCTTCCTTAGAGTCTCAAGCACAAGCCTCAGATGCTGCTCATGTTCTTCCTCCGTCTTGGAATAAATCAGGATATCATCGATGAACACCACTACAAAGTCATCTAGGTACTTGTGTAGCATACTGTTCATCGTTTCCATGAAAACAGCAGGGGCATTAGTCAGTCCAAAGGACATGACTGTAAACTCATAGTGCCCATATCTTGTGGAGAAAGCTGTCTTCTCAATGTCTTGTTCCCGCACTCGGATTTGATTATACCCAGATTGTAGATCAATTTTTGAGAACACCTTGGCTCCTTTCAATTGATCAAACAAGTCCTCGATGCGAGGCAATGGGTATTTATTCTTGATGGTCACCTGATTGAGAGCACGGTAATCTATACACATGCGTCAACTCCCATCTTTTTTCTTGGTGAATAAGACCGGGGCTCCCCAAGGTGACACACTACGACGAATCAAGCCTTTGGACAACAACTCATCCAATTGCTTCTTCAACTCTTCCTGCAAGGGTCGTGCCAAACGGTAGGGGACATTGAAATAGGTCTTGTGCCAGGAACAAGGTCAATTCTGAACTCCACATCTCGCTTGGGTGGCATCCCCGGAAGCTCTTCAGGAAATACATCGGGATACTCACGCACCACAGGAATATCCTCAATGTGCAACTGCGCATCTGGCTTCTCCGCAATTGCCAGGAGTAACCCATACTTCATTGTTTGTCGGCCAGGGAGTAAACTGGCCAACACAAGGAGGGAACACGTGGGTGCATTCCCTTGAAAGACTATCTCCTTCCCTGAAGGTGCTAGCAAGGTAACTGTCCTCCAGAAGCAGGAAATCACGGCTTGGTAGCGATGCAACCAGTCCATGCCAAGGATAACATCAAAAGGCTCCAACTGAATAACCATGAGGTTAGCGACAAATCCCTCGCCATCTATTGCGACCACACAGCCAGGGCATACTGTGGAGCTAGCAATGATACCCCTTGGGGTACTAACCATAACCGATTGAGAAATTTGCTGAACACTCAGCTTAGCCTTCCTAGCAAACTCACAGGACACAAATGAATAGGTAGCACCGGAGTCAAAAAGAACAAGGGCTTCACACGAGTCCACTAGCAGAGTACCTGTCACCACGTCAGGTCGACTCGCGGACTCTGCAGCAGGCAGTGTGTAGACTCCAGGTGGTGTCGGGGCGGCGAGAGCCCCGACGCTCTGCTGTGGTGGCAACGGGATTGGAGGCGGTGTAGCATGCTGGAATGGAGGAGTCGGTGCAGGATGCCAGTAATACCCAGCGGGTGGAGCCCAGGACAGCAGAGGCTGCAAAGCAGGGGCAGCCGCCATCATCTGGACTGACCCCCGGGGTGAAGAGTTGGATGACGATGAAGATACGGGCTCCCATTTAAGAATGCTGGAGGGGTTCTGACGACAAACCCGCTCCATGTGGCCTGATCGGCCGCAGTGCCGACACTCCCCCGTCCAGGAGCACTCAGCAGCACGGTGCCCACCTCCACACTTGAAACAAATCATGCCCTGTCCTCGGACAGGACGATAGGTTGGGGTTGCCGAAGAAGAATGAGGCACTGAAGAAGACGACCTCGAGGACTTGGACTTGGATGATTGTGGGGGATGTTGGCCCCACTTGGACTTATTAGGAGCGGGCCGCTGAGATGACCCACCCCCCTTCAGTGAAGCTTCTCTTCTGGTCACCACCAGAAGCGCTCGAACCACCCGAGGGTTGTAGCCCTTTAGTGAGCTGCATCTCCATCTCCATCCCCCTGGCCTGCTCTACCACAGATCGAAAATCACGTGGCGCAGTAGCTCCCATGACATGCCGGAACTCAGAGCTGAGCCCTCGACGGAACCTTTTGGCCTTCTCAAGGTCATTGTTCGCGACCGCTGGCACGAAGCGGACCAGATTATTGAATGCCGCCTTGTACTCAGCCACGGTCATCTTTCCCTGTACGAAGGTTGTCAGGGCTACCTCCATACTCTCCACAAAAGAATCTGGGTAATACTTCGCCTTGAATTGCTCGGTGAAGACTTCCCAGGTAGCGGGACCTTGTGCAGGGGTCCTGGCGGAAAGAACTCCCTCCCACCAGATGTTCGCTTGTCCCTTCAGTTGAAAAGCCACGTAGCGAGCTTTCAGCTGAGAGCTCATCTCAAGGGCTTCGAATTGCCTCTCCATGTAGCACAACCAATCCGCAGCCTGGACTGGTGTGCCTGAACCATCAAAGGTATCTAACCGCAAGGTCAACCACTCATGAAGGCCCATTCTTGCCTCTAGTACGGCCGGAACAGCAATAGGGGCAACAGCGAGAACGGCCGCAGCAGCGGCTGCCAGCGCTTGACGGCGAAGCGCACGGACCTCCTCTAAGAACTCCTGCAGCAAGGCTAAAGACCTTGCCGGATCTCTGGCTATGGACTGTTCAGCGGAAGCAACTTCTGCATCAGGTGCCTCCTGCTGAACCTCAAGCGGTGACTCCGATTGGGCACGGCCACGACCTCGGTCGTGACCTCCACGGCCACGCCCGCGTCCTCTCGCTCTCGGCATATCTGATCAGGACAGATAGCCAATCACTCAACAAGCCCATAAACATCCATTTCAACAACAGACATCAACATCAATGCTAACGAAATGCAATGCAAGACCCATTCCCCATCCTATGGTGCACCAGTGTGTAAAATTTTAATTTAATTGTTGGCCTAAGTCAAATTTTAATTGAATTAGTAACCTAAGTTATCAAATTTCCCTACCACGGACCTAACGTCCGCTCTGATACCAACTGTAACACCCCGCCCATCCTCTGGGCCCGGAGTGCTACCACCATTGCAAACTTTTACCTTTCCTTCAATTACCAGAAATTCAACACTAATAAATTTAAGTAGCAGCGAATAGATACATCATAGTCATTCTTTAGCCCCTACTCTAGCAGTCCAGTAGAGACTAAAATAACTGACAAAAGATGGTACACGGAGTGCGGTTAGTGTATGGAGATTATTCATGTGCTACTCCCGCCCCACGCATGACGCCCTCAACGATCACCTAGAAATAAACAACAATGCAAGGGTGAGTCCAAAGACTCAGCAAGTACATAATAGAACGATAAATACTAACACAACATGAAACAATTTAATCCAACCAACATACTCTGCATGCAAGCCATGCTCATATCATCATTCTCAAGGCTCCACATTAATCATACATAACTCACATACACTCTTATGTTGCACATTGCCACAACATCAATGCAATGCAATGCATCCCTGCTCTACATGCACATTTGCTCATCATAATGCGAATACCGGTATCGCCGAGTGAACACCCGTCGATGTTCACCCGTCATCTGGGCCCGCCCATCTCGGCACGGGGACCCCTCCACTCTCGTGGAGGCCTACCGAAGTAGGTCTTACTCAAGAGCACTCCGGATTAGCCCGCTAGCTTTACTCGAAGCTAGGGACTTTCTCATCGCCCTCACTCTTGAGTGCACATAATGCAAATGCATATGCCATTGTCATTACCATGGTCATCCATAAATAAACATCATATCATGTAATCATCGCATTTCCACATAAGCATTAGCACATTATGTAAACATCACATATTCATAATCCATATGATCTACCGCACTACCATGCACTTGCCTGTTAAACCAAACGGAGCGGAGCGATGTGCGGATGGCGTCGACTCGGGACCTCCACCTGGACAAGCAAACAATCCGGTTTAACGCATCATACAAAACCAGAGATTAAATGGGCGACGATGATACTATATGCATAAACTGGTTCGGGCGTAAAACGCGTGGGTTTTCAGGGATTTGCCGTGCGGCACCAAAACCCCCCTAATTTTTTTTCTATTTTCCCCTCTCTTTTTTTCTTTTTCTCCTCTTTTCTTTTCTCTCTTCTTCTTTTCTTTCTCTTCTTTTCTTTCTCTTCTTTTTTTTCTTTTCCCTCCTCTCTTACCCGGCCGGCCCCTCTTTTTTTCCCCTACCCGGCCGGCCCCCTTCTCTTCCTCCCTCACCCGTCTCTCTCTCCCTCCACTCATTTCGGCCGACCAGCCTACTCCTCCCTCCTCACCTTCTCCGCCCGGGGCGGCGCGGTGCGCGCGGCCAGCGCGGCGCCGCGCCGCGGCCTCCCGCCCCCCCGCCTTCTCCTCCCACCTCTCTCTCTCGCCTCGCGCTCGAGCTGCGCTCGCGCACCCAGCCAGGGGCGGCAGCGTGCGGCCCGGCTCGGTGTCGCCGGCCCCGGGCTCCCTGCCACCGTCCCCGCCTCCGGCTTCCCCTCTCCTTCTCTGGCGCGGGCGCCCCTCCGGCAGCACGACGGCGTGGCGCGGTCTGTGGAGCGGGAGCGTGCCGCCGGTGGTTCTAGCTAGCCGGCCGGGCCAGATCTGGCCGGCGCCCTACCTGTGGCGGCCTCCCCTCGTCCTCTGCCCCGGATCCGGCCAACCCGAGCGGAACCGCCACCTCTTCCGTGCTCCTCCCTCTCTCCAATCTCTTTGCCTCCGGTCACTCTCCCTCCCTCTCAGTAGCTACCGGTTGGCTCGACTTAAGAAGGAGCTCGGGTGTTGGCTTCTGCAGGGTGCAGGGCACAGGTGGCTTGCATGCACGCTTAGGGCAAACATGCAGCTTGCCACGTCTCCCTGGCAGTAGGTGAGGTATTACATCTTTCTCACTCTTCCGCTATATTTCTTGAGACTATTTCTTGTTACACTAAATCATGCATGGCATCTAATTGTGTTCTAATTTGATAAAGAGGCTCTTGATATTCTTTTGTTCCAACCTCATATTGACCCTGCTGCACAACAGTCTCTGAAATCATCTTGACGTTGGAGTCAGGGTGGAGATCGATGTCGAACACCCTACTGGAGGCGATGAGTTTGTGATGTCGACATTGCACTCCACTGCCGGCGATGCTAGTGAATTGATCAACTCAAAGGGGTAATCAGTGGGCAAGGTAAAGTAGGTGTGCTTATGTTGGAATCACTCCCTTTCTCTCTCGTGGTGTTTGTCACAAACACTCAGTTCGCTTTGCTTGGTGGACACATGCACACATATAGAATGGCACAAGCTAGCAAGCTTTGTTGACGCAACCACTGCAACTCTCGTCGTTTTTCATTCATATATAGACTCAAGTACATGGATGAAACAAATGGCCGGCCAAATCACTCAGCCGAGACTCACGCCACATCTCGTACGTGCAAGCAGCATGCAAGCCAGGACCTCTTCACCAGCCACTAATTCACATCGTGGCCTTTCATTGGATCTGGCTGAGCAGCACATCACCTGCATGCATGCATCCACTAACAACTAACTACTTTGACTCGATGCACATAATCCTAACACATGCAAAACACTACTGACCATTGCTATGCAGCTGAACTCATGTAACATTTGCACCTTGTAGATATTGACGCCTTCCATCCGGCCGCATCACACGTCTCCTTAGTGCACCCCGGCTCATGTGTCGATACTTACGTACGCATCGCACATACTGTCACATGCTTCTTCAGGCACCACACACTACTATGAAATGCAAAGTCCTATATACATGACGTTTGCTACATGCATGCACATAATTAAACATGGATATGCAGTAATGACAAGATTAAACTCTAACAGCTTAGTGCCATCAGTGAGGAACACGCATCGGCGGTCAAGGTTGTGAGGAGTGTATGATTGTGGAACTGTATTGTTCTCAGGGTAGTACCGATGCCTACCATTTTGCCCATCTGCACCTGCATCGCCTTTTGGCCCTCTTCTTGGTTTTTCTTTAGTTCTGCGATGCTTCTCTTGACTTGCTCCATCTCTGCTATGGTGGCGAATGATACTTCTCCTTGCTCTGCCGTAGCAGGTAGCACCGGCCTCACCATTTCAGATATGCACAGATCGGATTAGGGATTTTTACGAAGTTAGCAGATTACTAACCCAACCTGATGAATCTCACAAATCCACCACCACTCTTCCCTCAAGAGTTATCGGTGCACTTGGATCTAGAATTTTACTAGGAGACGCGAGATGCTCGCAAACCCTCACCAAAATGCTACCAAGATATACTCTCAAGGCCAAGGAATCAAAGCTTCGATACAAAAAATGTCAGGACCGTAGGATAAGGAGTCCAAACAAGGATCCAGATCGGTGTATTTGTGAGTGTTTGCTACAGGGAAAAATAAGAACTATAGATACTACTATGGTGAACAACTAAGAACTTGGCTACGGAATGACGGCTAGGGTTTATCATTCATCTGGATGCCTCGCCAAAAGAGTCTTACAAGCCTTTTATATAGGCTGACCAAAACATAAATTGAGTTTAAATCCTAATGCTACTCAAACGCGCGGCAGCCGTCGGATGGAGATCTGATGCTGGCTCTACATAATCTTTGACTACTTAAGTGAAGTTGGCAGCCATTTCCCTTACTCTAGTATCTGTCCAATCCAAGTTGCAGCTTAGCTTCTCATCCTGACCGTTCACGTTCCATCTTTGGAAAGTCCGAACGAACACCTTCCATCTTCGAAAGGTCTGAACGAACTCACTTCCTGACAAGGTGGCCCCACTTGTCAGTTGCCTAGGAGTCGCCACCGGAGCTTCACTACCGTCATCATCTCCATCGATGAATTCTGCCATCATCTATAAGTCCTGAGCTTCGCTGTCGTCGTCTCCAGCACCGCCTTGACATCCTCTACCTCGTTGCCTCTTGGTTTTGGCCAGAGCTCGCTGGATCTACGTCATCATCGTGATTCGAGCCATTGCCATTGCTCTCTCCTCACGGCTGGTCGTGTCCATTCGCTGCCGACCTCAGCGACCACGCCATCGTGTTCGCCATTGTTCACTGTCGCTTTTGCACTACTTCAAGTTGCCAGAACCCAGCCGTGCGTGGCCACCGCCGTCTCCGTCGACCCTTGTTCCTTGTGCGCCACCACTGACATCGTCACCGCGTCAGCAGCTAGCCTAGTGTTAGAGTACAGTATATGGTAGGATAGAGTCCATTGGGATTACAATCTCTTGTACCATCTTGCCCCCCAAATCTTGTACCTCTATATATACCACCCGAGAGGCTCAATGCAATCCATCCAATTCTATCTTCTTTCATGGTATCAGACGTCTAGGTTTAGATCCTAACCCTAGCCGCCGCTCACTTCCGCACCGCGCGCCCCCGGGGAGATCTATCTCCGCCGGGGGCAGCGCCACCGTTTAGGCGGCGGATCCTATTGATCCGGCCGCCATTGTCGTCGTCAAGCAGCAGATCGGACTTACCTCCTTGCCTCCCTCCTCGTCGCGGTCGGGCTGCCGCCGCCCCGTTCCCCAGGCTCGTCGCTGGACCGTCGCCGTCACCCCCTTCCGGATCTTCGCCGCCCCGTCCTGCGCCGCCGTGGTGGCGGCCGGGCTTGGCCGCGCTCCGTCCCTGAGCCGCCATGGTGGCGGCCGGGCCAGGACGCGCACCCCACGCCAGTCGGAGCGTCGGATCTGGCCGTCTCCATCATGCCGCTCCTCCTCCTGCGCCGCTCCTCCGCCGGGTCCCTGCTCGCCGACCGCCGCCTGCAGCTCCTCCGCTTGGACGCCACCGCCTCTGCACCGACATCGCCCCGGCCTCCCCGCGCCAGATCGGGCTTCCCCGCCACCGGATCCGTCCAGATCCGACCGACCGCCACCGACCACCGCGCGTCGCTGCCCAGATCTGACCATCAAGTCCAGATCCGGCGGCCTCCGGCCCGGATCTGTACCACTGCGCCTTGGCGAAGAAGAGGACACGCGCCCGGTCTCCACCACGCCCCGCCTCGCCCCGCCAGCCTCCGTGCCGCCGCCACGCGGGACCGCGTCGCCACCATCGCCACCGCTCGGCTCCGAGTCGTGCCCCGCCCCGACCCCGCCAGCCTCCAGTCGCCGCCCTCACGCCACCCTCCGGACCCGCCGCCGCTCGGGTGAGCCCGCCGACGCTGCTCTCCGCTTGGGCGAGCCCGCCGACGTTGCTCTCCGCTCGGGCGGCCTTGGGTCGGTCCTCCCTGAGCCTCCTCCGGATCCGTCGCTCAGGTGCCGCCGATCTCCACCGCCTGCACTGGTGTCCCCTCGCCGTTGGGTCGGTTTGGGCAGTGGTCGGCCCTATTACATGTGACGGCGGAGGAACGACGAAGTAAACAAGATCAATCGCAGAGAGACACGAGATTTAACGTGGAAAACCCTCCCAATGCGAGAGGGAAAAAACCACGGGCGCCAGCCAACAATAATCTTCACTATATCGGGGTGAGGTTACAACGTCGGGGATTTACAACTCTCATTCAATATCCCAAACAGCGGCTTACAGGAAGCCGGCCCTAAGCCTCCGGCGACGGGCCTCCGCTACGCTACGTCCAGAAGCCGGCCTTATTGATGTATAGAATTTGGATCACAAATCAACAGGCCCGCAGCTGCCTGGAGGTTTCTTTTTGTCCAATACGCCAGGATCCGGCTGCCGAGCTGCATGCCTGAGTGGTTTTATTCCCTATGCGCTATGGGGGTAGGCAGCCAAGGTAAATTGAGGATTTTCTATGGAGGTGTTCTTTTGTGCTGCTATTGTATCCTTTTTTTCTCCCGATCACTGATCGGGGTTGAGTCGCTCACCGCCCGTCGACCTCGCACGTATCTACTCCGACATCGGAGTCGACTACACCGGCCCCTACCTCTTCGACTGTACGGCCAGGCCGGGCACGCGATGTCGAGGGGACGCCTTCGCACGTCGCGTCTCGGTCATTCCGTCCGCACGTCTTCATCGCCGGTTCGTCATCGCCACCACAGATCGGGACGCCTCCACCGACTTCTTTCATCGTTGTCCCGCCTCGCGCGTACACGGTCTGATCAGCCGATTGTGCGCGATCCACCCGGCTCCCGTGACGTCCGTCGTCGAGTACTACGCGCATCTTCTTCAAGCAACAGGGCTACTGCTGTGTCGCCTCCTCGGGCCGCAGCACCGCCGCACGTGTGTCCCCTCGCCGTTGCATCTACATCGCCGTCCCCTGTGCATCGACGACTGTGCTGCGCAACCTCTTGTGCGCCATCTGTCTGCACATGGTCTTCGTCATACTGATCGGGCCTTCATCGCCGACATAGAGCGCTACCGCCGCCGCCGTACCTTGTGTCAGGAGTGCTCGCCTTCGTGCCAGAGCGTACGCCCGGACTGCTCGCCTTCGGGTAGGAGCGTCCGCTCCCGCACTGCTTCTTCTTCGTCCAGCACAACCACGCCTGGTTGGGGCCCTCTCCCTTGTACGTCCGGTACTGGCAACACCGGTGCGTGCTTTCGTCCCCGACGCGTTGCCGGGTCCGGCAAACCTGGCACACGCCTCGGCTCTAGCGGCTTGACTGCATCGACTTCGGCATCGACCCTCCCGTTCCCGTCTCGTCTGCCTCGATTGCATCGCCGTTTTTCGCCTACATCCTCGACGGCCCTGACTGCGTCGACCTCGGCATCGCCCCCCTTCCACGACGACTGCCTCGACGCGTCTCCGTCATCACCATGGCGCCTCTTTTGCGCCCGCGGCTTCATGAGCGACCGTCTCGACATCGGTAACCCGACCACGACTACGTCGACCACGGCCATCTCCAGCACGGCATCCTCGACCACGACTACTCCGCCCTCGCGCTCGGCTACCTCGACATCGGCACAAAGGGCTACCGCCTTGCTTGAGCTACTTGTCGGTTCCTGCTCCAGTCACAGCATACGCGCCGCATCAACGGTTATGACTGCGGGGGGATGTTAGCTCTTCGGCTTCTTCTCCAGTCTCACCGTCTGCGACGCTCCCGTTGTGACTGCGGGGGGATGTTAGAGTACAATATATGGTAGGATAGAGTCCATTGGGATTACAATCTCTTGTACCATCTTGCCCCCCAAATCTTGTACCTCTATATATACCGCCCGAGAGGCTCAATGCAATCCATCCAATTCTATCTTCTTTCACCTAGCCGTACCATCTACGTGTCAGCCATGTTAGCAACCACGCACCCCTAACCCTAGATCGGTTCACGTGAAACCAGTCCCTGTGGACTGAGTCTATGACTTGTGAACCCCACGTGTCAAATGCTATTCTGTAGACCCAAATTACCATTAACCCAAGGGCCCAAACCCTATCACACAGACTCGTTCTATAGATTATAGGTCCCACATGTCAACCTCTGCTATTTTCCCAAATCCAAAAAGAAAGGTTCCTAGAATATTCTCTGGCCCCACCTGCCAGTCTCTGTTCTCTCTCCCTTTTTTCTCGAATTTCTCAACCGATTCAACTTCCAAAAGACAATGTCTCTCATATGACCTACAATTGAGCCTATTCATTTGTTCTTTTGTTTTGTATTTATTTGTGTTTTCTCTCTCGTTTCGCATAGATGTTCACATTCCAGAAGCTTTTGAAGCAAGAGAGGAAAAGTTAGTGCAAGACTATGACATTTTTATTGGCAAGTTACACTACTTTGTCATGTTGTACCCGGTTTTTACAAACCTATTTCTTGTTTTAAAATCATTATGCATTGTTTTGTTGATATAGATGTTAGGCAACATATCCTATGCACTTAACCTTGAGGTGCACGCACGATGCATCCTAACTAAAAAAGTAATGAAAAATTTCAAGGTAATTTCTACATGTATTTCTGAACTTACTCCACCTATATATAAAATTCTAATTCAGATTCATTCTATGTTAAGAGTAGCAAAAAGGAGAAAATTTCGACAAATTTGAACTCTCAACATTTGTCAAATTTTCTCTTTTTCGTTACCACTAACATATAATGAATTTGAACTTGAAATTTTATGCATAGTTAAAGTAAGGTGAAAAGTACATGTAAAAATTTTCTCAAAATTTTTCAAGATTTCTTTTAGTTAGGGTGCATCGTGAGTGCACCCCAAGCTTAAGTACATAGGATATGTTACCTAGATGTTAATTACTTGGGAAATAGCTATGAACCTTAGCTATCGTTTTATCCACCTTGTTCATTCGTATATCATGATCATTTGTCACTCTAGGATGGTTAATTACTAGTTACTCACTAGTGTAGAACCAATGTGGTTTGGTTTAGTTGTACTTAGCCATGCTGGGTTATTGATATTATTTTGGGAAATATCAAGTTGCACCTAACTAATGGTATATAGAATTGATTTGTGGATAACTATATGCACTATGTGTTATCTTTGATGGCATATGTTGCACTCTAAAGTCAACTCGTGGATAGATGATTTAGACTAGGGCGAAAGAAGTTTATTCATGCTTTATTATCACTATTATTGTTTTCATGTATGCTTTCAATATATTTACTATATTTAAATCCAAATGTTGCTTTATGCAAAAATGAGTCAAGATAGCCACTTCCTTTGCAATAAGCCAATCATCTATAATTGTATTTTTTTTTATGTGCACAACTTAGTTGAATACTCTATGTGCTCACCATTGCTATAATCACAATGCAGTTGCTAGAGAAAAAGGGTCTACGCAGCTTCTGGAGAATGAGTTCTACGAAGAGGTTGATCACTAGGTTCCGTACCCTAGTCGATTGCATATGGCATGAGATGGGTCGGATGCTTGAAGTTTCCTTTGTATTCCACTGTAATTTATTTTATCTAGTGCTTATGTCTTGCGTGGCCTAATAATTGTAATCTCAACTATAAGGTCAAAACCAATATTTTTGTTATCCAATCTTGTTATTTAGTTATTTATCGCTGTGTATGGATGATATTACATCGATGTGGATATTGTGTGCACTAGCATGATCCTGGACTATTACTAAATACACGAAGGGTCTGGATTTGCATATTCGAGTCCTGTCGGAGATGGTATTAGAGCCAATTTGACTTTAGGACTTAACATTAGTTAGAATCACCGCTCTTAGGAGAATTTCAAAACTATTTTCTAAAATAAGTTAACTTGCAAGAATAATTTGTTGCTCTACTCGTATCCTGTTTCTTGTACTTGCCTTATTGTTGAACTCCTCTCTTGCCTTAAAGTTTAAAAATTGACGCTTATTCTTTCGCTTCTTTTAATTAGATGATGAGGTTCACACCTATGGAGAGCATACCGGAGGGTATGCTGCTGAGCTTTGGAGGTTGTTCTAGTTTTTTTGGAAGGCTATGGCTGGCCACTTTATCAATGAAATCGGCCGAACAAAGAATGGATATCATTGTGAGATGATATAGAAGATGACAATCTATGCCTGAGAACACACAAAGGCCAGTCGTCCCATGCACTTCTATGCTAGGAGGGCCACTTTTGAGGAAGGCGTCCAAGAGATGTCGCGCTTATGATATGCCATCTTGGTAGTATCCATCATGTTGACTAGGAGGGCACTAGGTTCTACTTCCTCTATGCCAGTGGAGATGACCATATAGGTCGTCGTTACCGCAACACTAGTTAGGAAGGCAGTGCCACTGTTGTCCATCTCACTTGCTACATGGTTGCTTAGGAGGACACCATAAGGACCATATTGGAGGAGCTTCTCTTTGTCTACGAGAGGTTGCAGCTAGTAGAGGAGAGGATCCCGAGTTGAAAGAAACTTTGCATGTCTAGGCCCTACTCACAGCCAAACCGAAGGAGGAGGACACCGTAATGTCATTCGGACTTACTAATGCTCCCGCTAGCTTTATGAATCTTATGAATACGATCTTTATGGAGTACTTGGACAAGTTTGTGGTAGTCTTCATTGATGATATTCTTATCTACTCCAAGAATGCAGAAGAGCATGAGCAATATTTATGAGTGGTGCTCGAGAAACTTTGGAAACATCACTTGTATGCCAAGTACAATAAATGTGAATTTTAGTTGAAAGAAGTCAGCTTCCTAGGCCATATTCTTTCCGAAGGAGGCATAACTGTGGATCCTAGCAAAGTATGTGATGTACTAGCTTGAAATCAGCCTCGCACCATACCTGAGGTTTGAAGTTTTCTCGGTTTGGTGGGATATTATCGCCGGTTCATCGAGAACTTCTCCAAAATTTCAAGACCAGTGACCCAACTTTTGAAGAAAGAGAAGAAGTTTTAATGATAAATAGCCTATGAGGAGAGCTTTCAAGAGCTGAAAAAGAAGCTCACCACAGCCCCAGGGCTTGTATTGCCTGACATACACAAAAGCTTTGTTTGTATTGTGATGCATCTTGACATGGCCTCAGTTGTGTGTTGATGCTAGAAGGCAAAGTTATAGCCTATGCTTCATGTCAGTTATGACTTCACGAGGAAAACTATCTAGCTCATGATTCGGAATTGGCAGCCGTGGTTCATGCAATCATGATCTAGAGGCACTACCTCATCGGTAATCTGTGTGAATTGTACACCGATCATAAGAGCTTGAAGTATTTCTTCACGCAACTATATCTGAACCTAAGGTGAAGGATGTGGCTTGAATTGATCAAAGACTATGATCTTGACATTTATTACTACCTTGGTAAGGCCAATGTTGTAGTCGATGCCCTCAGCCGAAAGCTTCACTACATCAATGCATCGATTGAAGCCTGTCAACCAGCATCATGTAGAAAGCCTTTGAGACTCAACCTCAAGAAAGTTGAGGAGGGATTTCTTGCTGCTTTAATGCTAAACCTATCCTTGAATCCCAGATCCAAGCCGCTCAACTGAAGGATCCTGCGATTTCCAAAATCAAGAGTGATTTGCAAAAGGGTGAGAAGTCAGAGTTTTCCATAAATGCGAGTAGAATGGTTATGCATGGACAGCAGCTTTATGTCCCAGATGACCAAGAAATCAAAGGGCTAATCCTTCGAGAAACTCATGATTCACCACTCTCTATTCATCCAGAAAGTACAAAAAATGTATCAGGGTCTTCAGGAACGATTTAGGTGGCCCGGTATGAAGAAGGACATCACCACACATGTCGCTATTTGAGATGTGTGCCAAAGAATCAAAGAGGAGCACCAGCGACTAGCGGGATTACTCCAACCTTTGATGGATCTTGAGTGGAAATGGGGATGACATCGACATGGATTTCATTACCGGTTTGCTAAAAACCTGAAATGGGCATAATTCGATTTGGGTTATTGTCGACTGCTTAACCAAAGTGGCTCATTTTATCCCAGTAAACACCACATATCATGGACCTAAGCTCGTTGAGCTCTACATGAATCATATCATCCGATTTCACGGAGTGCCAAAGATGATAACTTCCAATCGAGGTCCTAGTTTACCTCATGATTTTGAAAAAGTTTACATAAGCTTATGGGGACCGGGCTATTCTTTAGCATGGCATTCTACCCACAAATAGGAGGCCAAACTAAAAAGATAAATAAAATTCTGGAGGATATGTTAAGAACCTATGTGTTTTCCTATAGCACGAATTAGGATAAATTCTTGGCGCTCGTCGAGTTCTCTTACAACAATAGTTTTCAATCAAGCCTCCAAATATCTCTGTTCAAAGCACTTTATGGAAGAAAGTGTAGAACCCTTCTTTTCTAGTCTGAGGACAGTGAAAAGCAATTCTTTGGACCTATTGTTATCCAAGGAGCTCAAGAACAAGTTGATGTGATGCAAAGCTGACTGAAGGAAGCACAGTCTCGACAAAAGAGCTATGCTGTCCATCGCCATCATGAGTTGAACTTTAAAATAGGTGATTATGTCTATCTCAAGGTCTCACTGCTCTATGGCACCCACCATTTCCATGTCCATGGGAAGTTAGCACCTTGGTACATTAGGCTGTACCAGATCGTTGCAGGGAAAGGTGAAGTGGCATACCAACTAGAGCTACCACCTCAACTTTCGGATGTGCATGACGTCTTCCATGCCTCCCAGCTCAAGAAGTGCCTTCGCACTCCAAGTGATCTCACCCAATTGGATAACATTGATCTGCAACCTGATCTTTCTTACTGAGAATAGCCTATCCGCATTCTAGACCAAGCTAAGCAACAAACTCGTAACCACACTATAAAGATGTTAAAGGTCCAATGGAGTAATCACACTGAGGATGAAGCAACATGGGAACAAGAAGATCAACTTAGAACCAACTTTCCAAATTTCTTACCGAACCCGTAAGGGGGTAGAACTATAATACACTGAAACCCTAGAGAATATAAAAATGAGGGTAATTAAAAAATATTTGTATGCATTTACTCTTCCATGGCTTTTATTGGAGTTCCTTTAGAAAAATTTGATTTAGAAAAATCACAAGTGCATGAAATATAAATCAAATTGAATCCAAATCAAACGAGTATATTTAAATTAAACAAGAAGTCTTCTCGAATTTTTCTAGAAAAATCAAGAGAAGATAAAGCTCTGAAAAATATACGTAAACATTAACTCTATGTCAGGAGCATTCGTAAAGATTTTCATAATCTTTTGAGTACGTCTAATAAGTCTAATAGATGCCCGAAACCTCTCAGCTCAGCTCACCTCTCTCTCCCTCTCCCTGCCGTGTGGAGCCCAAGTGCAATGATCATTTTCCACCTCACGCACCATCACCAGCTCCGCCATGGTCATGGCTCGAGCTACCCCCAATTTTAGACGCCGTGCCCATGATTTCTCCTCTACTACTGCCAACCCCGCCTACTCGTCGCTTCAAATGCGACGCATATTTTCCCTCTTGTCCCCATCTGCGCCTTGCATTCCATTGCGAATTTTCGATTGCACTTGCGAGAACTCACGCTCAACCCTCAGCCCTTCCATACCTATAAAGCCCCCTATCTATGCCTTTCCTTTTTAGCTCGCCCTCTCGGTCTCTTGTGCACAATCCTTGAGCACTTTGCTCTCTGGAACGTCGATAAAACCAAAGTCGTACGTGACACCGGCGAGCACGCCGTCGTGTGCTAGTTTCTCTAGTGAGCTTCTCTCCTCCCCAATTCCACCTCAATGTGCTTACCTTTCCCTTAAGCACCCTACTCATTTGTTTGATCTCTCGTGCAGTGGAACACTCGAGCTAGGTCTACTTCTTTATCTCTGACTAGGACATCGCCATATGATTTTTCTCTCTCCGGTGAGCCATACCTCGGTTCCTTTCACTTGTACCTCCGCATGCATGCAAGCAAGTTTATACGCACCTTCTTTCTTTGTAGCTTCACTTTTGTTGGATTACACTGACACTGGGAACCTCCTCTTTGCCGTTGGTAGAGTCTTCGACACCAGCCTCCTCTGCTCCTCCTCGAGCACCGTTTTCACCTCCTGTGAGCTCCTCCTTCCCCATAGAGTATGCAAAGTTAAAAAGAGAACTAAAGTAATCGAAGAAAAAACTATAGTAATTGAACTCAAGAACAAAATTGTAGCAGGTGAAGTCAAAATTTTCGACCATAGACATAGTCAAAATCTTCAATCGCTACCATTGTCAAAATCTTCGATTGCAGCCATAGTCAAAATCTTCGATCACTACCATTGTCGAAATCTTCGATCACAATCGTAGTTGAAATCTTCGACCGCAGCCATTGTTGAAATCTTCAGCCGTAGCCGATGTCGAAATCTTCGATCGCTGTTGTTGTCGAAATCTTTGACGCTGCCGATGTCGAAATCTTCGACCACTGCTAGAGTTGACGTATTCGACCGCTGCTATGTGAAAAACTTCGACCACAACTGGGTTCGTAATCCTTTTCTACAGTGGATTGGTTGTATGTACAGTAGAGGTGAGAAATAGTAGATCGGTTGTTAGTGCAATATATTAGTCGTAAGTACTG
Organism: Dendrocalamus sinicus; assembly: GCA_036346575.1. Taxonomy (NCBI): domain Eukaryota; kingdom Viridiplantae; phylum Streptophyta; class Magnoliopsida; order Poales; family Poaceae; genus Dendrocalamus; species Dendrocalamus sinicus. Next base: position 44,515,522 of record CM070650.1, on the reverse strand, counting down.
TGGTCATAAGTTATAGTACCCGATCGGTAGTCATATGTTACAATACCAAGTCGGTAGTCGAAAACATACATAACCAAATCGATAGTCATAAATGTCATGGTCAGTATGAGGAAGTTGATGCATCCGAGTACTATAGCGGCCGAAGAATGTTGGTAGCCGTTATGAGTACCGTACCAACCGAGAGGAGACTATTCAAACCAAGCCAAAACTCAAACGCTTATAACTTTTGCGTACGAACTCCAAATTTAGTGACATTTGTTTCTAAATTCTTCTAAAATCATGATCTTCTTGATTGTATAAATATTTTTGTTTTGTCTATGTTTATTTAGTTCTTATTTGCTTTTATCTAGATTTTATTGAATAGACGCCCTTGCGCCTAACAACGTTGAGAATGCATCGAAAACATTCTCTAAGCAACAGGAGCAAGGCAAGCGCCCCCTTTGACCATGTTGATCCCAGTATTTCAATTACTGTACATTGTTTGTAAAATCTATTATGCATGCGTATATGTTTCAGTAAAAATTTGCTATACTATGTGTAATGGTAGTTATGCCCGCTTGAATGCATTAAACCTTCCTTGCAAAGTTGATATGCTCACCGTTGTAACCTTTAGGATATGGTTAGACATAGCTAATGTCAAAAATTGGGTATATTACTTTGAGTACATGTTCTAGATGCTTAGTTAAGCACTAGTGTGTACTAAGTTTGATTTTTCGAACAAATTTACACGTGGGCATGATGGTTTCAAAATATTGGACCAGAGGGGGACCTCTGTTACTTTGGTATCAAATAAAATGAAAAACCTAATTTTTGGACACGGGCGAGTTATATGGTACACTGCCAAATGTGAGAGGGAATCTCGCATGTATATAGCGGGAGACTCTCGCTCTAGTCAATTAAGAACCGAACGCTATTGCCGTACATCTAAGTTACACCGTACAACCACATATGCTATATGGGCTCTGGAATTTAGCTGATTAAATTATCTAGGTCTAACCTTGTATTGTGGTAGGCACAGATATAGTGAGGGCACTCCGATTAGGTTTGCTCGCAAGGGCTCTTTTTACCAAGGTGTTGGGGCCAAAATTTGCTAATACAATGGTGAATGCCCACTTAGGGAACGGACCAAAGTGAGGGACTTCATTTAGGGGATTTACCTAAACGAGGAATCAAATGCTCTCTTAGGGGATGTACCTAAGATAGGTTCAATGTTCATCAGGCTAGTGCAAGGTTAGGACTAGATAACTTAAAGGTTATAAGATAACCACTTCCGTCGCATGCCCAAGGAAGCGTGTAATAACCGACAGAATGTTTAATTATCTCATGTGGGTAAAACTATACAACCTCTGCAGAGTATCAAAAACTATTTAAATAGTCGTGCTCGCGGTCATGAGCAAGCTTGGATGTAGCCACAAAGAGTATAGTTTTTCTTTTTTAAAATTGTTTTACTGAACATATGGGATGGCATGAACGTCTAATTGTGTGCCATGCCTATGGGTGGGATTTGTGCGATGATCTTAGCCAAGGAAGGCTGTAAATGGAATTGAGCTACTATTATAGAAATTATGCAAATATTATTTCATTACATGTCAAATGCTCTTTACAATTCCGTTTGCAAATAATTACTTATTGATATTGCAAAATGAAATATGCTTTATACTGAAAATAACTTATTATAGAGCCTCATCCTTTGATAGCCTTGCATATATGTAAAATTTTGCGATACACCACAAGTCTCACCACAAGTCTTGCTGAGTACACAATGTATTCAACCTTACTTAAACTATTGTTGGTCAAAGAATGAAGATTGCGTGCCCAACGATGTGTATTTCGCCTCTAGCACTGGGGAATTTGACGACGGGTCTTTCTAGGGTTTGACTCTAGTCGGTTGCCAGTGCGTTATGATGGCAAATCACTAGATACTTTTGTTATTAGATTTTCGCTGTGTTTCGTTCAAGACTCTAATGTTATTTGGCAGTCGGCCTTATGCGTACAAACTCTTTTATGTCTTGCATACACACACACACACCACCCCTTTTGTTGTAACTATTTATGTGTGATGTGTATGGATGTGAGTTCAATAATGTGAATGTGTGTACTAGCTACTGACCATGGGACTAGTGTAGAACACATACGGCGACTACATGTACTAGAGCGCTTGGGGTTCCCACACAACAGCACCTACCACCTAAACAACGAGCCACCAAAGACATGACATCTATAATAAATAGGCCTGCTTTGGTTTATCTGCATTCTTTGATTGCATTGTTTTATAGCACAATTAAAGAATGTTGATGAATTGAAGGAAGCCTATTTATGAGGTCACGAGAACCGTATGTGATAATAGACTATCACAGACGGTTCTTAAGTAGAACCGTCTGTGATATTAGACTATCATAGACGGTTCTTAACTAAACCATCTGTGTTGTAACTTATCACAAACGATTCAAGAGCTATCACAGACACATAAATTTACACGGGTCGGAAATCATCTGTGATGATGGTTTTGAACTATCTGTGATGACCCTTTCTGTGGTATGAGTATTCATAGACTAATCCTACTAGGATGAGGATTTCAACTCTCACATTGGTAGAGGACAAGGAAGACTATATAAAACCATAAGATATAGTCATAGAGAACCCAAGCATGCTAAAAGCCAAAAGTCAAGCAAGAGGAATTCATTCAAAGAGGAGGATTTCATTCAAAGAAGAGACATACAACGCTACTCTATTCTTTAGCATTAAGATTTTTATATAGGGCAAAGATCAAGTGTACTAAAAAGTTTGAGAGGGTTACGAGAGGGCGACAATTACTTTTACTTTTTTGAGGTTGTGCTTAAGAAATTTGCAATCAGCTTTGTCAAATCTCTTTCTTGTGATTTTGTGATTGTTTCAGTGTTGTTATATTCATTCTCTCTATAAGATTCATCTATTTTGTTTTTGATACTATGTATACTTCTCACAACATTTAATACGATACGGGGTAGCTGTGCATAGAGGGTATAAACATTGTCCCTTCTCTTTTGTCGTAAACATAAGCAGCATCTTTTGCGAGTGATCGTACCGCTTCTCTTTGGCGTCTCGAGGAATAGCCAGAAATCGAGTTTTGCGGTGCCATCCTAGTATGTTTCTAGCAAGCTCGCAATTCATCTTTAGATCGATGTCCCCATCGATCAACATCTGCTTCACCCATATTCTGCCGACATTGGGCACGCGTTGCTTGGGCACCAGCATCCTCTTCCCATAGATCTCGAGTGGGATTTGTCAGAGCCAGTAGTTGCTCTGTGGGTTCGGAGCTCAATGTCCCTAACCGAAGTGCACATTCGCCGCTGTCGGCCGCTCCTATGATAAACTAGCAACGTAGGCGTGGCGCCACGCCACGCCATCACGTGAACCGAAGTAAAAGAGACGAAAATTCGTAGAAAAAAAGAAGGCGCGGGGTTTTTCTGGGAAAAATCAAGAGTCTTTTCGCGATAAAAGGAGAGCGCAGGGGTTTTCCGGAAAAAATCAAGGGCCTTTTCGGAAGGAATAAGGGCCTGTTCGTAATTACATAAAACCGCGGGCTGCTACCCAGCAAAAAAATGTGTAGGGTTTTTTCTGCAAGAATCCAGGGACCTTTCTGCGAGAACCAGGGACGTAAACGCAATTACCGGAAAGTGCAGGGACCTTATCGCAAAAAAGCTCACCCGGCCGTACGAAAATCCCGCGGGCACGCGGCGGGCGACGGCGCGCCGGGGGCGACGTGGCAGGGGCGAGGGACGGGGAACTCCCCCAGCTTTGTATACAGTAGTATTCTCAATGAGCACTCGTACAAACACTTCCACGACCTCAAAAATCCACTATTACAAAACAAATTATACTAGATGTCTCATTTGAGATAATTTATGAGTAACCGTCTGTACTGTAATTATCACAAACAATTTTATAAGCATGACCATGTACCGTTTGTCATTTCTGGACAAAGCATCGACGATGACGCATCCTTCGTCGAAAATTACATAACGAAGGGATTGCTCGCTCACAGCGACAAGGACTACATTCGGGCACCCTACAACCAAGAGTAAGTGCTTCATTAGTTACTATGCAAGTTTCATTTGTACTTTGTGCACAATATGAATTTAGGTTTAACGACTATGGTGACATACATGACTAGCTTTCACTAAATTCTAATTATGATTGTATCAAAATGGAGTAAGATAATATATCTTGATTGCCTACTCAAGAACAATCACGACTTCACCCTTGTGGAAAAAACACTCAACATGTATGCTCCATACATAACTCTATTGTAGTCTTCCCTTCGGTTGCAATGGCTGATGCTAATTTTTTGGAATCACGTAGGTCGTTTAGCGCTTACTTTACCAAGGGAGGGATATACAAGAAATCCAGCGCCACAGCACAACACAGGACGCGATTTTTGGTACTCGTTACAACACAACAATTCTATATCACACTTAGTAATAATACCTCTAGAATTGACTATATATATGTACGTAATTCTATTTTTGCAGTGTCACCAGTAACTACAGGGCAACATATGTGTATTCTACGTTTGCCATCATATGAAGGAAATCATGTGCGCTAAGAAGAAGAATCCAGTGGTTTATCAATCTGGCAATAATTATTTCACACACACACACACACAAACTTGCACATAGGCGTAAAATACGTGAGAAAGTTACTGTCACTTCTGAATGAAGTTATTGCCAAACTTTTATAGTGTGATAATTTTCTTCATAGCCAATGATAACTTTACACACAACTGGTGATAACTTGCAACTGCACGTATAATACACACGAGCGCAGAATAACGCTACCGTATATATAGACACACACACACACACATACGTTTACGACTTTACTCCTAGCGACGGGCATCAAAATCAATAAAAGAGCTTTCGATCTTGATGAACTCGTTGAAGTTCGAGGACTGCTGTGTGGCTTCTTGATGGCAGAGGTCATTCAACCAAATGGAGAGTTCAACCCCGACAAGAAATAATAGATGTACAAACATATGTAATTGTACTTCATCAAATGATACATTTAGTCGATTTGTGATATATCTGTCTATTTGTGATTGCTATCTGTGTATTATGTGATATTTGTGTATTTGCTTGTTTTCAGAGGGTCTTACTACCATTTCCTAAGGTTAACCAAAAATAGAAAAATATGTAGATATACAATAAGCTATCATAGACGATTTTGTAGTATAAACAGTCTATAAAGGTCGACTATCATAAACGGCTATGACCAAAATCTGTCTGTGATATGTAATACATCATAGACGATTTTATGTACGAGCCACCTATGATATGTATACTATCATAGAAGTCTGCGACCAAAACCCGTCTATGATATGTATAGTATCACAAACGACTGCGTCCAAAATCTGTCCGTGATATGTAATACATCATAGATGGTTCTATGTACGAGCTGTTTGTGATATGCATACTATCATAGACAGTTTTTACATTGGACCGTCTATGATGTATTACATATCACAGACATATTTTGGTCGTAGCCATTTATGATAGTCGACCTGTTATCATAGATATATAAAATTAGACGGTTTAGAAACTTTATGTAATGACGATTTAGAACTATCTATGATAATCCTTTGTGTGATAGTGATCCTTCCTCGAGAGGCCAACCATCTTTGATTTGGAAGGAGACTTCATCGGAGGATGCGGCGGAGTACAGACTACTTGGGCTACCATGTCAATTTCCACTGCCATATGCGCCTGTCACCGATGGCCACCGCACCGGAGAACCACCGCTAGCTTTCTTCCAGTAGTGGCCAGGCAAGAGAGCATAATCTAGATTTGGAGGTACGGCGACAGCCCAACACCACCATATAGACGGTGGCATTAGAATTCCATGGTCCCGCGATCCAGATGCATGCGGAGCCGCGCCGAGATCCTCGCCGGAACACTCTAACGAGCGCCCCCGGTGGCACCGGAAGTTATGTCAATAAAGTAATATTTTCCAAATTTTCACTACTTCAAACCATGGGTTGATGCAAATTTGATATGTTGCAAATACGTTTTTTGGATTTTAGAAAGATATATATATCATAGGCATCAGCTAATAAAAATCTTAACATTTGTTACACGGAAATAATCTGTCTTTAGTGGATAACGAACACAACCTTTAAATCGTAATTCCAAAAGAGTAATGCTATACAACATTCGACTGTTTTTTAGGACAAAAACAGTCAGATTAATCTAGAGCGTTAGATCTCCATCCAACGGATCCACCCATACAAGCACCCCTCCAAAAAAAATGACCCCCTCTAAAAAATGATCTAAGGCGTTGGATCTCCATCTAATGGCTCGAAATCTGACTGTTTTTACCCTTAAAAATAGTCGAATGTTGTATAGACACTCCCGTTTCAAAAACCATGTTTGACTGTGTCCCCCAGCTGAATTTCACAGTTGTTTGTTTTTTTTTTGTTGTTAAATCACACTCATCAAAGCATCAATTTGTTAACGACAATCAAAGTTTCAGGGAACATGTAACGAACCCGCAGCAGTTTTATTTTAGGAGAAGTGCTACATTCAACTGTTTTTAGATAAAATTAGTCAGATTTTAGAGCGTTAGATCTCTATCCAACGGATCCCCTCATACAATCCCTCCTCTAAAAAAAATTAGTGTGGAGCATTGGATCTCCATCCAACGGATCCACCTATACAAACCCCCCTAAAAAATGATTTGAGGCATTGAATTTCTATCTAACGCTAAAAAATCGGACTAATTTTACTCTAAAAATAGTAGAATGTTGTATGGTCACTCTCTTATTTTAGATATGCATGCATGAAACTACGTGCGTCTGATCACAGCGCGCTGCAGTCTGCTGTTTGGAAAAAGAGCTCATCTCTGCCAAGGTCGTAGAGCAGGTGCATGTTCTGCAGCTGGAAGTTGCCGATGATGCTTGTCCAAGCCGTGGGGCCTATCGCCATGCACGACGTGAAATTGTCCACTGGCGCCCAGTAGTTCCCCTGCGGCAGCACCATGTCCGCTCCGCCACTGAAGTGGAACACCAGAGCCGGCACCACCTTCTCGACGTTGTCCCGCGCCACGCACAGTTGTATCCCATAGCCTGCGGGAGGCGGCACGATGCTTCCGTTGAGCTGCCTCCGAAGCTCCTCATCCAGCGCCTTGTACGCGTCGTAGATCAGCAACGTGTAGGGGCCGCCGGAGTCGATGATGACTCCGCCGTGATCGAGATCGAACAGCGTGCTCGGGATGGGCAACTTCGTCTTTCCCACGGTTATCCCCACCATGGGGACGTAGTAGAATGAGTTGTTTTCAGGGCCCTTCACGAACGGCATGGACATTACAGGGCCATCGCCGCTCAAGCTCGCCGAGGCGCCGACGAACAGGTGGCTGGGTGCAGCGTTCGGCTGGAAGTAGGGGGTGAGGCAGTAGGAGAACTTAGTGGCGCCTGTCTGAGAGACGAGCGACAGGGAGCCGCGGCCGAGCCCGATGAGGCCGGACGCGCCGTCGAGGGATCCCGGCGTGATCTGTGTCATGTTCACGCACCCGAAGGCAAGCCTCGCCATGCCGGACTGGAACGTGAAGACCTCAGTACCGAGGGACCCCATGGCGCTGCCGGCGCCGTAGAAGGCCCCGAAAGCGCAGCTGCCATCTCGGGCGCAGAGGTGCTGGCTGTTGGCCAGGCACATGGCGTCCTTGCACGGAACGGGCTGGAAGCTGTCTGACCTCGACGAGTTGTAGTATGGTAGGTTCTGCTTGAAGCACGAATTTTGGAGGCAGGTCGAGCACTGCGTCCAGATGAGGTCGCTGCCGGTGTCGATGAGGGCCTCGGCGCGCTGCGGTGGGTTGCCGATGAGGTACTCCGCGATGTACTGGCTGGTCGCCCAGTGGACCGGCGCGCTCACGCCGCCGGTCGCCTGCATGGAGGCCAGGCGCTGCCGGCTGCGGGCGATGGCGCGCTGCACGCGCTCCGCCGTCGTGTAGCTCCCCTTGGCATCGACGTGGGTGAGCTCCATGCGGAGCCCTGCGGTACTACACGTAATTAGGGTAGGACTGGAGCACAAGATCAGCGCGAGCAACATCAGAGTTCTCGCCATTTTCCGTTGGTATTCGTTTGCAGTATTACCTGTACATATATAACATATATTCTGTATCTTGTGGGTGAGAAACCGGAGGAAATTGACGGACAAACAGTAGACGACAGGTGCAATGACAACTTAATAATCACGACACTGCCGGCTTGAATGAGGGGCGGATCTCCTTAGGAGCATAGGTGTAGTGTTAAAAAGAAATCCATCTATTTATAAATATATAAACAACGGGTAGGATTCAATGCATCTGCTTTGCCTCAAGGGCTTGGCGTCCTTGGAGGGGTCCTGCTTGTACTCGAAGACGTCCTTGGAGGATCCTTGTTTGCGCTTGGAGACATCCTTGGAAGATCCCTCCTTCAGCGAGTCCTCCGCCTGGTTGGAGTCGGAGTCGTCTCTCTTGCGTCGCCGCGCATCCTCCTCCGCCCTTGCGTACTCCTCCATTTTGTCAAAGAGCTTTGCCATTGTCTTGATTGGCTTGCGCGCGTTGTATTCGGCCAGCGGCCCTGGGTGAAGGCCTTAGATCGCCGCGTTGATGATGGTGGTCTTGTTGACGTCCTTGACCTGGCAGTGAACCTTGGCGAAGCGCTTAAAGTATTCCCGAAACTTTTCCGAAGGTTTCTGCTTGATAGCAAAGAGCTGGTCCGCGTCGACGCGCTCGACAAAATTTCCCTGACAGTTGTAGAGGCGGTCGCGGATTTGCTCCCACGTGTAGATGGAGTTCGGCTCTATGGTAAAGAACCAGGAGAGCGCTACTCCCTGCAACGCGAGGGGGAGACCCTTCGCCTTGGTGGAGTCGTCGCCTCCAGCGGCTTCGATGGTGGTCTTGTATACACGCACGAACTCCCGAGGGTCTGTGTTGCCTTTGTATGGCTTGATGGTGGGGGAAACTTGAAGTCCTCTGGCCATGCCGACTGCTGCAGGCCCGTGGAGAGGGGGGGATTCCGGATCCACACGCTGAAGCGGGGCGCGATTGGACGTATGGGCATCGCGACTATCCGCCCGCTCTGGTGTGGGCTCCACCGCTACCGCCGGTAGGGTCTGCTAGCTCCGAGCCTCTTACATCTCCCGCACAGCTCCGCGGAGGTCCACCAGCTCCCGTTGCAGCGTGCCGAGGGCCATCAATAGGGCGTTCTCCACCGTCAATGTGGTTGCACCAACCTGAGCGCTGGTACGCACCGTCGGGTTGTCGGTGACCACAGCTTGCACTCCGGAGCTGCTCGGCGCGCCGGTGTGGTGGACTCCGGAGTCAGTGACGAGGCCGGCATTGCCGACGTTGCCGCCGGAGCCAGTCACCGCTTCCATGCCGGGTGCGGGGGCGGTAGCCGCACTAGCGCGAGCATCGGCGTCACCACTCTCGACAACCTGATCAGTACTACCGGTGCCGACCGCCGTGCCTGCGGTGGGGTCGACCGTTGTGCCACGAGCGTCGATGTCGATAGCCGCAGCGCCGGCGTTTCCATCTGCACCCGGAGCCGATGCCGACGCCCTGGCGCTGATGAGCACCGCCGTCGTGCTCCTCTTCTTCTTTACTGCCGATGATGTAGCCTTCTTTGGTGCCATCCTTCTTCAGATCTCAGAGCTTGCTCAGTCTTCCCCACGGACAACGCCAACTGTTGTGGTTACAGACCAAACAGTAATGTGTGGTAGTGGAGATGTTAGGTGAACAATGCTTGTGGGTCTTCCCTATGCCCGGGACAGCTTTATATATATTCACATGGGGAGTATTTTACAATTATGTTCTTACACCCAAGTATCCCTTGCAAGGGCATTTATGTCATTATACATGTCCCATTTTTTGCTTTACAACCCTTTAACAGGCCGGCTGGGCTTAGGTGAGTGCCACCCCTACAACAGTTACAGAAGTAAAACAAATACAACTAAAATTTTAATCATAACTATTAGAATTGTGTAACAATTATACTTGTATATCTGTAACATCCCAAAATTTTAAGTTATTATATAATTATGTTCAAATCAATATTTCTGCATTTTTGTGATTTAAAAATTTTTAGATGCTAAAAATGAATTTTCAAAGGTAAATAAAACATAAAAAACTTGGAAATATTTTATTTATGTTCTAAATAATCTAAATTTTGGAGTTGGTAGTTTCTGAGCTCGAAAACCTTTATAGAAGTAAATTAATTCGGAAAGGAATTAAAATTTAGAAATCTTTCTCAGGCAGTACTAGTAGCCTTGGTCCAGGCCATCTGTTGTTTCAGCTTGTTTCCAGCCCACGTGTCATCCCCTTCGTAGCCGCCTCCACCTTCCCCTTCACTCCGACCCCACCTGTCACTCTCTCTCCCCTCTCTTCGTCGGCCCCACTTGTCAGGGGGCACCTTCTTCCTCCCACCTCCCCCTTCTCCCTCGTGCGCCTAGCTGCCCACCTGTAACATCCTGAAAAATTTGAAATTTAGAATATGAATTTCTTGAATGGTTTTGCAAAATATTTTATTTGAGTTTGGATTTTTATGGCATTGTTCTGGAATTTTGTGAGGTTCAAAAAAAATAATAATTAAGAAGCTAAAAAAGAAACAAACATTAGTAATGCCAAAAAGGAAGTATACAAATAATTGAAATAGTGTCTCACCCTGACAACCTAACAATTGTTATAATTCGCTAAATCAAAGTCTTATTTAAAGATTAGAAATGGATAATAATAATTAATGCTAAGAAATCATTTTTGATACAACTCAATCATCGTACAAAAAGGAAGGAGAGTATGATCAAAAATTTAAATAAAGATGGGTGAGTTCAAACTTTGTAATAGTAAATCGAAAATATATTTATAGAATCAAAATATAGTTTATAAATTAGCCAAAGGGATTGGAATATACAATACTCAAACTTTTAGAAACTCAATTTTTCAATTCTATTATTTATTCTCCCTATTTTCCAAACCATGCGGTCTCCTCCTTTTTCTACCCATTGCCTTACCCCCTCTTTCTCTTACATGCGGGCCCGGCCTAATTCCCCCTCCCTTCTCTCCTTTCCCCTACGCGCGGGCCGCGGCTCCTGCTCCCGCTCCCCCTCTCTCTTTCTTCTCTGGCTTTTTCCCAGGCGCTGCGCTCCCTTTTCTTTCCTCCCTCCTCCCCTTCCACGGCGGAGCTTCTTCCACGTCTCCTCCCACCTTCTCCCACTGTGCCGAATCCCGCAAGCAGGCAAGACGGATCTCGCGTGCCTGCCCTGCCCCTGCTGCACAGCACCGAGCCCCGCGCCGGGCAAAGCCCCGCGGGTAATTTCCCCGTCGCCCGGTCCTCCGTCGCCGCTCAGCTCCGCCCGGTCCGCCCTCGGCCGCGCCTTCCTGCCCTCTACGACTACAAGTACCCCCGTGCCACTCCTTTCTCACTTGTCCTCTCTTCCGCCCGGCACCCGAGAGCCCGCCTCTACCCATGCGACGGCCGCAGCGCCTCCATGCCGCTCCCGGCCTTCCGGCGACGTCCAACCACCTCAAGTGCGTCAAAGTGTGCCCCTGCTCCCTGTGTACCTCCCCGCCGCGTTAATCGGACTCCGGTGCGCTGGAGCTCGCGCACGGCCCATCTTCCCCAACACCGGTCGCAGCCGCCATCCACACCGCCACCTCCTCCTCGCGCTATCTCTTTTCGATTCCGCGCGATGGGAGCAACTACTCGGCACCCCGGAGCTGTCCCAATCCTCGGCCGGAGCTCCCTGCCGCCCGAGCTCCCCGGCCACGGTGACCTCCCCGCGCCGCCCATGGCCCGCGTCGCCGGCTCACCACAACCCCTTCCCCGCTCGGCCAGCCTCGTGGTAAGCATGCCCCCACCTCCCTCATGCTCATGCGCACCTCACTTTCCCCTCTCCTTCACTCCGTCTCTGCCGCCCCGCTCCACCTTCGCTGCCGGCCGCTCTCGGCGCCGTCGACCCCCCCCTGGCGCCACCTCGGGCCACAGCACCTCCCCCATTAGCCTCCCCACCTCCGCCAGAACTCGTTTTCCCGGTTGCCTCATCTTCTCCGGCCACCGCCTACCGCCGGCACAGCCAGCCCCGAGCGCCGTCGGCATGCTCTGTTTTGCCCCGGCCGTGGAGTGCATTTAGCAAACGGTCCCCGTTGTTGTATCAGTAAAGGGGCAATAGCCCAGTGGTACACTGAGCCGTGCATTAGTCCACAGATCGGGGATTCGATTCCCATCCTTCCCCGTCTCCCCCTCTCTTTTTGCCATTTTAGTTTTAAAACATTTCAATTAGGAAATTAATCCAGCAAAAAATGGAAATCAGAAATGGTTCATGGAAACTAATAAGATTTAACTAGGATTTTAAAGAGCTTAGGCATGATTTAATTGGGTTAGTTGTCATGATAAATAAGTAGTGTAACTTTAAATTTTAAATCTAATAATTTATCAAAGGCATGAAAGAGGGGAAATTGCTTTGGATAAATGTCTACATGTAATAAAGATGTCCCCTAATTAACATGTAAACATATATGCCAAATATTTGTCATGCCACCGCTAAACAAACCCCAATGACCTATTTTAACAGCCCTAGGTCATCAAGATTCAAAATAGTATCACGGGCATATAAATATTCTAATTGAACGTGTAACCAATAGCATGAGTAAACAGGGTCACATAAAATGATTCATCTCAAGCCTTGCTCAGATTGCTAAGTTTAAACTAAAACTTGAGATAAAATTTAACATATAGTAACTAAAGTATAAGCAAGATAATAATAGTGCCACCAATTAAAACTTAACACTAGCTTTAGTGCATATTCATATGGGGTATAATTGTGTGTGTATATATATATATATATATATATATATATATATATATATATATATATATATATATATATATATATATATATATATATATATATATATATATATATATATATATATATATATATATATATATATATATATATATATATATATATATATATATATAGCAAGCCAGACCGTATAAATGAACCCTAATTCAAATTAAACCTTGGCCTGGTGATAAATGGAGATACATGAAATATCATATAGCACTCGACAAAATACACTAATGCATAGGTTTAACCTAGCTCATGGGACTTCCTTGATAAATGCCAAAAATAATAAAAGAGATGGTTAATAAAAAGATCAAGCCATCGTATTCTATTACCGACCTTACCTCAAATCACTCGATCACTCCTTAACTCATAACAGAACTAAATTAAGTTTATTCGGATTTATTCGGATCTTTTGAGTTATTCGCTTTTATTTGGATTCAGTCGTTTATCGCATAATTAGAAATTGGAAGTCGGGAGGACTCATGGGATCAAGTGAAGTCAAGCTCGAAGTGAAGATATGCGCCAAAAACTGAAGAGAAAGCATCATGTAAGAGAAAGCATCGAGTGAGCTCAAGACTGCGGTAAACCGCGCCAGGCGAGTCAATACTTTGATCATGTTGAACCTACATTTTCTGCAAATTACTTTGTTTTAAATTATCAAATTGCATGCTGTTATTTTATATGCAAATACATGTTTAATTTAATATTTTAGTTATATGCCCATTGTTTTCTTGATTAATATTACACCTCCTTTGGAATACTTGAATATGTGAACCTTGTCGCCCTAGCAAAATTATAATGGTAACTTTTGAAAACAAGTCCCTAATTATATGCCATGCTTAGTACTGCATAAATACTCAGGGGCACTGAAATGTCCCAAACATCATTGTCATTTGAAATCATGAGAAACTGGTTTGGGCAGTCATGGTGGGAATGACTGGTATATTTTGACATGATTATTTTATGCTCCCAAAAATCCCAACTTGCTTAAATATCTGAGCGGATGGTTTGGGGGCTGGTATGTGGTGCGGTGGGAGCACAAATTATGGAGTGTGGTAGAACCGCTCAGATAATACTAAGGACTGAATCTTGTGATGACCTCCTGATGTAAAACAGTACAACCACAAGTCTATAATGGGTACGACCTAGCTGAATAACTTGCAAGGGTTTAGTTTAGATATCACCGAGGAAAGTGGGTGCCAGGGTGTACTGGTTTACTCACAGTGAGGCACAGGGTGTACTGTACTCGCACGGCGCAAGAGGGGGCTTCTGACTGTGGTGGTGTAACCCTTCAGCGGTGAAACCTCAGCGTGGGTGGTGTCTAGCTAGATCGGAGTAAGGTAAAGGTTTTGTGATAAATTATCTGGGTCTCATGCCTAAGGAAGCATGTTGGCAACAAAGATAATTCATCTCTTGTGGTGAAAGTGTACAAACTCTGCAGAGTCAAAACTATTCGAATAGCCGTGCCCACGGTCAAGGGCGGACATGGGAACTTACTCGAGATAGTTCTATTTAAAAATGTTTGGAAAATGGGAATGGAAAAATGGAGGGCAGCGGAAAGCCCTGATTTGAGTTGTCCTGGGTGTCGTCCCAGTGGTAGGCTAAGCGGCTACAACGCTGAAAGATGTCATATGGTGTGAAGCCATATGTATGAAAAATCTTGTTAATATTCCTTGAACATTATGTTTTGTTCCAAAACTGCTAGGTCTCAGGAAATTTTATGTATTGTATTACAATTAGTGGCATTTCTATTCTTACAAGATAAAATATGGGAAGAATAAATGGAGTCGTAAGAAAAGAAGATGGTTGTTTATGGTAATTGCATAAAGAAGTTGGGGGATTCATGTTGATCATAATAGGGATAATGATAGTGTGGATTTTGGAAAAATAAATTGGTGGAGCCTAAATGAATATATAGGCTAGATAGATGATTCAAATAATCTTTGTAGAATTAGAGAGAGTATAAAAGTAATTGTTGGGTTACAACACTGATACTTAGTATAAACTCTTGGAAGATGTTGACAATGATGGGATTAATATGATTTGATCAAATACTAGATGGATAATTTGAATCTTGGGAATTTGGAGGTATGAAAATAACTATGGGAGATTAATCTTAGACCTGATCAATGATAATCTTGGTGGATATTTATTAGAGAATTCTAGATCTGATCAAGGATATTTTGGTGGATGTATACTAGCGATTCGTAGACTTATCAACGATATTCTTGGTGGAGGTACAATAGTGAAGTAGTTAGAGATGGATTATAAGGCGATAAGTGGAAAAGCAAATTATGGTTGTGGGTCAGTAACAAAAAGGATTGGATGGTTAGGAATTAGAATACAGAAGATATTGATGGATTAAATAAATGATACTAGATAAATGATGTCACTAGCTGTTTGGAGTTTTAGGCCCCAATTGATTGCTGGATTGTATAATTGATAAAATTCGCTATTTGGAGTATTTGACAACACTAAATATAGTAAGTGTGAGTCTTTGGTGGATTTAGTCGATGATGTCATTTATGTGAGGAGTCTTTAGGTCACAGAACAACAATATGATATAATAATAGAAATGCTACTAGACGCATTTTATGGCAAATAAAATAACCCGAGTCTCTCCTTTGTTAAGCCATGCATACTATTTATTTGCATTCATTGTATTGGCTCATGAGCACGGGTCGGAGTGCTCACGCCGCTTTGCGACAAAATTCAGAATCGAGTCAAATCACCTCGCCAAAGAACAAGATTGGACAAGCTGGCCGAGAAGATGAAGATGTCAAGGGCTAGGTCGCGAACCTCCGCTTGGCTGCTGTGGGCATGTCTGAAGGTCCCACCTGTGCTTCGTTCTTCCCGCTGCGATTTAATGATTTCGGCCTAATCGGCCCATGAGTAAGTCTACTATTATATTTACGCTTATGCATGATATGTATTTTGATATTCATTACTGTAACTGTGAGCACTATCTACTGATCCAGGGAATAGTGCAGAAAATCACAGAGGAATCCGGATTATCAAATCTGGGTCCTTACACCACCTCCACCTACCCTCCCTCAGCTCCACTACTTTGCATTGCCCCTCCTCTTCACCTCCTCTTCTCCTCCAAAGCTTCGTAGCTCCTCCACACTGTGTGACCATCATCTCGGCCACTGGCGCAACTATAGTGAGCCATCATTGTCACTTCGAGCACCTTTGAGCATCCCCACCACCACTGGAAGCTTCACTGAACCATCGCCGATCTTGCTCGCCCCTTCACCATGCTTCACTATCGCCGGAACATCACCGCGCCAGAGACCCGAGCGCTACCGCCGCCCATCCATGCCGCTAGCCACCTCCAGCCATCCCCCGAGCTCTGCACCGAGGTAAAACCGCCTTCCCAACCTCCCCTCTTGCGTTTGCACCCATCACCAAGCATCACCATCCACCGAATCACCTGCGACCTTTGGTTCCCATGTGACACCACCACTGGCCATGCCACGTCAGCGCATAGCACAGATGTGGAGCTAATGTGGCGACCACGTGGAGACACATGCGCACCCCATGAGTGCATGTGTGCCTTGCCACCCCCACGCACCACCTCACCTATAAGCCTGGTCCAACATGGACTAGGTTTGGCTGTGGATTTGGTCCACAAGGCCTGGTCCACATGTTAGCCTCTAGGCCGAATTTTCTTAAGAAAAATAAATCGACTAAAATCAAAATTCAGACTGACATTAGCATTATGCAATAATTCTGAATTTCCTTTAGAAAAATAATTCAGCTAAAATTAATTTTGGACTGAAAAATTATTTAGCTAAAATTAAAAATAATTTCCTTTTGAAAAATAATTCAGGTGAAAAATAATTCTGAATGTGAACACCAATTGATTGGGTTCGACCCAACGAAAAACACCATGCCTGAAGTACTTTTTTGATCGTCCGTGTCACTGGCAAGATCACTGTCGGAGTAACCGATCAGCCTCAAACCTCTTTCCTTCTTCTCTTAGACACACCCTTAACTCAAAGTTCCTTTCATGTACCTCAATATGCACTTTACAACACCCATATGTTATGTTGTCTAGTTCTCCATGTACCTACTCACAATCCCAACCGAGAACGTCAAATTCGATTGTGTGTGTAGCAAGTATCTTAAACTTCCGATTATGCTTCTGTACAGAGTCTTGTCTACGGGAGGATTTGTGCTGTTCTTGCTCATCTTCAGGTAGGGTTCCATCAAAATTTATGTTGGATTGCAATCCTTCATGCCGCATTTGTCTAACACCTTTGTTGCATATGCGGACTAGCTGAGAGTAATCTTCCTGAAGCTTTGATGTACTTCAATGCCCAAATAGTAGCTGAGTAACCCGAGGTAGCTCATGCTAAATAATTTCTTCATCTGGCATTTGAAGCTATTGATCTCCTTGATACTCTCTCCAGTGATGATCAAATCATCCACATAAACTCTAAACAACAAACTCCTTTTTTCTTGGTTTTGTTTGTATACTGCATGCTCTAATGGGCATTTTTCAAAACTGAGTGCCAAGAGAGACTTATCTAGCTTTGTATTCCAAGCTCTCGGGGCATGACACAGACCGTATATAGCTTTGTACAATCTTAATACCAGGTGCTCTTCTCCTTTCTTCTCAAATCCTGGAGGTTGCACAATATAGACTTCTTCTTCTAGGTCACCGTTGAGGAAGGCTGACTTCACATCCATATGATGAACTTCCCATCCTTCATGTGCTACATTTGCAATAAGCAGTCGCACCATCTCTACTTTTGCAACAGGGGCAAAGACTTCATCGAAATCAATGACTTGTTGTTGAATGTGCCCCTTTGCAACTAGCATTGCCTTGTGCTTTATGATCACGTGACCCACTTCAATGCAATCAACTTGTGACTGACTGGCAATGGAACAAGTTGTCATGTTCCATTTTCTTGGATAGAGGACATCACCTCCTGCATAGCTCTTCTCCACTCTGGTTTCACCTTGGCTTCTTCAAAGTTCGCAAGCTTCTCCTCTTCGAGTAAGCAGAACTCTAAATCTTCCAGCTCGATCGGAGATATGGCATCATAGAGAGTTTTAATGTGACACTCCAGTTGAGGTCCTTCAGACGAGCTTTCTTCGAGTTCCAATCTTTGTGGAGCACTAGGTGAGACCGGCATTCCCACCGTTGCTACAGGAGTACGCGGTGTAGTCCACCTGGGCATCCCGATTCCCGCACTCGTTCTTGCCGTGGTCATTCCTGGAGTTTCTGCAATGTGGTTGTTCCTTTCGACTTTGTCCTGTGTGGTCGTAGTGTTGGCAGCTACTACGTGGTTGTTAGGATCTATGATCACGTTGTGGTCGGATTCTCTGACTATACCCACCGTGGTTGGCGTGTCGGTTATGTGGTCATCAAGACCTGCATCAGTATTAAGAGGGTAATGCACCGTGAAGATGTCTTCCATAGGTCATACCTCTGTTGAGGGATCTCTTCTCTACTCCCACTTCCTCTCCTCCTCGAACACCGTGTCACGAGTCACCACAACTAGTCGTGTCATTAGATCAAACATCTGATAGCCTTTCGTCTTCGAATCGTACCCAATGAACATCATTGGCTTGTTTTGATCTTCTAGTTTGGAAAGGTGTAGCGTGGTCATCTTTACATATGCAACGCACCTGAAAATGTGGAGGTGACCCACATTTGGCTTGCGATCGTAATAGGCTTCGTAAGGAATTTTACTGATGACGCTTTTTGTTGGTGCCCAATTTAGGAGATAAACGACATTCAAGACCGCTTCGCCTCAAAATTCTCTTGAGACACCCATGCTCTTCAACAGACTTCCCACCATACTGACCACCGTCTGATTCTCCCTTTCGACCACTCTATTCTGTTGGGGAGACTAAGGTGCTGTCAGATAATGCCTAATTCCCAGCAGCTCGCAGTAGTCGTTGAACTCGTTCGAGGTAAACTCGCCACCGTGGTCAGTGCACAGAGCTTCTAGCCTCCGATGCTTTTCCATCTTGGTTGCAGCCTTGATCTTCTTGAACGCCTCGAGCGCTTTGTCTTTGCTTCAGAGTAACACCAACCACATATACCTCTTACAGTCATCTACCACCAACAGGAAGTAACGATTCCCTCCATTCGTGGTTTGAGTGATTGGCCTACAGATGTCGCCATGCCACAACTTGAGGGACATATCTGCTCGGTATAGAAATGTGGTCGGAAACGGATTCTGATGTTGTTTGCTGATCAGACAACCATCAGATATGCGATCCGCGTGCTCAATCATGGGCATGCCTTATACCATCTTCTTGTGAGCCAAATCCTTTAGAACATGAAAATTCACATGCCCATACCTGGTGTGCCATCTCCACGCCTCTTCAGTGCCTCTTATTAGAAGACACTTTGAGAGTGTCGGATTGATGTGTAACACATGCATCCGGTTTCTTGATCTACTCACTTTGGGCAATAACCTCTGAGTTCTATCTAAGATTGACATTACTCCTTTGACCACAATCTTGTAGCTATTCTTATCTAGCTGACCAAGACAGATAATATTGCATCTTAGCTTCGGGATGTAGTAAATACTCGTGAGAATACGTTGTTCACTCGTGGAACACTCCAACAGTACCGAGCCCCTTCCTTGTATCTCCATAGCCGAACCATCTTCAAATTTTACTGAGCTTCTTACCTTCATGTCAATCTCAGTAAACTTCTCCATGCATCCGGTCATGTGGTTACTTGCACCAGTGTCTATGTAGCAAGCCTTGTTTTGGGTGCTGCTAAGCTTCGGCGTCACTTTTTCTTCATGCAGGAATACCTCTTCTTCAGGTATTGGGACTATATGAATGAGTTCACATACTTCGATCATCAGCAGCTGAGGGTCGTTGTCATTCTGCTTCGCTACGAGATTCGTCCTTGCTCTTCGGTTCAGCTTTGGACACTCTTTCGCAAAGTGCTCGTACTTATTGCAGTTGAAGCACTTGGCCTTGGTCTTGTCAAAGTCTGCTGGCAATTGTTCATCGACAACGCGTTTGCCTTCTCCCTAGACACCACCTTGACCATGGCCACATCCCCAACCTCTTCCGTTTTGACCTCCTCTCTGAGCGCTGCTCGAGCCCTCGTTCTTCTTAGTCTTCGAGCTTCTCTCTTCCTAGTTACTTTTGGTAAAGAGTAGCTTGTCTCCTCTGTCCTTCGAGTGCCATTGACCCTTGAGTCCTTCCTTGAAAGTTCTGAGACAACTGATCGCCTCTGAGACCGACATCATTTCGACATCACCAAACTACTCAATCGTTCTGATAATCTGGCGGAATCTATCAGGAACAGAACTAAACTTTTCAACAATGTCGCTTTCTTCCAGCTTCACACAAAGCATGCGGATCTCACCCACCAGAGTGGTGAGTTTCATGGAGTACTCGGTGATCACCTCTGAGTCTACCAACTGCAATTTCCTCAGTTGACATTTGAGCACTTGAGCGTGTGCCTTCTTGATGCGATATTTGCCTACCCGTATCTCCCTGAGTGCGATCCAGGCTTCTATCGTAGTCTCCTTCTCGACGATCGACATCATCACGTCATCTAGCATCGCTTGCGAGATGGCCACCATCACGCCTTGATCCTTGTCGCCATCGTTGTCTCCATTTTTGATTGCCGTCCAAACCCCTAGCGAACGCAAGATTAACTTCATCTTGATGGCCCATATGCCATAATTCGTTTCGTTTAACATCGGGTATTGAATCAGGATCTTGGCGCTTCTTGTCATCGGCTTGACGAGCATGCCTGTCTTTGATGGATCGAGTTCATTGCCCATGGTCCTAATGAGCTCTCCTGAGTTCGACGGATCACCAGCATTGCTGGCCATTGCTTCATCGCCTTAGGCTCTGATACCAATTGTTGGAGAAATCGGCCAGGACCTAGACGAGCGATGAACGACAACCATCTAGATCACACACACGAACATGAGTAAACTTAGATTGATTTATTTTCTTTGCGACCTGATGCAGTGTGATGTGTCTGCATCGTTTTCTTCTTTCTTATATAGAGAAGCAACATACAAGACTTTGAAACCAATGTAGCATATCACGCTGAGAATCCGACACGGAAACATCCCGACTTTCCATTTACGACCACTCTGAATTCTAAACAGACTCTGACTCCTGACCTCTTACGACTATGACTGCTACAGTGTTCTTATGACCGCTACAGTACATTTACGACTTACGACCGCTACAGTACATTTATAACTTACGACCGCTACAATAACTGTACAACTTATGACCGCTACAGTACTCGAACATGGTCATAGACTACTGTGGTCATAGACTGCCGTAGTCGTAAAACGTGGTCGTAGACTGCCGTGGTCGTAAATTCGACCAAACCTAAAGACAACTAGATTAACTCTATTAGTACAAACGACTTGGGCTACCATGCAATTTCCACTGACATATACTTCTGTCATAATTTCGTGCTTGGGCGGGCGGAGGCTACAAACGCGGGGTTCGCAAAAACAGCCGCCGGGGGCCACAACAGTAAAAATTTCTACCCAAGAAAGCAACTCGGCAGGGAATTTTCAGACTCTCAGCTCCCAGCTATCATACTCGAAAAAAGATAAGGTTGCTCCTGCACGTAGCCCAGCATTCTCGATGGAGAATGAACTGCCCAGGTTCGTGAAAGCTCAACGCCGAAAAGGACAACGGTGAGGTGGGGTGGGGTGGGGGCAGGACCAAGGAAACCCAGAGCGTCAGCTTCAGCCTCCGTAGAGAGAGAGTAAGGAAAAGGAACAACCAAAGAGGCCACTCAGAAACGTAAATCACAGGACTAGACACTAGTTTAAGACCTAATTAAGTTAACCACATAACACAATGCACTGGTCCAGAGCTCAAAAGCCTACTCTCGTATCATCGTATTCGTTTTCTTACAAAATTTCACTAGGTCTCCTTTGTTATTTCTTATTTAAATGAACTTTAGTTTTGATTAAATCATACTAATACTGATCATTGAACGGCCATAAAATACACATACAACACTACCTTGTGAAATAAGTTCAAACTCCAAAACATGTTACGGCATAAGAGGAAGAGCTAGAGCGCAAAAGTGCTTACCTCACGTTCGCTGCAACGAATAACAAATGGGCTGCTCTTTACATTCACAAACTCACGGACGCTCTGGGTTTCCTTGGTTCTGCCCCCACCCCACCCCACTTCACCGTTGTCCTTTTCGGCGTTGAGCTTTCACGAACCTGGGCAGTTCATTCTCCATCGAGATGATGGGTTACTTTAATCTAGGGGTTGCTGCAAATTTGATATGATGCAAATACTTTTTTGGATTTTATAAAGATATATCATAGGCATCAACTAATAAAAAGCATAAAATTTGTTACACGGAAATATTCTGTTTTTAGTGGTAACGAACAGAGCCTTTAAATCATAATTTCAAAAACCATGTTTGATTGTTCCCCCAGCTGAACTTCACAGCTGTTTCTTTTTTTTGTTGTTGGTAAGTCACACTCAACAAAACATCAATTTGTTAACGACAATCAAAGTTTCAAGGGAACATGTATCGAACCCGCAGCAATTTTATTTTAGATATGCATGCATGCATGCATGAAACTACGTGCGTCTGATCACAGCGAGCTGCAGTCTGCTGTTTGGAAAAAGAGCTCATCTCTGCCAAGGTCGTAGAGCAGGTGCATGTTCTGCAGCTGGAAGTTGCCGACGATGCTCATATCATCCGTGCTGTCTATCGCAACGCACGACGTGAAATTGTCCACTGGCGCCCAGTAGTTCCCCGGCGGCAGCACCATGTCCGCTCCGCCACTGAAGTGGAACACCAGAGCCGGCACCGCCTTCTCGACGTTGTCCCGCGCCACGCACAGTTCCATCCCACTGCCTGCGGGCGGCGGCACGATGCTTCCGTTGAGCTGCCTCTCAAGCTCCTCCCTCAGCGCCTGGTACGCGCCGTCGATCAGCGACGTGAAGGGGCTGCCGGAGTCGATGATGACTCCGCCATGAGTGAGATCGAACAGCGTGCTAGGGATGGGAAGCCTCGTCTTTCCCACGGTTATCCCCACCAGGGGGACGTAGTAGAATGGGTAGTTTTCAGGGCCCTTCACGAACGGCATGGACATTACAGGGCCATCGCCGCTCAAGCTCGCCGAGGCGCCGACGAACAGGTGGCTGGGTGCAGCGTTCGGCTGGAAGTAGGGGGTGAGGCAGTAGGAGAACTTCGTGGCGCCTGTCTGAGAGACGAGCGACAGGGGGCCGCGGCCGAGCCCGATGAGGCCGGACGCGCCGTCGAGGGATCCTGGCGTGATCTGTGTCATGTTCACGCACCCGAAGACGAGCCTCGCCATGCCGGACTGGAATGTGAAGAGCTCAGTACCGAGGGACCCCATGGCGCTGCCGGCGCCGTAGAAGGCCCCGAAAGTGCAGCTGCCATCTCGGGCGCAGAGGTGCTGGCTGTTGGCCAGGCACATGGCGTCCTTGCACGGAACGGGTTGGAAGCTGTCTGACCTCGACAAATTGTAGTATGGTAGGTTCTGCTTGACGCACGAATTTCGGTGGCAGGTCGAGCACTGCGTCCAGATGAGGTCGCTGCCGGTGTCGATGAGGGCCTCGGCGCGCTGCGGTGGGTTGCCGATGAGGTACTCCGCGATGTACTGGTCGGTCGCCCAGTGGACCGGCGCGCTCACGCCGCCGGTCGCCTGCATGGAGGCCAGGCGCTGCCGGCTGCGGGCGATGGCGAGCTGCACGCGCTCCGCCGTCGTGTAGCTCCCCTTGGCATCGACGTGGGTGAGCTCCATGCGGAGCCCTGCGGTACTACACGTTATTAGGGTAGTACTGGAGCACAAGATCAGCCCGAGCAACATCAAAATTCTCGCCATTTTCCGTTGGTATTCGTTTGCAGTATTACCTGTACATATATATATTCTGTAACTTGTCGATGAGGAACAGGAGGAAATAGACGGCCAAACAGTAGACGACAGGTGCAATGACAACTTAATAATCACGACACTGCCGGCTTGAACAAGGGGCGGATCTCCCTAGGATCATGGGTGTAATACAGTTGTAACCCATTTGTTTTTTTAAAAAATCCATCTCTCTTTATATATAAACAACAGGTAGGATTGAATGCATCTTCTTTGCCTCAAGGGCTAACAATCCTATGTTAATCTGTAAAAGAAAAAAAAATCTGATCATGTTACAGCAAGATGAGAGATGAAATGAAGGATCTATAGCCCTCATTTTGGTGGGACGAGATTATAATACATACTTCCTCTATTCTTTTTTACTTAATTTCCTAGAATCCGTGTCGTCAAACTTTATAAAGTTTGACCGCTAATAAATTTAAAACTATCAAGATTGGCTAAACACAATTATATTATTAGATTTAACATTTAAAATACTTTCATAATATTATCTTAGTATAAAGTTATAAAAATAGCAGTCAAAATCGTATCTTGAAAATCGTGAAGAGTAAAAATTATCATGTAAACAATAGAGGGAGTATTGTAGATGTTATAGAAGGAAAACAAATACAACTAAAATTTTAATCATAACTACTAGAATTATGTAACAAATATAATTATATATGTGTAACATCCAAAAATTTTAAATTATTATATAATTATGTTCAAATCAGTATTTATGCATTTTTGTGAATTTTCAAAAATTTTCTGCTATATTTAAGCTTTTCCCTAATTTTTAGCAGCTAAAAATAAAATTTCAAAGATAAATAAAACAAGAAAACCTGGAAATACTTTATTTGAGTTCTACATAATCTGGATTGTCTCCCCAAAATTTAAAATTTTACAAATTTGTTTATCAAGTTTGGTAGTTTTCTAAGCTCAAAAACCTTTCAAGAATTAAATCAATTCAAAAAGGAATTAAAATTTGAAAATCCTTCTCAGGCCGCAATAGTAGCCTTGGCTAGCCCATCTCTGTTTCAGCCTCGGTCCTTGCGTGAGACATGCTCTGATACCAATGTTGGGTTTCTATCTAAACCCTAGATTAATTTTTTGTGGAGACTTTTTGGTCTACCCTCTATTCCTCTGCCTTATCCGTGGTGCCGCTCACAATGCATAATGAGGCTTAAGGGTAGGGACATATTTATAGACTCCACTTCCAGGTGTTATAAAATGACTCATCTGTTTCCGGTATCCCGTGAGACTCCTGAACCATGTCACCAACCACGATTAGCCATGTCAGTTTTATGAGTCCAAAATATATTAGTCCCAAGCACACATGTGTGAGTCATGTGCCATGATCAGATTGTTTATGAGATCAATTCCAATCTGATCATGTGGGTCAACAGCTTGCAGAGCCAATCCTGCAAAACAAACCCAGCTATTCCACCCTGTGCTGTGCCCGGGTTAAACAAATGCATGCATATTAAATTCCAATAGACTTGATCTCAATAAATATATCTACCATATTCCAGCACAGTCGTCCTCGGCACCTCGAGTATTAATTTCCTCAAGTTAAATTCTGCATCAAAATATTCCCTATCACTTGCATCAACAATATGAATAATTCCACATTGAGTAAAATAGACAATAACATTAATAAATATTGAAATCCACATAAAAATCCCAACATTATAGCCCACGTGCCATCTCCTTCGCAGCCACCTCCTCCTTCCACCTTCTTCGCCCAGAGGTGCATTTTCCCATTACCCCATCCCTCTTGCCGCAGCTCGCAGCTGCTGACACGCCGGGCCCAACCGTAGGCATCGTCCTCCTCTTCGTGAATGCACCACTGGAGTGAGCTCAGGAATTGTAGCCACTACAGTGGTCACATGCACCGCTGCAAAAGCCGATGCCATTGACCTCCTCAAGCGCCTTGCACAGAGCCCCGTTTTGTTTCTCTATTTCCTAGAGCTGTTGGCGAGAGAGAGACCGTGCCACATGCTACCTTTGTTTTTGGCTCTAGCTCACATGCCCGACTCGCTCTACCGTGGCCAACTCACTGTCTCTTTTTCGCCTTGTCCTCCACTAAGAAATAGCCCTCAAGCCAATTCTTGTTTGGTGCAACATAGCGCTAGATCGTCATTGCGTAGTTTCCTCTCCGGTGAGCGTTGTCCTTTTCACCATCTCCTTTCCTGTCTCTGTGTGCTCATCTTGGCTAGCTCTACATCACTGTCGATTTCCGCCGCTACTGAAGCCATCATCTTCGCCGCTACTCACTGTCGTGCAACCATTCCAGAGCTCCGGTGTCACTGATGCCACCGTCGTGCTCCTGGTGAGATGCTGATTCTAGTACACTATTGTTTTCACCTCACCTCAGTAGTTTTCTAAGTCCCCGCGATGGCCATGCCTAGCTTCACCGTTTTTGCTCACCGTGGTCACTGTTTTGGGGGAACATTGGTCTCTGTGCTGCTTAGCGTCACCTCCTCCCCAGCCTTCCATCCCATGCATTTTATTTGCCCAAGCACCACCGTAGCATATGCATGCTTGCCATCGAGCTCGGCCGCCTCTGTTTTCCAAGTGGCTAATGAGTTGGTCCACCTGTCAGCTTGGTTAATCACATCTTTAGGATTAATTTAAAACAAATCAAGTTGGTTTAGACTAGAGGTGAAAACGGATGGATAATAGCTCTGTCATATTTGTTTTTATTTTTTCAGATGCAAATACGAATATGAATATCCCAAATACCAATGCGAATACTATTGAATACAGATATACAGCGAATACGAATCAAAACTAATGCAGTCACAGATGTTTCTCGGAATATGAAAACTGCTTAAACTATTTGCATGGCAGCAACCGAAATAAATAATTAATATATGCGATAAAAAATTTCACGGATTCTATGTATTTTCTGTTATCAAATAATATATATCATCAATAAATATAGGAAACAGCATGACCACAACGATAGTAAGAATCTCCATCAAACAAAAAGAATTATAAATGGTTCATCATCAAAACTCCTTTTTAATGTACATGTATGCATATTTTTAATGTAAAATGACTTAGTATTCTCTCCCATATATGCTTTATTTACTACTTTTGCTCAAGAGTCTATATCTATTGCCTACCTCATAAACATTGCACAATTCATTATAAAACAATTTTAATTAAAATTTATTTATTTATATACACAATGAATGCATTTTTGAACTCCCAAGAATTAATAATGTCTAGACACAGAATTTGAATTTGAGTCTCACGATTATTGGCTAGCACACACATCCAGTATTAACATATCACGTCCATACACGATAAATAAACAATGTAGTATATATACATAACAACCAAACATATACCTATATGGCAAGGTTTACAACACAAAGGCTAACCGACCAAATAGTTCACATAAAGGTTTAGCGGAAACAAAGTTTGAAAGGGGCACAAAAAACCAGCAAGCATGTCTCAGCCCATCTATATTAAACTGACTAGGTTAAA
Source organism: Dendrocalamus sinicus (assembly GCA_036346575.1). NCBI lineage: Eukaryota > Viridiplantae > Streptophyta > Magnoliopsida > Poales > Poaceae > Dendrocalamus > Dendrocalamus sinicus. Next base: position 44,488,293 of record CM070650.1, on the reverse strand, counting down.
CTTGGAATTTAGAGTCATCATGGCCAAAACATATCACATAGAAGTAACCGTACGATGAGTCTTCTTCCACATCTTCTAAATATCTCCAACAAGCAATCATGGGTACAATGATGTACTCCGCAAGACTTTGAAGCAAAGTATATTAACATGCAAGCTTAATCAAAGGAGGCTAGCTAAACTAGGCTTGTTTTGGCATAACACAATTATTTTATTTGCAATAATAAATAGCAGATTGCAACTGGCAAGTGTAGGAGCATTTAACTTTGATAAACAAGTAATTGAATAACATAGTAAGGATAATTGAAAAAATGGGCTTGCTTCCTTAAAACTAAACAACGACAAATACACCTTTGCCAACCACTTTGTATGGATTTTTTGTCCATACCCTTTTCCGAACGTTGCAAAACATAAAATCTACTAATTGTGGGATATAAGCAAGTGATGTCCATGATTGAGGACATGGTTATTTGAATAGATTTACATTTTTGCAGAGGTTGCATAACTTTACCCACACGACATAAGCGCTCACCATGTTTTTGCTTAAGGCAGGAACATAATAACAATTATTTAATTCCAAAACTAATCCTGAGGGTAAAGATAATGGTAAAGTGCCAACTGCCAATGCAGCAACTTTTGCTCCATTGCCTACGCAAAGATCGACCTCGCCTCTTGCCAAACTCCTACTCCTTATCAGCATCTTCATCGAATTGCAAATATTAAGCAACTGATCCGGTATCAAATACACAAGAACTAACATGAGAAGTAGTAAGATTTATTTCTATAATATTTATACCTGAAGTAGAAATCTTACTTCCCTTCTTCTTTTCTAGTTCCACCAAGTACTTTTTACAGTTCCTCTTCCAATGCCCAGCCCCTTGGCAATGGTAGCAAATGGTGCTACAGACGGTTAGTAATAAAGACCGTCTGTGATATATACAGTATCACAGACGGTTTTTAATACTAACCGTTTGTGATATTTTGTATATCACAGACGGTTTTAATTACTAACCGTCTGTGATATTGTGTATATGCACGGTCGTAGTAAAGGCCGTCGTGATATCATTCACACCACAGACGGCACTCTTTGAAACCGTCTGTGATATTGTATCACAGACGGATTTTAACAACGAACCGTCTGTGATACCAAGTGCATCATCCATTTTATTTGATATTTTTTGGCTAGCCTCAGGATATGCTAGCCATGCCCTCTGAACGCAAGCAAGCAAGCAGATTACAGATAAATGACAGATATAAGTTAATTGCAACTCATAGTAAATTACAACAAAATTCGTACACAGCAGATCACATACATATATATATATATATAGAATGAAAATCGTTACACAAAATCTGACAAATGAATTCAATTGAAGGAATTGTTTGATTTGTACAGTTGAATCCAATGTTTCAACATCTAATTATCACCATTGCCGGCGTAGAACTCTCCCGTCCTACTTATGACCTCTCCTAGCAAGAATTCGGAGATGATTGCACGAATCTCGACGAGATTGTCAAGATCATATGCACTTTCGTCGAAGTGCACCCGCTGTCGCTAGGAGCAATGTTAAGTCATTAATTAGCATGTGTGTGTAATATAAATACATATATATAATCAGAAAGTAATAATTATTGGAAGGACCTGACAAACCTCTGGATCATTGATCTTAGTAGCAATGATTTCCTTCATATGGCGGCAAACGTAGAATCCACATACGTTGCCCTGTAGCTGCTGGTGGCACTGCAAAAATAGAATTACATACATCGGTATTGTCAATTCTAGAAGCATTATAACAAAGTATGATATAGGATTGTTGTGTTGTAGCGGGTACCGGAAATCGCGTGTAGTGTCGTAGCGTGTCACCGATTTTTGTCGTGTGTTCCTCCTTGAGCAACATAATCGGCAAACGCCCTACGTGATTCAAAAAACTTATCCTCGGCCGTGGCAAACAAAAGAAATATTACAATAGAGTTATGTATGGAGGAAATGAGTTTACATGTTAAGTACTTCTTGCACACGACTGAAGTCGTGGTTGCTCCTAAGGAGGGAATCAAGGTATATTACCTTGCTCCACTTTGGTACAATCACAAGCAAAATCCAGTGATGCCTAGTCATGTGTGTCGCCATAGTGATTAATCCTAAGTTCATGCCGCATGTAAAGTACAAATGAAACATATGTGTGGCAACTAGTGAAGCACTTACCCTTGGTTGAAGGGTACCATGATGTATTCCTTGTCGGTGTGAGCAATCAATCCCCTCGTTATGTAACCTAGCACAAAGGATGCATCTTCATTGATAGATTGCTCGGAGACCAAGTGAGGGTCGAGGAAACCCACCGGTCGTCGCAATCGCCGGACTTCTTGGATCATGTATCTATACATAAAGAAAGAGTAATGACATTTATCTGTATAACGTGAATGTAGAACTTCATTGTGCAGTACACTTACAGTGTCCAGCATCGTAGAAGTGAGGCGTCGAGTTCGTCGAGATTGAATAGTAAGAATAAATCTTCGAATGTCACGACGATGTAGCCCAAGTCGTTGAGGAAATGCGTGTCGTTATATTTCAGAGTCAATGCACTCTGCCGGTTTGGCTTCATGTTGACTTCTCCATGTACCTGCATGCAATCTATTGCAAATCATACCAACCTGGCGTAATTGTGAATCGGGCAATAACGACACTCCTAGAACAAACTTCCATGGCACGGGACGCGGCTTAATTTTCGTCACATGAGCCTTGGAGGCCTTGGAGCCTCATTTATGATATGTTCTCGGTGGCGTCTCGACGGGAGCCGATGCAACAGACTTTACTGGATTTGGAGGTGGAGGTGAAGCCACCGGAGCCGATGTGCCAGGTCCAGGGCGACGTCCCTCTTGCACCACTGGATGTGAAGATTGTGGCACAGACATGTCGAGGACAATGTCCCTCTTGGGCCACTGAATGAATGTGTGGACGGCATCCCCGTATGCCTTAATCTCTTCGTTTGGGGGCTTCTCAAGAGGGACGGGCTTAAAAATATCATTAATCATGTCCACTTGGACCTTCATGAAACCGGTGTCTACTTGTACACCGTGCACGAGCGTCCCTGGCAGCAATGGATACACCATGCCGCGCCCAGCATCAACGGGAATAGAGCCAACAAGCCTGACTTTGAGGCTGCAAGGCATGGGCTCCTACATAACGATACAAGATGAGTTAAGGCGTCCACCAGAGAGATTTATGTACCATTCTAAAGAGGTACATTACCTGAATGTCATCAATAGGTAAGTGGGCGTCGCTATGTTCAGAAATTGGTGTAGACGCGCAGCTACTGCGACGTTGAGGGGGACTGGGTACCGCAGTAGTAGGAGTGGGTTGCGATTGGTAGCGAACTTGTCTCAGTTCTTCCCGCAACGAATCTATCTCTCCTTGAAGTGAGGCAGTCTGCTCTTGAAGTGAGGCAGATAGTTGTTCCTCAAGTTGAGCACGAAGCTCCTGTTTTATTTGTTCGCTGCGGTACGCCTTGGATCTCTTCCTACTCCTATATGTGTCGGAGTAATCTGGAAATCCGTGCCTCCAAGGTACATAAACCCCCATGCCTCGTGTGCGACCTGGGTGCTCCTTGTTTCCCAAGGCCTGTGATAGTAAATCTATCTCCCTATATTCTTCAAAGGAGCCACGAGAAGATTCGGTAGTCAATGATTGCTGCAAGAGGCAATTAATCATGTTATTTTTGAACCCATAAAGTTCAAGAGGTGTTAACAACTATGTTGTATATAACATATTTTACCAGGCATTGGGACACGTCCTCATCTGCGGGGTTTTTGAAAGAGACACCCGAAGATGTGGTTGATGACCTCGCTCTTAACCAGTTTCGAGCGCGCTCGTTTGCGATCCCGGCAAATGGCGGAGAGGCCTCCGATCGGATTGCGATCTCATCCTCCATCCTCCATTGCGGGATTTTACCCGCGTACCCAGCAGTGCCAAGTCTGTGAGGATGCGTGTTTTGTGATTGGAGAGCCTTGTGCGTCGCACTTTGTTGTTCAAATTCGGTCGTCGTCTTCATCTGCACAAAGGCCTCCCATGTTTCCGGCGACACGAAAGGATACTTCGTGAAGGGCGTGACATCCTCGGACACGTACTTCGTCACAAGAGTGCTCTTAAAATTCTTCCATGCTTTTCCCATCGCGAGGAGCGCCTGCCGTTGCACGAGTCCCTATACTTCTGCTGGGAACGCGAACGAATTTGTAAGTTCCTCCCATAGCTGATTTTTGTGATCCTTTGTCAAATCTTTCCAGCTTGCTATGGTGATGGGGACCCGTTGCCTTCCAATTATCCCGCAGGTAGTCCGAAATGATGACGCTGCATTCTTCGGTTCCAGAGGGATCCCATCCGGAGAGACCACCGTGATGGTCATTCGGCCCTCTGGTCTTTTCGATACTCCTCGGCCACGTTTAGTTTTCGCAATCTTGGGAGCGTGAGACCCAGATGACGACGATGAAGACTGTGTGGACGCCATCTCTCTTATAAGAAAAAACTAACTGCAGTGAGCTATGGTCCCAGCTTGTCAAAGTTCTATGAATCACGTGACACAAACCAGTGCATCAAGTTCATTGAACAAGATACATTGGAGTGTGTCACTTGCTTTATGCCCTTTGCCAAAGTCTAACGATTAACTAACTGCAGGGAGCTATGGGCCTTCCAACATGTGAAGTATATAAAATGTGAAGCATATAACATGTGAAGCATATAACATGAGCATATAACATGTGAAGCATATAACATGAGCATATAACATGTGAAGCATATAACATGAGCATATAACATGCGAAGCATATAACATGTGAAGCATATAACATGAAATACATGTGAAGCTCGGAGGGAGCGGCGTCGGGAGGGAGCGGCGTCGGAGGGAGCGGCGTCGGGAGGGAGCGGCGTCGGAGGGAGCGGCGGTGGGAGGGACCAAAACCTAGCTAGCAGGCGCGCTGAAGAGTGGAGACAACAGAGTGCGCGAATGAGGACTCCGCAGACCTAGCTGTGGGTATGTGTAGGGAAGCTATCACAGACGGTTCTATAGATAGAACCGTCTGTGATAATTGACTGTCACAGACGGTTCTATCTATTGAACCGTCTGTAATAGTCTAATTATCACAGACGGTTCTATAAATGGAACCGTCTGTGATGTGTTATCACAGACGGTTTTTTTGATAAACCGCCTGTGATAGTTCACTATAGAAACCAGCAGCTATCTAGATTCCTATGTCATTTTACAATTACAATGGAACATACATACATTTATGAAAAATGCAAGCATAACCATAAATATAACTGTTTCTTAGTTCCTGAGTCATTTTACAATTACAATGGAACATAGATACATTTATGAAAAACACAATTGCATAACCAATATAACTATTTCATAGTTACATAATTGATTACACTTGGCTATATCATTTAAAATAAAGCCCTTCACGATGATCGACACGCATATAGCTTGCTTCATCGCCTTGTTCTTCCTCGAGCCTGATGCCATCTCCAAATGGAGGCAAATCATCAAATTGATTGTACTCTTCCTCATCCACAACATTCTCAACCCCGACAATCCTTCTTTTTCCCTGAAGAACTACATGGTGCTTCTTATTTGCCGGGTCGGTTACATAAAATACTTGAACAACTTGCCTTGCGAGTACGAATGGTTCGTCTTTGTATCCTACACATTCGAGGTCCATGGTAGTGACGCCGTACTTGTCAACCTTTACACCCCGTGGGAGTTGGACCCAACGGCACCGAAATAGAGGAATTTTGAACATTACGTAGTCAAGCTCCCAAATCTCCTCTACAAGCCCGTAGTACGAGCTTGGGCCAGCGGTATGGCCGTGCGCATCATAGGCATCTATGCGGACACCTGAGTTCTGCACTGTGCTCTTTCTATCTTGATCTGTTGTATAAAATGTGTATCCATTAATGTCGTATCCTTGCCATGTCACAATTGTAAATTTTGGTCCTTTTGCCAACCATTGTAGTGTTTCACTTGACGACCTCCTAGTCAATTGCGCCTTGAACCATTCGTTGAACTGACGGTTGTGTTGTCTCGTGATCCAAACTTCGATCGCTCGCATTCTCCTGACGTAGCATGTCCTTGTGCTCTTCAATATATGGGGTCACTTCAGTCATGTGTTGTAAAACCATGAAATGGGCTTGAGCATATGTATTTTGATCCGGAGTTATTGCTTTCCTCCCGATAGTCCCGATACCCTCTAGCCTCCCCTCGTGACGAGATAGAGGTACACCTATCGGCTCTACCTGAGCCATGTAGCCGATGCAGAATTCAATGACCTCTTCTGTTGTATAACCTTCGATGATGCTACCCTCCGGTCGAGATCGATTGCGTACATAAGACTTCAAAATTCCCATGTACCTCTCAAAAGGGTACATATGACGTAGAAATACGGGGCCGCATATTTTTATCTCTTTCACAAGGTGGACAATGAGATGGACCATGATATCAAAAAATGATGGAGGGAAATACATCTCTAGATGACATAGAGTTGTCACCACCTCGGTTTGCAGAGTATCTAGTCCATCCGGATCAATGACCTTCTGAGCAATTGCGTTGAAGAAATAACATAGCCTTATGATTGTCACTCAAACCTTGTTCGCAAAATACTTCTAATTGCAACAGTAGCATTTGTGTCATTAGCACATGACAGTCGTGAGACTTCATGCCAATTAATTTTAAATGTTCCATGGAAACAAGTTTCTTCATGCTTGTGGAGTGACCGGATGGAACTTTCACATCATGTAAGGACTGGCACAGTTCAGTTCTCTCGGACTTAGACAGAGTGTAGCATGTCGGGGAAGGTACGTCCGCCTTTATCGCTCTCTATCGGTGCTAACTCGGTCCCGATGTTCATAGCGACCAAGTCACGCCATGCTAACACCATCCTTTGTTTTATCAGGAATGTTCAGTAAGAGACCAATCAAACTGTCACATACATTCTTCTCTACGTGCATGACATCGATGCAATTGCGAACTTCTAAGTGCTCCCAATAAGGCAAGTCCCAAAATATTGACCTCTTTTTCCACATGTTTTTCCTCAATTTATGTCCCTTTCCAAACACAACATTTATATCCTTGACCATATCATACACCTCTTTCCCGCTAAAAGGTCTTGCATCGAGTCATCCTCTTTTTTCCGTCAAATTGTTTCTTCATCTTGCGGTATGGGTGATACTTTGGAAGGAACCTACGGTGACGCATGTACACGCTTTTTGCGAGTTGTTCAACCACACACTCTCGGTATAATCTAAGCAGTGCGGACACGCTTTGGCTCCTTTTATACTGAACCCTGACAGGTTACCAAGGGCAGGAAAATCATTAATGGTGCAGAACAACATGGCGCGTAGAGTGAAGTTCTCACGTTTGTCCGCATCCCATACATGTACCCCTTCATTCCACAGTATTGCAAGATCTTCCACCAATGGGGCTAGGAACACATCAATATCGTTGCCAGGTTGCTTCGGCCCTTGGATAAGTAGTGACATCAAAATATATTTCCGCTTCATACACAGCCAAGGAGGAAGGTTGTACATGCACAGAGTCACGGGCCAGGTGCTATGTCGGCTGCTCATGTTACCAAAAGGATTCATTCCATCTGTACTCAACCCAAACCTTATATTTCTCGGTTCCACAACGAAATCTACAAACATCCTATCGATGTTCCTCCACCGCGAATCAGCAACATGTCTTATCATTCCGTCTTTCTTACGCCGTCGAGTGCCAACGCATCAATCTTGCATCCTTGCGGTTTGCAAATAAACGCTTCAAACGGGGATTACAGGAAGATACCACATCACCTTAGCAGAGGTCCTTGCTTCACCTCGATGCCCTTCCCATCATCGAGTCATTTTACGCTTGTATCGGGATGCTTTGCACACCGGACAAACATGTAAGCTAGCATACTCTTTACTGTACAGATACAACCATTCCGACATGCATGTATTCTTTCTACTTCCATTCCTAATGGACAAAGAATCTTCTTGGTTTGGTAGGTGGTTCTCGCAACACATTTCCGTTGGAAGCATGTCCACTAGGAGACCTAATAATGCCGTGAAACTCTTGTCGGACCAACCATTGCTTGCCTTCAATTTTAGCAGTTCTAAAACCGATGACAACCTCGTGTATTGCGGCTTGCAGTCCGGGAACAAAGGTTTCTCCGAGTCCTCCATCAAGCCCTCGAATTTACCAAACTCTCTCTCACTATAGTTCCTTCGCACCACGTAACATCTGATCCAGATTGTCATCCCGCGACCTATCCTCATGATCGAAAGAACAGTCCACATCCGCATATCGTTGCCTCCTCGACTATGTCATAACTACCTTCTTGTGTACTCTTCTCTTCACCGTGATCGGTCCAACATTTGTACCCTTTTCAAAACCCTTCAATCAAGTGAGCTTCAATCATGCTGAGTTGCTAAACATCTTGAGATTATCACAATCAATACATGGGCAATACATATATTTCATCCCCTTCTTCAACATATCCAGCTCGCCGCCTTCTAAAAGCGACACGCCAAGAATGTACTCTTCACTCACACGGTTCTCAATATACATCCAGCTTCGGTCCATCTACGCTACACAAGTGACAAATGGGTGTCAAAATGATTATTACCCTACTACTAACCTCTGATCAGATCACTAAGAATGTTAAGTAATTGAGTACTAATCTCTGATCAGATCACTAAGAATGTTAAGTAATTAAGTATACTAACATCTGATCAGATCACTAAGAAGACGGTGATATTTTTTCGCCCCCAACTCCCTAAAGCCAGCCGCCTTGCTCCACCGATGAAGCGCAATGAAGACAGATCGGTGTCGACATCCTTCAAGCAAGTACGCCAAGCAATTAATACTATGCAGAATATCACAGACGGTTCCAACCACAAACGGTCTGTGAAAATGATATATCACAGACGGTTTGTATTAATAACCGTCTGTGAATTATCACCGACGGTTATTAATATGAACCGTTTGTGATACAAGCAATATCACAGACGGTTCAACTTAATAACCGCCGGTGATTGTTGCCTATCATAGACGGTTCACACAAATAACCGTCGTGATAGTTCATATTATCACGCGGTTCTTAACACGAACCGCTCGCGGATTCATACTATCACGCATTTCGTTGTTAATAACCGCTCGGATTAGTTTATCACGCACGGTTCGTTAATAGAACCGTCTGTGATACCCAGATTCTTCGGCAGCCGACGTTGCCGACTTCTTCACTGAGCGACTATCCATCTGCTTCTTCCCACTTCTTTTCTTCATCCGAGGCCTGCTGCTGTGTCTTAAGGAATGCCACATCCAAGACCGGTTCTTGACCAGCTCTTGGCGTCGTGATCCATCTGCTTCTTCCCACTTCTTTTCTTCATCGGTCTCGGATCACGCACGCCAAGAGCTGGTCAAGAACCGGTCTTCGATGTGGCATTCTCAAGACACAGCAGAGGCCTCTGATGAGGAAAAGAAGTGGAAGAAGCAGATGGATAGTCGCCACCAAGAAGTCGGCTATGTCGGCTGCTCACCAAGAATCTGGAAATGTCTTTTTTAACTTTTGTAATAAAATTGCCTTGAATTTTGCAGGAAAAGAAGGATTGTCGGAGTGGACATCACATCTCGACGATGAGTCGGCATCGCCGAGGAACATGCAAATACAGAGGCAAGCACAAAACTCAACAACACATTCAGATCGATCTATTACAGGATAACAAGCTAACAAACCCTTCGTGGCATGACGGTCACACTAAACAAGACACACTTACGACACTTACGGCAAGAGTGTGTTGTTTAGTATGAACCGCTCGTGCGCGATGGAGGTGCTAGCTCACAAAGTGGAGGGAGATGCATGCAGAAGCTAGCTAGTGGATGAACTCACGCGTGACTAGTACCGTGGAAAGGTTGATGGGGAGTTATTAATAAGGGCCCGCCGTGGAGGAATCGGTGCCACCATTCGATGTGGAGAGAATGGACGGTGAGATCGAAATCCTGGGTATACGCCAATTATTGGTGACACGTGATATCACACGCCAATTATTGGTGGTATGTAATTATCACAGACGGTTATTAACGTGAACCGTGTGTGATAATAAATATCACAGACGGTTCTTAATACGAGCCGTCTGTGATGTTTCAGTTATCACAGACGGCTCGTATTAATAACGGTCTGTGATATTAATATCAGACGAACGGTCTGTGATATTAATATCAGAATATGAACGGTTTGTGATATTAATGGCAGAGATGGTTTGAAATACAAAGCGTCTGCGGTAATGCTTAAATATGCGTGCCCTAATCCTGCTCTCCCTGATCATAATAGCAGAGATGGTTTGAAATACGAAGCGTCTGCATGCGTTAATGCTTATATATGCGCGCCCTAATCCTTCTACACACTATGCTCTCCCTGATCATCTTCTTCATCACCAGATCACCAGATTTCTCAATAATGACATCTAAAATTCTTTTGATCTCCTTCCTCTCATCTATCCATCATGAGTTGTTCGGACACAACCTTACTCAGCGGCCAAAAATTTACGCCCGAGCAGCTCCTCCGCTCACGCCCGCTCTCCTTCCTCCACTCGCTTCCATCCGTCAGCTGGACCTCATCATCCGCCGTCGACGGAGGTGTCTCATTGCCACTGAGGATAGGGAAACCGCCCTCAGCCTCCTTCTCTACAATGTGCGCAAAGCGGAGGAAGATCTTGCGGCACTGCAGACACACTTGGATAAACTTGCCGATCAAGCAGATTGGGCCGATAATGCGGAAGCGCATCTTAACATCCTGTTTCAGATTATGGAACATGCTAATGATCATTTGCCCATGCTTGAGGAGGAAGTCGAGAAGGCAAGGGCAATCTTGACGGCATTCGAGAACACAGCGGCTGATCCTCCAACTCCAGAAGTCGACGAAGAAGCATATGAAGCCGAAAAGATTCAAATCTGGGAATGTCTTTTTATTGCACTTTTGTAATAAAATTACCTTGAATTTGACTCTCGTCTCTATAGATTCTGTAGTTTAAACGATGCCACCGACGGTTCAGTATTAACCGTCAGGAAATTTCACAGACGGTTAGTAATACAAACCATCTGTGATGTCTAAAATTATCACAGACGGTTTCAGTAAATAACCGTCGTGATATTTTCACGCACGGTTATTTACGTAAACCGCTGTGATAATTTTATACATCACGCACGGTTTGTATTACTAACCGCTCGTGAAATTTCACGACGGTTAGTAATACGAACCGCTCTGTGATGTCTCAATTATCACTGCATCGCTCGTGTTAATAACCGTGCGGAAAATATCACCGACGGTTGCCGCTTTAAACCGCTCAGGATTTAATCACAGACGGTTCCGTATGAACCGTCTGTGATGTAGCCGTCCAGTATAGCCTCTTCTGTAGTATGGTATCATGTGTAGCACCAATCTTGAGCTTCTAAAGTTTAGATTTAACACTCGAGATCTCATCTTGAGTTTTGCCCATGCCTTTTTTTTGCTCAAGGTTTTAGTCTTCTTTTTGAAGTTGGTAGTTTTCTGAACCATCATCACATGATTAGAGCTTTTCTTAATGCTCTCCTCGACTGATTTGAGCATCCCATGCAACTCGGCATTGACTTCTCCATGTCATTCGTATGAAAGTTCAAAATGACTGTCTCAAAGCTCGGAGGAGTGACTAGAGAATCACATTAGTATAGCCAACTTTTGGCTAAGGGGGAAAACCAAGTTTTTTCAAACTCTCAATGTATCCATTCATCTTGATCACATGAGAGCTGATCAGACTTCCTTTAGCTAACTTGCACGCAAACAATGATTTAGAGGTGTTGTACCTTTAAGCCCTTGCCTGGTTCTCAAATAGGCCTTTAAGACCCACAATTATATTGTAGGCATCTGTGTTCTCATATTGCTTCTGAAGCTCAGAGTTCATAGTGGCAAGCATGAGACAGCTAACATCAAGTGAGTTATTGCAATGTTTCTCATAATCATTCTTTTGAGCACGAGTAGCATCTGCAGTTGGTTCATCTAGATATAGAACCTCTAGAATATATTCCTTCTTTTTTTGCTTGAGAATAATTCTCAAGTTGCGATACCAATCAATAACATTTGTTCCATTGAGTTTTTATTTTTTAAGAATAGATCACAGGTTAAAACTGGGTGTGGATGAAGTAGATGGTAGCATTGTCTACAACATAAAAAGTATATGCAAAAATCAGCACTATGTTTATGTGAAATCTTCCATGAAACAATTTAACAAAAGATACTCCTACTATATGTTTAAAAATCAAATACCCTTTAATAATATATAGTGAGTCAAGATCCATATTTCACTAAGCCCTAGTGAGCTTTGGCATCACTACTAGAAACCTAGCAACGTAGGTAAGCAACTATTGCTAATTATATCACATGTGACTCTTGTTTGTTGAGTGACATCCATATGTTCCGGCCTCAACACTATGCTCCTAGACCCAAAACCATTTTAATAGCCTAGTTAAGTTAAACCAATATTATGTATGAAGTGTCCAACACTTTATCCTATCTTATTGAAATAATTAATGGCACCTACTTTGGTAGACCTACCAGTTAATGATCAAAATCTTGATAGGTACAAATATTGGAAGGGCATCAAATTCTACTTAATTTTTCTAGAGGGATACTATCTTATCATGTTGAAATCACCCAAGATTATAGTAACATGAATAATAGCATAACAGGAACATAAAAACATTCACAATTAAATCATATTAAACTATGAGATAGTATGGCCCTTAGCACGGCAATCTTTGTCATCATGCTTCCTGTCTATCGAGCCATCAATGCTTGAGTTCACCACATCCATCTATTTAGCTATTACTCCTAATAGCTAACAATGAATTACATATAAAAATCAAACATTACAAGTCGACACGCAGGCCGTTATACAATAATATATAGCCTGTGGCTATAAATCAACATGACATGTAGGCCATGAAAAACTCATACATGCATCACATACACAATGGGCCATACTATTCACACAACTCTGCAAAAATGAGTTATATTCAGAATCCAATTCTATCGTGCGATATGAACAAATAACACCTATAATGTGCAATATGATTACCTAGCACGGTGAGTTCAAATACATTACTTATGTTCGGATACGGGTAGGGTACACTAGCGCAGAGTAAAATTTTCTAACGCGTAAACTAGGAAGCCATGCGAGTAAGAGATCATAAATCATTACCACTAGATGCGTAGTGCAGCAGAAGTAGGGTTGAAATAGTCAATTCAACGAAAAGCACATCGGTGTAGTAGTAGTAGTCGATCGTCCTCCGCCCAACCGTATCCTCCTCGCGATCATCCTGATCTGTGCCGTAGTCGTAGTAGCGCCTCTACTGAGATCCACACGTCCAAGGATGGAGCACCGTGCATTGGTATGCTAGCACCAGTGCGCATGATAGGGGATATGAGAGGTGGCGGCTAGGGCTTCAACGGGTGTGTTTTTGGGATTCCTTCCTTAGCCCCGTAACTCTCTTTAAATAGCTTCCAATCGGATCCTTATCCGATATGAGCAGAGATCGAATCCCACTCAAAAACTATTATTCAGCCCCTTATCATTCTAGCCCATTAAATGTGTGACCCTGTAGGTTCATGTATATTTGACCACGGACCAAAAACTCTTTTTGGTCTATAAGTCAGTAGTGGTCCCTAGCAGGATATAACGAATCCCAAACATACAAAAAGATCATATCGAATGAATTTATATAGTACTTATGTACCGATCCCTTTGCCTCATGATACCAGATCGAACTTGAGGCGAGAAGCGTGCCATCTTATGATAGGTCGATCCTTCACTCAAACCTGTAGTGGATTACTCAGTTGTGATTGACTCTTTAACCACATTCAGCATGGCCATGCACTTTCTTAATCCAAGCAGATAGAGGGGCCCATAGATATCTCTCCTATTATATAAGAGGGGTAAATTCCATCTTGATTGCTCATATTTCATCGCAAATTTTATAGCAAATCCAAAAGCTACCTTTATTACCACCTAGTTACGGAGTAGTATTTGGTAACCCCTAAGTAAACTATTACCATGTAGAAAATAATGACGATCTCAAGTTTGAGGATCTTACATACACTATGTATGAGACCAACTGATGGCACTTAAAAGTATAACAATTCCAATAGTGTCTCATGATGGGTCAATCCAACATCATGTTCACATTATTAACTTGATATCTCATATCCATGATCTATGAAAGATGATCATCAATCAATACATGTGTTGATCTATAAATCATAATGGTCCCACATAATGATATAAGATCAGGGATAATTTAGAAAAATATCAAAACAAGAATAATGAGTTTCACGAGTAAGTCATATTTTTGTTGATCAGTATAAAAGATATTTATTTAAGGACAAAATAACATTTTATTGCAACGATCATAAACATAAAAGTGATACAATTATCTTCATAATTGCTTTTAGGGCATATTACTAACACCTTCGTAGTCGTAAACGACTACGAGTATGATCCTTCGTAGTCGTAAGAAAGTCTGAGTCCTCGTGACCTTATGTGTGTGTGCTCCAACTTGTCACAACAGCATCCTCTTCCCATCGATCTCGAGTGGGATTTGTCAGAACCAGTAGTTGCTCTGTGGGCTCGCAGCTCAATGTCCCTGACAGAAGCGCACGTTCGCCGCTGTCGGCCGCTTCCAGACAAATTCTCAACGAGCACTCGTACGAAACACTTCCACGACCTCAAAAATCATTCCCCTAGTGGCCAACCATCTTTGATTTGGAAGGAGACTTCACCGGAGGATGCGGTGGAGTACAGACGACTTGGGCTACGATGCAATTTCCACTGCCATATGCTCCTGTCACTGATGGCCACCGCTCGCCAGAGAAAATCGATTGCCAAACTCCTTTGTCGTCCAAGCTTTGGAGAGCATAGTCTAGATTTGGAGGTATAGTTGGAATCTTACCTCCAAACCCTTGATCGGTTGGGCGCACCGATCCGGCATGGATGTCCACCCGCGAATTCCGTCCAGCAGAATCCCTGCACTGCGACGGCCCAACACCACCATATGGGTAACTTCACAGTTGTTTCTTCATCAAAGCATCAATTTGTTAGCGACGATCAAGGTTTCAAGGGAACAAGTATCGAACCCGCAGCAGTTTTATTTTACATATGCATGCATGCATGACACTCCGTACGTCTGATCACAGCGAGCTGCAGTCTGCTGTTTGGAAAAAGACCTCATCTCTGCCAAGGTCGTAGAGCAGGTGCATGTTCTGCAGCTGGAAGTTGCCGACGACGCTCATCTCAACCGTGCTGCCTATCGCCATGCACGACGTGAAATTGTCCACTGGCGCCCAGTAGTTCCCCGGCGGCAGCACCATGTCCGCTCCGCCACTGAAGTGGAACACCAGAGCCGGCACCGCCTTCTCGACGTTGTCCCGCGCCACGCACAGTTCCATCCCACTGCCTGGGGGTGCCGGCACGATGCCTCCATTGAGCTGCCTCCCAAGCTCCTCCCTCAGCGCCCGGTATGCGCCGTCGATCAGCGACGTGAATGGGCTGCCGGAGTCGATGATGACTCCGCCGTGTGTGAGATCGAACAGCGTGCTCGCGATGGGCAGCTTCGTCTTTCCCACGGTTATCCCCACCAGGGGGACGTAGTAGAATGGGTAGTTTTCAGGGCCCTTCACGAACGGCATGGACATTACAGGGCTATCGCCGCTCAAGCTCGCCGAGGCGCCGACGAACAGGTGGCTGGGAGCAGCGTTCATCTGGAAGTAGGGGGCGAGGCAGTAGGAGAACTTGGTGGCGCCTGTCTGGGAGACGAGCGACAGGGGGCCGCGGCCTAGTCCGATGAGGAACCGGAGGAAATAGACGGCCAAACAGTAGACGACAGGTGCTATGACAACTTAATAATCACGATACTGCCGGCTTGAACAAGGGGCGGATCTCCTTAGGAGCATGGGTGTAGCAATACAGTTGTAACACGTTTTTTTAAAAAAAAATCCATCTCTATATAAATATAAACAACAGGTTGGATTCAATGCATCTTCTTTGTTACAAGGGCTAACAATCCCATGTTAATCTGTAAAAGAAAAAAAATCTGAGAATGTTACAGCAAGATCGAGAGATGTGTTAGACACTAATCTTGATTAGTATTTACTTGCATGTGTTTTGTTAATGTTTGTAGTAGCAGCAGAATGTAGTACAGGAAATGCATCTATTAGTTGTGTGTAGCGCTGGACCAGGTCAAGTATAGTGCCGGGTCTAGCGCATAGAAAGAAATCTGCACATTGCATGGTGGTGATCCACTCCTATCGAGTCCAGCACATGCACCGCGTTAGGAGAAATGGGCTTGGGAAGAATCGGTTAGGAGAAATGGGCTTGGGAAGAATCGGTTGGACGAGGCCGAGTCTTGCCCCGAGCATTCATCACGGCGTGCATTGTCGGAACCCGGAGTAACGACTCCTGGATCCTCTGTGTAAATCGCACTAGTCCAGGATCAGCTAGTGCACACAGTCACAACAAAGATAAATACTAAGCACAAATGACTGATTATATTAAAAGGTACGGCCTTATGGCCAAGTCTTACATCAACGCCCATTGGCAAAAATAAATAAGGAAAAGAACTGCGGAAGCAAACTGATAAAAGCGAAGCCCAAGCCTGCCCACAGGCAAACGATAGTAAGACGCGGCTTTTTCGTCTAGATCTTCACCGTAGTTGTCGTCTTCCTTCTCTGTGTGGAAAAAGCAAGGTGAGTACAAACTTGTACTCCGCAAGTCACCCGGGAAAATGCAACATAATGATAAAGGCTTCAAAGGAAGGCTTATAGGGTTAGTTTGCAAAAACAACATTTAAGAAATACAGTAAGTAGATTGAAATTGTTGAATTTAATACAATAAGTAAAAACAATACTTGAGTTAGAAAATAATACCGTCAGTGCAGGCTCCGACCATACACCAACCTATCCACGGGCATCCCACCCGGACCATCTTTTCTAAAAGATCACATATGGATTCCATCCATCCACACGTTTCCAAACACTCGCGGATTCCATCCATCCACAAGTTACCATCCTCTCATGGGTTCCATCCACCCACAAGATTTTCAAAAACATTTTTGAAAAGCAAAGTCTAATCCATGAAAAACTTTTACTCAGCATGCCCTTGACCGTGGGCACGGCTATCCAGGATAGATTATACACTCTGTAGAGGTTGTACAGCTTTACCCACAAGACACGATCATCCCATATTGCCACGCGATTACACACTTCCTTAGGTGTGCGGCGAGGAGTCGTGACAAGGCCTTTACAATGCAAAGCCTTCAACCTGGTCGAGCCAACTCTAAGATTTCACCCCAGTAAGGAATCCACCAGACCGGGACCCCCTCTTGAGCCTAGACGAGACTTCTCATGGCTTAACCATGCTCGCCCAAGTGAGACTTCACATGGCACCAACCACGCTCACTTTCAACCTACGACTCGACTCAGATTGGGACTTCACAAATTATTCAGCCAGGGCTGTCCCATACCAGCCATGTGGTAGTACGATAAGGGCTTTGCAACAAGAGCTCATGCATCGGTCCTTAATCGACTTAGGCCTAACCACATACCCCTGCACGACAATCAACCATCGCGGCTCCAACCAACAGGCATGCCTGCACCACCACTCTAACCAAATGCCTAAGTCTAAACCAGTTTATATTTTGTTTTCAAAATATTTCATAAACCTCCTTGACTCACCAAAGTCAAGAGTTCATAACAAAAGCGTATCATTTTATGTGAAAGGGTTTGTCATTTTATGTGAAAAGGTATCCCAAAAATAAATAATATAACTTCGCAGGGCTAAGCATTTGAATAAACTCTCTAGCCAACACTAATGTATTAACTAGAGTTTGAATCTAGGGTGACAAGGTATAAGGGGTTCAATAACAATGGAGGAAATAACAAATAGGCAATAACTAAATTTAAAACTGAATTGAAATACGCATGCAATATAATTTAAATCAACATAATTTTATTTGCAACTCTGGGATCAACATGATCAAGGAGGGTGACTTGCCTTGCTCTTCAAATTGGCTTGAATCTTCGTCGAAGAAATTCCCCGAATCGTCGAAGTCTACACGTCAAAATAACCCACCAAATTCAAATAAATTCAAATTGACTTCAAATATTTTAATTGAGGCTAGAAATGGATAAAGGGAAATTTTTGATGAATTTAGAAATTTGAATGGGCCAAATCGGAGTTAAAACGAGGGAGAACGGGCTCCGGGAAGATTAAATTCAGAGAAAATGGAAAAAGGCTGATTTCTGGAATTATTTTCCTACTGAAAAAGGGATTTATGATGTCAGCCTTGCGTCAGCCAGGGAATTTCCTTTTTCTGGCCGAATTATTTTCCTATTGGAAATTGAGGGAGAGGCTGACAGTGGGCCTTCGGTCCATGGACCGAGCCCACCGAGGAGAGGGGGTGGTGAGGTGGCACGGGTGGCAGGGCTAGGCTGGCGTGGCGCTGACGGGGTGCGGGGAGGCCGAGGTGGCGCCACCGGGCGGACACGCGGCGCCACGCCGGCCGCCACGCAGCGCACTGAGCCGACGTGGTCGGCCGGCGAGGGAGCCGCCGGGACCGGGACTCGCCGGCGCTCGGCGGCGCGCGCGGCCGGCGGCAAGGAGCGAGGAGGAGGAGAGTGCGCGAACCCGGTGGTGGGCGCGGCCACGGAGGCAACCGGAACGCCGGCGGAGCGCAAGGGCGGCGATGCTCGGGTGGCGGTGGGGACGGCGCCCGGCGGGGAGAGGCGCGGCCGAGGGGCGGAGGAGGTCGGGGGCGTCGCGGTGATGCTAGGGATGGCGGCGGCCGGGCCAGCGGGGGCTCGGGCAGACGACAATTGCTCGTCGGAGCCCGAGAAGGCGGCGGAGGCGGTGGCGCACGGCGCGACGGCGAAGGGGGGCTCAGGAGAGGAAGGGGAACGGCGGAGGAGGATGGGCGAGGTGTGGGGGAGCCGGGGAGGTCCTTAAATAGGCTCGGGGAGGGGAGGGGCGCAGGAGATTGCTCGCCGTAGTGGCGGATGTGGCGGCGGCCGCTGCGGACGGGAGGTGGGGAAGTGGGCGCGTGAGAAGCGGGCGCACGAGGAGGTGGGCGCGGCGCGCACGGGGGCGGTTAGGGAGTCGGCGGCGCCCACGGGAGAGAGGAGGGGCCGGGAGGAGCGGAGGCCGGTGGTTGCGGCGGCGGGCGCGGAGGAAGAAGATGATCGGGAGGACGAAGGGGGCGGGGTGGCTGACGGGTGGGCCCGGGGCGCAGAGAAAGAGGGGAGGGAGTGGCTGCCGGGTGGGCCGAGGAGGAGGAGAGAGGGGGAATGGGGCGGCGTGCCGACGCATGGGGCCGGGCGGCCAGAGAGGGATGAGGCGCGGACGGCCGGATGGGGCGAGGGCGCGACGTGGGCGCGATCCAGGCCACCCACGTGGCAGCCGGGCGGAGGGGGAAGGCGAGATGGAGCGGGGGCGACGTGGCCGGCATCCGGCCGTCCACGTGGCGGCCGGAGGGAGGGGTTTTAATTTTATTCTCTGATTTTGGATTTTCAGAAATTGACAGGAAATGCATTTGGCCTCAGAAAAATATGAAATAAATTCCAAAAATCTCAGAAAAATTCAGAGAATCTCCTGGAGACATTTGGAACTAAATAAAATTATTTCCAACTAATGTTGGTATTTAATTTTCATATTTTCAAATACTTTTTTAATTTCAAAAATACATTTTTAAACTCCAGAAAATCCAGGAAACCCAATAAAATCCAAATAACTTCAAATATTAATTTGAACTAGAATTTTTATAGAAGATCAAAATATAATTTTATTTAATAATAATTTTAGGTTTTTCTGAAATTGCTTTTCAAATCCAGCTTTTTCAAAAACAGAAATTCAGGGCAAATCCAAATTTAAAACTTAGGCACAAAAATACTTTATTTTAACCAATTTATTTATTTACTTTTATTTTAGCAAAAATTTGGGATGTTACATGCATGCAGGGAATGCATGAGTGAGTTTGTTAAGTAGTGTGCATGTTTTCTAGTGTATGGGGACCAGTCGAGTCTCTGGAAGTGTGGCGTGTGCAGCAGAAGTTTGGTGACTGTGCTATATATTCCTATGTACTCAGCTTGGTAGGGTTGAAGGAGTGAATAAAAGAAAGAGGAAAACTGGTGCTAAGCAGTTGCAACACCGTCAAGTTTCTATGCGTATGTTCCTTCTTCCAGCTTCATCTCCTTCCATTTGCTTGTGTGTGTAGTTTGGGCCAACATTTGGTATCAAAGCCATGCCGAGGACAAGATCGATGTCGCCGTCGGGTCACGCCATCGTCACTGGCGGCGGTCCATCAAGGGTACCGAGAAGAGAATGCAGCATCTCTCTTCAATACCATATGTTGAACAAGAGCAACTACGCCGTGTGGGCAATCAAGATGAAGGTGTTCATGAAGGCCCAAGGCGTCTGGGAAGCTGTGGTGGCCAATGATGTTGATGAGCGCAAAGATCAGATGGCTCTTGTGGCCATCTTCCAAGGAGTCCTGGAGGAGACCCTCCTATTCGCCGAAAAGGAGACGGTGAAAGCTGCGTGGGACACGCTCAAGACGATGTATGTCGGCACCGATCGCATCAAGGAGGCGTGTGCAAACCCTTAAGAGTGAGTTCGAGGGTTTGCGCATGAAGGAAATGGAGTCGGTGGACAACTTGGCCGTGAGGTTGACGACTCTCGTCAACCAGATTCGCAATCTTGGTGACAAGATGGAGGAAAGCTATGTCGTGAAAAAGCTTCTCCTTATTGTCCCAAACAAGTACCTGTAGATTGTCTCAACTTGGAGACTTGAAGATAATGACGGTGGAAGAAGCGATCCGCTGACTCAAGGCGTATGAGGAGCGTCTATGCATTCCAGGCGGCGACAACAACGATGAACATCTTCTCCTCACACGGGCCAAGTGGGAGGCCTGATCGTTGAAGCGCGAAGGCGACGGTTCCAATGGCAATGGTGGCCGAAACCGTAGGTGTCGCAAATTCAACAAGGCTAAAGTAAGATGCTACAACTGCAACGACTATGGGCATTTTGCTTCCGAATGCCACAAGAAGGAGGAAGAGGCGCATCTTGTTATGGCTAATGCCGACGACGAACCAGCATTACTTTGATGATGTGTGGAACATGGCAAATCAAGATTAGGGGGAAATGTTAGACACTAATCTTGATTAGTATTTACTTGCATGTGTTTTGTTAATGTTTGTAATAGCAGCAGAATGTAGTACAGGAAATGCATCTATTAGTTGTGTGTAGCGCTGTACCAGGTCAAGTGTAGTGCCAGGTCTAGCGCATAGGAAGAAGTTTGCACGTTGCATGGTGGTGATCCACTCCTATCGAGTCTAGCACATGCACCGCATCAGGAGAAATGGGCTTGGGAAGAATCAGTTGGATGAGGTTGAGTCTTGCGCCGAGCATTCATCATGGCGTGCATGCAGGGAATGCATGAGTGAGTTCGTTAAGTAGTGTGCATGTTTTCTAGTATATGAGGACCAACCGAGTCTCTAGAAGTGTGGCGTGCACAGCGGAAGTTTGGTGACTGCGCTGTATATTCCTATGTACTCAGCTTGGTAGGGTTGAAGAAGTGAATAAAAGAAAGAGGAAAACTACTGCTAAGCAGTTGCAGCACCGTCAAGTTTCTGTGCGTATGTTCCTTCTTCCATCTTCATCTCCTTCCATTTGCTTGCATGTGTAGTGTGATCTTTGGGCCAACAAGATGAACTGAAGGATCTATAACCCTTATTTGGGTGGGACAAGATTATAATACATACTTCCTCTGTTCTTTTTTACTTAATTTTCTAGAATTCATATCATCAAACTTTATAAAGTTTGACCGCTAATAAATTTAAAACTATCAAGATTGGCTATACACAATTATATTATCAGATTTATCATTAAAAATACTTTTATAATATTATAATTTTATTAGTATATCTTAGTATAAAGTTATAAAAAATAGCAGTCAAAATTGTATCTTGAAGATCATGAAAAGTAAAAAAATATCATGTAAAAAACAAAGGGAGTATTGTAGATGTTATAGAAGTAAAACAAATACAACTAAAATTTTAATCATAACTACTAGAATTATGTAACAAATATAATTATATATCTATAACATCCAAAATTTTCAAATTATTATATAATTATGTTCAAATCAGTATTTCTGCATTTTGTGAATTTTCAAAAATTTTCTGCTATATTTAAGGTTTTCTCTAATTTTTAGCAGTTGAAAATGAAATTTCAAAGATAAATGAAACATGAAAAACCTGGAAATATTTTATTTGAGTTCTACATAATCTGGATTGTCTTCCCAAAATTTAAAATTTTACAAAATTTTTTTTAATCAAGTTTGGTAGTTTTCTAAGCTCAAAAACCTTTCAAGAATTAAATAAATTCGGAAAGGAATTAAAATTTGGACATCCTTCTCAGGCCGTAATAGTAGCCTTGGACTAGCCCATTTCCTGTTTCAACCCATTTCAAGCCCACGCACCGTCCCCTTCGCAGCCGTGGCCTTCTTCCGCCTTCTTCGTGCAGAGGTGCATTTTCGCGATTACCCCATCTCTCTCGTCGCAGGTCGCGGCTGCTGACACGTCGGGCCCAACCATAGGCATCATCCTCCTCTTCGTGAATGCACCACTGGAGTGAGCTCAGGAATTGTAGCCACTGCAGTGGTCACATGCATTGATGCGAAAGCCGATGCCACTGACCTCCTCAAGCGCCTTGCACAGAGCCCCGTTCTATTTCTCTACTTCCTACAGTTGTTGGCGAGAGAGAGAGATCGTGCCACACACCTAAATCGTGATATTTCCTGTTCAACCATGTGAATTCGAGGAGGAGCACATCACCTTCCTATCCGTACTCCTCACTCTCTCCATTTTGCCCATTTCTAGCAAATTCCATCCTCTAGTTCGCTTGGAATGCTACCTTCATTTTTGGCTCCGATGTCACTGATGCCGTCGTGCTCCTGGTAAGATGCTGATGCTAGTACACTATTGTTTTTACCTCACCTTAGTAGTTTTCTTGGTCCCCGCCATGGCCATGCCAAGCTTGGTCACTGTTCCGGGGTACATTGGTCTCTGAGCCGCCTAGAGTCACCTCCTCCCCAGCCTTCCATCCCATGCATCTTATTGACCCAAGCACCACCGTATTTGTTTTTATTTTTTCAGACGCAGATATGAATATGAATATCCCAAATACCAATGCGAATACTGTTGAATACAGATATACAACGAATACGAATCAAAACTAATGCAGTCACAGATGTTTCTCGGAATATGAAAACTGCTTAAATTATTTGCATGACAGCAACCGAAACAAATAATTAGTATATGCTATAAAAACTTTCATGGATTCTATGTATTTTCTGTAATCAAATAATATATATCATCAATAAATATAGGAAACCGCAAGACCACAACAACAGTAAGAATCTCCATCAAACAAAAAGAATTATAAATGGTTCATCATCAAAACACCTTTTTAATGTACATGTTTGCATATTTTTAATGTAAAATGACTCAGTATTCTCTCCCATAGATGCTTTATTTACTACTTTTGCTTAAGACTCGACATCTATTGCCTACCTCATAAACATTGCACAATTCATTGGAAAACAATTTTAATTAAAATTTATTTATTTTTATACACAATGAATGCATTTTGAACTCCCAAGAACGAATAATGTCTAGACCCAGAATTTGATTCTGAGTCTCATGATTATTGACTAGCACACACATCCAGTATTAACATATCACATCCATACACAATAAATAAACAATGTATATATATACATAACAACCAAACATATACCTATATGGTAAGGTTTAGAACACAAAGGCTATCCAATCAAATAGTTCACATAAAGGTTTAGCGGAAACAAAGTTTGAAAAGGGCACAAAAAACCAGCAAGCATGTCTCAGCCCATCTACAGTAAATTAACTAGGTTAAACCTGGAATTTAGAGTCATCATTGCCAAAACCTATCGCATAGAAGTAACCGTACGATGAGTCTTCTTCCACATCTTCTAAATATCTCCAACAAGCAATCATGGGTACAATGATGTACTCCACAAGACTTTGAAGCAAAGTATATTAACATGCAAGCTTAGTCAAAGGAGGCTAGCTAAACTAGTCTTGTTTTGGCACAACACAATTCTTTTATTTGCAATAATAAATAGTAGATTGCAACTGGCAAGTGTAGGAGCATTTAACTTTGATAAACAAGTAATTGAATAACATAGTAATGATAATTGAAAAAATGGGCTTGCTTCCCTAAAACTAAATAATGACAAATACGCCTTTGCCAACCACTTTGTATGGATTTTTTTGTCCATACCCTTTTCCGAACATTGCACAACATAAAATCTACTAATTGTGGGATATAAGCAAGTGATGTCCATGACCGAGGATATGGCTATTTGAATATACTTACATTTTGCAGAGGTTGCACAACTTTACTCACACGACATAAACTCCCACCATGTTAACCATGTCACGCAATATCGTAGGTACCCAATTTGAGAGTTCATGATGAAACTTTTACATTACTGGTTCTAACAACAATCATGCTATGGTACCTCCTTGAGATGTGAAGTACCCCTGTGATATCACAATGGTTATATGATGTGTAGGTAAGTATTGCTTGAACCAGCAAGACCCCTACAGACATGGATAACTTCCATACCCGTACTAGCCCAAATCACCTACATTCTACCACCTACAGTTGGGCTGCTAGAACACAGTAACTTATTATGCTAAGCCCTTCTCATAGAGGCACATGTGGTTGTACAAAAATACTTAGGTCTATATGGCACAAAAGATCGGTCCTTAATGACTTAGGCAAGACAACCACAAACCAAAGTCTTGTGCTAACCACATCGGTCTCAACAACCACTCGCCCAAAACTAAAACTTATTTTCTCTAAATACACACCTTGTATCGGGCCCTGTATTTTTGTATGGACCAAAATGCCCTTCCCTCTTCTAACTCAAATCGACTGAACCCAACTAGGTGCTAGCCTCAAATTTAGATCACACCCCAACTAGGTGCTAGCCTCGAACTCAGACCACACCACAACTAGGTGCTAGCCTCGAACTCAGACCACACCATTCAATCCCCTTCTTCCATCTTTGGAGGGCATCGCCATAGCTTGATCCAGGCACCGTCACTGCCTCCTTCTCCAACTGCCACTCCTGTTGCCTCCGGTTCCCGCTACTACCTCTCGCACCTGATCCCTAGGGAACCCTAGGTGGCAGCACCATAGTGGAGGCACTTGACATTACATAACCAGATTCAACATTTAACATTGTCAAGTCTCGGACATGCCAACTGGGCACATGACCGAGCAAAACACAAACCACAAAAGATTTACATGTTCATCACTCAACAAAACAAAGGTAGAAGTGACATAGCATAGACTAAACAAGCATGTCTGACTACTTCCTCATTTTTTTTCTTGCCATTCCTACCTGTTGGAGAGGTGGCCACAACTTGAACATTAGGATTCCTTCCTCTAGTTGGTGTAGATGGTGCTTTGGATGACTTTCCTTTGTCACGTTATTCTTCTTGACATGTGTTTTGGATCCTCCACATAGGGATCCTCGCCTCCCCATCTTTTGGGAAGATCGCCACTTGTCTTGTCACCCAGGTCACCATAAAGATCACTGCCTAGGCTGTCGTGAAGGTCGCCTCCTCTAGCTCGCCTATATGGTGGCACCACTTGCTAGGGTTCCGTGGGAAACACGTAGGGAGCATGGAATTGAGCGCACAAATGGCACCATAGCTAACTTTTTTACAAGTCTAACACTCATGGGCATGAAATTACAAATCTAACACACCATACTTGTACCTACCGTGCTCGGAGAATGCGATAGGAAGCTCCCACACTCGAGGACCACGGTAGGAAGCTATTACGCTTGGGGACCACAGCAGCTGCCCACCACTCATGGGCACCGCAGCAGCTACCTACCGCTCATGAGCATCGCGGCAGGGCCATTACATGTACATGTGATTGGTTAGCGCTTAATTAGTGATTAGTGATATTCATTAGTGATTTAATTAGTGATTAGTAATATTAATTACTGATTAGTGATATTCATTAGTGATTTAATTAGTGATTAGTAATATTAATTACTGATTAGGTAGCTGCCACGGTGCCCATGAGCGGTAGGTAGCTACGCGGACCTCAAGCGCGGTGGTACAAGCATAGGGCTAGATTTACAATTTTGTATGTATGAGTGCTAGATTTGTTCAAATAAGTTAGCTATGGTGCTATTTGTGCGCACAATTCGGGAGCATGAAGGGAATGACTGATGGGTCTAATCTTGGTTACGTTGGGTCGAGCTGATTAGAGTCAAAGCATTTGGTGAGGTCATTTTGGTCTATATGAAAATATGGGACCTGATAAAAGGGGCATACTAGGAGAAAATAGACTGTAAGTCTTCGTAATGGCATATATCAAAACAACCTAATCTTATGGTAGCATATTTAGCATATCACTAAAACAAGCACTAAGACTTAATGGCATGTATAAAATTTTCCCTTCAATATAAGGCTATATGTCAACTATCCCGTCAACAAAACATGCACATGTTTCTAATTCTGCAATATTTTGCTACAATGTTGCTTACCGTAATCGGTCACTAAAAAAATGTAAATAGAGAGAATGGGAGGCCACATGCACCATACGGTACAATTTAACTATTGCATGCTTCCACTCCACATTAATAATTTAAAATTTTGCTCTACCAAAGATGCTATCGCATCAAAAATTTACACGAACCACTCTAAAAAAATATAAACACGAACCATTCTTTGTACCACCGACAACAATTTACGAAAAAGGGGGAATCGCCACAGCGAAGCGCGGGACAAGTGCGAGCAGAGATTAGAGCATAGGAATGCCGCAAAAACGTTAGGGCCCAATCCTAGCTAGTTAGGGTCAATTAAAATATATCAATTAATGTTGGCCTTATTTAAAGAATCTTAATACAAATTTTGATGCCCTACCTTGCATAGTTCCTAGATTGATAATCCTATGCAAATCACATCAATGCCATCATTTAAAAATTTTCGTTTTGTCTAAAAATAAATAAATAAATGTAAGGTTATAACTATCTCCCTTTGGAGCTGAACCCTACAAAAGTATGGACGAACTCACAAGGAGCCCACCCGCGCACTTTGCGGGGACAACCGGAGAGTTACGGTCACCAGATGTCGATGGAGTCCTGGAGTATGGGATTCTAAGGCTCGTTGAGCCTGATCGGATAGCCGCTGGGAGACTCGAACGCTTAGGGAAAGACCCCTTTTCATGTTACAAGTCCTACTTGTGGTCGGATTAACCCTTGCCTTTTGGGAAACTGGTCCTCCATTGAGCGTAATGCTACGGAGGATAAGAATCCCTCCTCAGCCTTACCCACGGTGCTATCTCCAAGGATAACCTCACCATCAGATCAAAGCATGGTCTACTTATAGTCATAGCAGGCATCCATGTCGATATCTGCATAGTCATCTAGGTCAAACCGGTTCTCCTCGTTCTACTCTCCTACCATGAGAACATCAGAAGGAAGAGAGCTTGTCAACAACAAATTACCATAATTCAGAAGATCTTCATGGATGGTGCCAACTGTCGATGGTTTAATATCGATCTTACATATAATTATTTGGATTCGAGGGGTCTCTCTAATTGACCTGGCTATGATCTCACAGAGAAAGGATATATGGATTTTTATACAGGTTTAGGCCTTCTCTTGGGAGAATAATAATCTACCCCTGTGTGGCTATTGCTCAACGAACTGATTACAACCGAGAAAGTAATACAGAATATCTTGCTCTACTGCTACTCTCTCTCAGTGTTGTTGCGTCCATTTGACCTCCTTTTTCCTTTCCCCTAATGTTAATCCTTTATATAGCTTGCAAAGTAGCGTCAGTTGTTCTCTGCCAAGAGCCTCAACGCTTCGGATGATAACTATTCAGCGGGAGTTATTATTAGAGAGACATGGTATCTCAGACATCGTGCAGCAGTTGTTGTCAGAGAGAAGTTGTGCGCAATTATTCTAGAGAACAAATTCACGTGCTAACCGCTTCGTGAGATAGACCTACCATGCAATGGGTTGTCGTCGAGGGGCCAGTTGAAGTCTGGCTTAATCATAGAAGGATCTACGATCATAAGGTGGTCGTAGATGAGTTTACGACTAAGGAGTAGTTGTAGGAGGGCTTATGACTACTTTGCAAAATCTCTCTCTTATAGATAAGAGGTATACTTAAGGAGTATAATGATATAATAATATCATTTACAGATAAATAATAATTTGAGGATTGTTATATCCTTGTCAATACCTATTTGGATCGTTTTGAACTCACGAAGCCCATTTTCAACTCTGTTTGGCCAAATTAGACACCAATAAAATCCTAATTAGCTCAAACACCATTTCAAACCCAACCCAATACTTTTCAAGCCAGTACTGTTCACCAAAACCTATCGGACGTATATATATACCCATTTTAACCCCACAGTGCTCATTTTTTACTCCACTTAGCCAAATCAAGCATCACCTAAACCCTATCCATCCAAACCTATTTCTCCCTATGTCTTTTTGGTTATTTTATTACATTTTGTTCCCAGCTTGCATTCTGCAAAGTATGAACTTACTGATATTTGTTCTTCTGCACTAGTATTCGAATTCAACAAGTGGGTCAACGAGGAAGCCATCGGAGAAATTAAAGTAATCAAGATCAAACCTGAAGCCTACTAAGAAGAAATCGATGACAATGGATAAGGAGGTAAGTTACATGTCTTTGATCATGCTGAGCCTACATCATTTAATTTTTTAATTATCAGTACTTTCATCATTCTTTATTTACACACTATCATTTCTTTAAAATAATTGTTTAGAATGAGTTGATAATTAGCTATGTCTCAACACTAAAAAAACCCTTATTTACTTGATGGACATTTTCATCTTGACAAGCCTTAATAATAATAGAATTACTACAAAAATTAACCATGAGTAGATTAAGAACTCAAAAGTCGGGTAGTTAATTCTGTCTTGGCCCATGGAATCCCGACGTTGTGAGATCCATAACCTATCAGGTAGAGACTAAAAAGAGGAGATCAGTGAAAGACCTTGTTTTCTCAACTCAGTCGCACGCTAACTGTTGTGCATATATGACATTGAGAGTTTGAGAAATCTTATGGATAAAACTGGGAGCAACTCTGTAGAGTACAATAAATGATATTTGAATACACCATGCTCCTAGTTAATAGAATTGTGTTTCAAAGGTGATTCCAACACCAAGGAATAAGTTGAGTTTGAGGATTTGGAAATGGATATTATGGATAACAAACCCCCTTTTTGTTAATTAAACATTGTTTTACTGTTT
The DNA here is from genome assembly GCA_036346575.1 of Dendrocalamus sinicus. NCBI lineage: Eukaryota > Viridiplantae > Streptophyta > Magnoliopsida > Poales > Poaceae > Dendrocalamus > Dendrocalamus sinicus. The sequence goes on along the minus strand of CM070650.1, from coordinate 44,458,823 downwards.
TAAAAATACAGAGTTTTTTACCAATAAACTTGCATCCACTAATATTATACTATAACCTGTGATTATTCGTTTGAACTCCTTGCATATTAGTTATATAGCCTTTCTATGTATCTTGCTGAATATCTATTGTACTCAATCTTACTTCTTTTTCATCAGATCAGATATCAGAACAAGAAATGATGTTTTAGCTCTCATGTTAGAATTATGACCTCATTCAAGTGTTCATGTAGTGATTTCTTCGATTCTTGTGAATATAAGTTAAAGTTTTGAGTTTGGACGTCCGTAAAGTTGTTAAATTTGACCATTAGATCATATTTTAATTAAGTTAATCATTTTTAAATGATCATGAGCAGATATAATACTCTTTCTGTTTGTAATTGAAGTCCTGATCTATTGCAGGGTATACAACGACCCTATTCCTAAAAATAAGTTGGTTACAGTCCTCAACTAGGCCGCACAGTACATGTCGCTGCCCACCTTGCCGACGTCGTGCGGCGCCAAGAAGAACCATAGGATAGGGCGGTGGGAGGAGCACGCGTGCGAGATAATCATGCAGTCCACGGAGATGGTCGCCAACCGCAAGTCCTCAGGCAAGAAGCCAACTACTGGTACCAGCAACAAGGAGAACGCAAGTCCGATTCTTCTGGAAAGACCAGCTGGTCGTCGTACAAGGAGCAGCAGTAGGCAAGCTGCCGAAAAGCACAAGCTGATCAGCAGCCACATGCCCCGAGGCTTCCACTGGTACCAAAGCCTCCTTCGCCACCGCTGGATCGGCCACCAAGAGATCAGTGAAAGACTACAGATCTCTCTTATGTTATATAACGAACTGAAATACTGCTTAATCTAACGGCAAAGAATAGTAAAGAAATTGTACCTGGACATTTCAGCTGAATGCTTTGGCTCCACTATCACCCAAAAAATTGATACTGCTTCGTGCAAATCACATGGTCTATTAGACAACAATTTCGAACCAAGTTAGACATGGTGTATTAGACAAACATCTCAAACGAAGCTAGAAATGTACCTCCATACCGTTGGTTTGGTCGCAGTTACTGAGGGATAAGGGTGCAAATGGAACGGATATTTCCCGACCGACTGTCCGTCCGTTTTAATTTAGATATAATTCGGAGCAAATTTTCGGATATCCGAAGGTTTTTTCGGATACGGAAACGGATTCGGAACAAGTATTATCTGACGGATACGGAATTATCCGGATATTTTTTAGGATAGTTACCCGGATAGTTATCGGATACGAAAACGGAGTTAGATACCTGGCCTCTCTGCCGGCCAGGTGGGATCTCTGACTCTTCTTCAAATGTAGCATCATTTATTTATATAAGATTGCTTGTTTTGGTGGCTGATGCAACGTTGGTACACTCGTATTCGATCTTAGTTTGCTTAATTTGTCTCTGTCATCATGTGAAATTTGCTTTCGCGCATTATCCGATTAAATATTCGTGACCGAAACTAACCGTATTCGGAACGGCATGTATTCACTCCGTATTCGTGACCGAGAATATCCGCATTCGTATTCGTATCCGACACTATCCGTGTCCGACTTCGACTCCGACAAAATATATGGAAAAGAATACGGGATGAGCAATATCCGTCCGCTCCGTTTGCACCCCTACTGAGGGAGTATGTTATTCTAGATATTTCCAATTCCAATAAAAAAGACCATTCACATACATTAGAAACCTGATAAATAGGATTCTAGCAATATGAAAAGTATGGTGTAGGTATTATCTGTTTGCACCAATTTGGAAATAGCATGATAAAAAGAACAAAGCGACAGCTCCTTACATGATGGATAAGAAGTGATTCATCGATTAAAGACATCTAAATTAGTATGTTGAAATTCCTTCAATATGAGGAGAGGACGGTGACGGGGGCTTCGATCGGACGATAGACGGCGGGGCAGGAGCTAAGGATGGTGGGCGTGGGTGGTACCAGCAGGGAGGAGGAGAGGATGGCGGTGGGGCTGCGACCGGATCGATGGCTGGCGGGGCAGGAGCTAAGGATGGTGGGCGTGGGTGGTACCGGCGGGGAGGAGGAGAGGATGGCGGTGGGGCTGCGACCGGATCGATGGCCAGCGGGGTAGGAGCCGAGGACGCCGGGCTCTGAGGAAATAGAGGGCTTTTCTGAAAAGACAAGGAACTATATGTAATTATGGAAGGATCTGTACATAATTCCTGGAGAAAATTTGTGACGTGGCGCAATGGCTGCCTGGCAATCTCTTCCGCTTTAATAGATGTATGATGATGCCATTACTTGAAGATTTTCGTTTTGTCCAAAAATAAGTAAATAAATGTTTATGCAACAGGAAAGGATAATATACAAATACAAGATTATTAAGAGTCAATGAATATACAAGAGAACATCTTCTCTTGGTGCTATATATATGTTTGTGAAAGAAAAAATCAGGTCTCCTAATAAATACAAGTAAAAGTTATTTATACTCCCTCCCTTCACCCCCCCCCCCGGCGGTCTCTCCAGTTCGAGTATTTTACAAAAAATTAGAAAATCTGCTGACGCCTATGAAATATTTATCAATTATTACATTGAAGTCGCATCAGAGCTTTCCATGGCAGCAAAAAGGAATCTTGGCATCGGAGGCTTATCAAGCTCCTGTAGACCCTCAAGAAACCGCACCACTTCAACCATTGTTGGTCGATCAAACTCATTATCTTGGATGCACCAACATGCAACTTTGCAAACCCTTTCAGCCTCTTCCAAATTGAAAACACCATGCAATTGCTGATCCACCAAACTCCGTACATCTCCTTCAAGAAGCTGACAGAAGGCACGCACAGGGAAATAAGCAACATGGTGACTATTGCTAGTGTACACTTCAGGTTTTGAATTCCTCTCTCCTGATATGATTTCCAACAGTACCATACCGAAGCTGTAAACATCAATTTTTGGTGTAATAGCAACTCCGCTAATCCACTCTGGGGCTAGATACCCTATAGTTCCTCTGACTGTAGTCATAACTCGGCTAAAATCCCTTCCTAGAATCTTTGCCATTCCAAAGTCTGCAATTTTAGGAACAAATGATGCATCGAGAAGTATGTTTTGTGGCTTAATATCACAGTGTATGATGCATTCTCGGCAACTCTCGTGCAAGTAGGACAATCCTCTAGCAACTCCTATAGCTATTTGATACCTGGTGCTCCAATTTAGGACAGTAGCATTGCTCTGAAATAGATGGACGTCAAGAGAACGATTTAACATGTGTTCATAAACAAGTAGCCTCTTATCACCTTCGCAGCAGAAACCAATCAATTTGACTAGGTTGATATGTTGGATCAATCCAATTGAACTCACCTCAGCCCTGAACTGCTTCTCTCCCTGACGGACACCGTCAAGCCTTTTCACTGCTATTGCGGTCGAGTCATTTAACACTCCCTTGAATACACAACCAAAACCACCTCCACCCAGCTTTTCTGAGAAATTTTTAGTGGCATGACGTAACTCAATGTATCTAAAGGCTATAATTCCACCACAATCTTGCATTCTGTTTAATGGCCGACCACACCACTTGTGTTTGTTCCTACAAATCATTAACAACAGCACGAGTACCAGTAACCCAAAACTAATAATGCTTGCAGTAGTAACAACTCGAACGATTGGTGCCCTTTGCAAATCTTTGGCGGCAAGGCGAAGATAAAGAATATGTCCATCAGTGTTAGAAATGCCATCATACTGCACTACATCAGGCAATTCTCCATGCCAGACAGAGCATCTGCTACTGCCATAGGAATAAGCAACGCAAGAGCAGTATTTGACACAAGCTTCTGCACATTCGCTCACATTGTCAACTGCTGTGATTTGGGCGTTATAGGGCAATGTAACACCAGATATAGTGTAGAACATGTCTGTTGAACCTGCCGTGTTATTGTTACCACCACAATCTAATGGAGTATTTCTTATGCACCCGCCTGTTCGATCACCAAGCTCCCAATCCTCAGCTGACTTCCGAGAGAAGCCCTTCATACAATCACAGAATGGAGCTGAATTGCCTTCGCAGATCGTGAAAGGTCCACAGGTTGTATACACTGTGCACGGAGCTAAATTGTCTCCGCAGATCGTGAAAGGTCCACAGGTTGCATATGAGATTACCCAATCCTGTCTGGTTTCCGACCAAAGAAGCAGCTTAATCTGACCAGAGATGTCTAGTAAGAGGAACATGGCAAGTGATTCATCCAATATAGTATACATGTAATACTCCTCTTCATTGTTATCAACATGTACGAAGTTAACCATACTGCTGAAGGGTGGATCCGTCCCTGGCAGCGTGTAGGTTAACCACACTGTTCCGGATGACCAATAAAATAAAGAGGAGTTGCAGTGCCTGAGGACGACCCCTCTGTCACCGCTGGTGTCTAGTTCAAGGCAGTATGAGCCAAGACCCGGATCAATCATGTTCTTCTTTGAGATGAAATGACGATTCAAACCACTGACCTTATTCCAGCCAACCTGCGCGCCAGGAAGCACAACATCTGTTGGGTAGTCAAAGCTCTGCCACCACACCTCGGATGGGTCCGAGGCATCCTGTATGACAAGGTTTCCAGTGTTGGAGAGCACAACACTAGTGTTGTTGCTGGTTTTTGTCCTATTGACGATTTGACTGGACCAGATTATGGATTCACTGGCATGGTTTAGGATGATAAGATTGCCATCGATTGAGATTTTCAGCTGTGTTAGTTTGATGTTGGGGTCAACGATTGGCTTCTCTCTATTAGCAATCCATACAGGAGTGAACTTGGGTATCCTGTTAAACCATATGCCAAGGTACCAGTTGGGCAAGGTGGTGTTGTCGGAGGACTTACTGATGCCAGTTTGGAAGAAGCCGAGCGCGAACTTGCTGCTTCTTGAGACGAGCCTATCACCGACGCCGAGCGCTTGGCCTGCCGTGAGAGTATCATTTGCGGTAGAACATGAAAGAGTGTGCAGGGAGAAGAGAAGTAGCCCGAAGAGTAGGAAGAGGGGAGGCATGGAGGAGAGAGTGAATCGGAGAACAGAGGAAGTATGACGATGGATGCATGCACAGATGTGTGCTGCTTTGCTATTTGGAGAAGGAAGAATAAAATATGTAGAATGAGGTTGAACAGAACACACACGGCAGGGACTCCATCTGTGGAAAGTTGATGCAACTTTGATTGTTCAGCTGACGGGGAAGTCTGGGCTATGGGGTGGCCTCTCGTTGTATAGCATGATGGCAAGGCAAGCTCATCTCTTCGCGTCCAGAAAAATTGCCCTGTCACTAACTCCCGTTTTGTTCAGTCCCAGCGACTGATCCCCAATACACCAATCGTTGGGCGGCGCAGGGAGGGCCGCGGTGGCAGGGGTCTCCGCAGGGAGGTTCAGACAGAGCAAATAGAAATTTATACAGTGTGAAACTTAGAAAGTCACTGTAAGGACTGAAGCAATCTGAAACAATGTGGTATAATCGCTTAACTGACTTTCTCTGCAAGAAAGGCTATACGAATAATGAAGACTGTCCTTGTGTATTTATACGGCGATCCCAGAATGGATTCTGTATAATCTCTGTGTATGTTGATGATCTGAATATCATCGGGACAGCAGAAGACATAAAAGAAGTAAACTCCTACTTGGAGTCAGAATTTGAAGTGAAAGATTTAGGTAAGACCAAATTCTACTTAGACCTGCAGTTTGAGCATGTCCCTGAAGGAATCTTGGTACATTAGTCGGCCTACACCCAGAAGGTGCTAGAAAGGTTTGGCTTTGAGAAGGCATTCCCATCGAAAGTACCAATGATCGGGAGGTCTTTACAGTAAAAAAAAGATCCTTTCCGACCTAGGGAAGAGGGGGAGGAAGTCCTGGGACCGGAATTCCTATACTTGAGTGCTGTGGAAGCGCTCATGTACTTAGCAAACTGCACTAGATCAGAAATTGCATTTGCCGTGAACCTCTTAGCAAGGTACAGTGCAGAACCTACCAAAAGGCATTGGCAGGGCATAAAGGACATCTTTCGATACCTCTAAGAAAGCAAAGACCTTGGATTGTTCTACAGAAAGAATCAAAACTTGAACTTGATTGGCTATGCAGATGCCGAGTACCTGTCCGACCCGCATTCTGCAAAGTCACAAACAAGCTATATTTTCTTGTGTGGTGGAACTAAAATTTCCTGGAAATCATCCAAGCAAAGTCTTGTAGCGACTTCAACGAACCACTCAGAAATTATAGCACTGTATGAAGCTGCACGAGAGTGCGCTTGGCTCCGCCGAATGATTCACCATATCCAGTAGTAATGTGGAATGAACATTGTGCAAACCCTCACAATTATCTATAAAGATAATACAGCTTGCGTTGTACAAGAGCAGACGGGCTATGTGAAGAGTCATCTCACAAAGCATATCAAGCCTAAGTTTTTCTATGCTCATGAATTCTAAAAGATGGACGAGATTAAGATACTACATACTAAGTCTTGTGAAAATCTAGCAGATTTGTTCACTAAGTCACTCCTCGCATCTAGCTTTGAAAGGTGCATGCGAGGGATTGGAATGATGAGACTTAGAGAAGTGCAAAATTCAGGGGGAGAATTATCTCAAGCCTATTAGTAAATCTTAATCATGAAGATTAAGTATCCGAAGGAATAAAGTCTTGAAGACTGAATGAAATTAGGTGAATTGTGCTCTTTTTCCCTTGATGAGTTTTCCTGAAATTTCTCGACCAAGGTTTTTAATGAGGTAATTCGTGCAACGCAGCATAACATGTATCATGTACTCTTTCTCCAAATTTTTCTCACTGGGTTTTTATGGAATTTAACGAGGCATGAACGTGTCGGATGAGTACCCAAGGGGGAGTGTTAGGAAACATGGGCCTGGACCAGCAGTCCCAGCCTATGGTGGGCACCTCATTGTAGACTATAAATAAGAAGCCGTACCGACATATTTTGTACACATGAATGAAAAGCAATAAAGAAAGACCAGGAGTTCCCTCTACCTCTATTTGTGTGTTCAATCTATTATTCTGTCTTCTGTGATTGATTCAATTTGTTCTAAATAGAGAAATCGATCGGACTGGTTGCCAGCGACGGTTCCTCAACAATAAATACATTGATTCGGCCTCCTACGGGAGGTGTGAACGCTTCCTCAAACCATTGATACTTCCTTCACAACTGACGGGGAAGGCAGGGCTCTGGGGTGGCCTCTCGTTGTATAGCATGATGGCAAGGCAAGCTCATCTCTTTGCGTCCAGAAAAATTGCCCTGTCACTATAGGGTGTGTTTGGTTGCTGGGATGGGGTGGGATGGAATGGGATGGTTCCTTTGACCAAGCCTATCTATGTGTTTGGTTTGAGGGATGGGGTGGGATGGAATGGTCCAAAGTGGGATGAGCCTATGCAAATTTAGAGAATATTCTTCTTAGATACTGGACCATGTGGTTCCATCTTTTTTGTGGAATCATCCCATCCTATCCTCATCCCATCCCATCCCACCCCATCCCAGCAACCAAACACACCCTAACTTCCGTTTTGTTCAGTCCCAGCGATCGATCCCCAATCCCCAATACACCAATCATTGGGCGGCGCAGGGAGGGCCGCGGCGGCAGGGGTCTCCGCAGGGAGGTTCTCGCTCATTGCTTTTGCATCATCCTTGCTCACTCAGTAAGACACTGGATGATTTCCTGGAGGGGTTCAAACTTTTTACACCGAGAATGATTTCCCTGGACTCAATAATTACGTACTAGTTACTTGTACATTGTAAAAGGAGTACGTATGACGAGCTAGTTTCGACAAGATGGCAAACTAAAGAAACAGGAAAGTAGGGCATAAGATGCATGCTTATGAACCACAGCAAGTTGAGTAGCTTGCCAACAAGCAAAGCAATAAAATCTATTATTATATATTATATTATCCTAAACATTGTTGCCGCAGTGCAGATTAATCAGTAGGATACAAAGTAGATATTAGAATCCCACGGTGAATACAACTCTATTTAGACGTGGAGGTCCATATACAATATCTACCTGTGCGATCATCCTGGATTCGCCGCTAGTTATTAAGATCAACAAATTTTGTCTTTAAACAGAAAGGCTTGCTAAGAGATCTAATCTAACAATGTTAGGTAGCTAGCAACCACCTAGCTGTCGTGATTCCTATATACATTTGTCTGGTTCTTTGTAGTGAATTAATTTGCTGTTTCTTGTTTTATTTCTGATGAACCATGTGGAGGTGACCACATGTGTATGATGAGTAATTGACATTGGTTTAGGTAAGTCGAGTTTGGTTTGGGTGGTTCGGACCTGGACGATGCATTGTGCATTCGGGCTCGGTCGGACTTTGGTCAAACTTGGTCTTATGAGTTTATGACGCCAATTCTTGGTTTCGACAGGTTTGGACTTCATCTGTGGTAAGTATGAGGTTATTTACGCTTTCATGTATCGAGCAGTGCTATTTGATGTGTCTCTTGTCTGTGTGGCTGCAGGACGTCGAGGCGGAGTCGTGGCGAGACACGGTGGACCGGACTAGGCGCAGGTGGCGCTGAGGTCAGAACGGTCGGGATGTGTCAAAGACGACGTGGACTCGAGGTGGTTGCGAGGCGTGCGAGGCAAGGAGCGCAGAAGCTTCCCGGAAGGTGCACGAGGGGCGAATCGGGAAATTCGCGTGGCTGCACAAGCGGGAGCGGACGCCGTTGGATTTAGCGGGCGTAACGGGAGGGAGACCCGTTAGCCAGAGGCTATATATGTGAGGTGGTGGCTGCATGTCCACTTGAGCACTTGAGAGGGTTTTAGGGTTCCTTTAGTCAAAAGAGTCTTTAGAGATGGTTTTGGCTTTAGGCTTTAATAGTTGAGAGTGGGTGGAGGAGGTAGAGTGTGCTCCCTCTGTGTCTCCTGTGTGTACGTAGCCTCTCTCTGTTGTTCTTGAGTTCTTGGCTTTGGGGAGGAGTGATTTGAGAGGTTGGAGATGGATTGAGAGTCATGTAATCAACATTCTTGTTCGAATGTTCACGGTATCGGGACTCCTCTGTATTCATCTTGGTTCAAGGAATGAGAATCTGAAGTTTTTATTCTGCTTTGTGCTCTCTGTTCATTTTTCTCTACGATGCCCCATTATGAGATTTCTTGATTTTTGAGTTTCTTGTTGATTCTTGCTGGAGAGTGCCAAAATGGGTTGCTCCAGGTTGGGATGTTGCCTCAAGATCATTTGATCAAGTTCCCATGAGCAAACCTTGGTTTAAATCTCAGATTTGGATTTTGAGCCTCTCTGTTCTTCACAGCCAGTTCTAAGGTTTTGACCCCTCCTGTGATTCCCTTAGGGAGTTGCTCTGATTTTTTATCTAAGAGGTCCATTTGTTATTGCTAACATACCCAAAACCTCATGTGCAATGGATTTATGATCATGGAGTAATTTGGGTTTTTAGCTCTCTCTCTGAAGTTTATCAAGTTTCTAGGATTTTGGGTTAAATCTTGATTTCCTTCTTGGTCTGAGCTAATATCTGGTCTGGGAGGTACTCTTGCTATTGCTAATATACCCCAGAAGTTTCATGTGCAAAAGATCAAGGGATTGAGAGTATTTTGAGTTTTAGTGAAGTTCCCTGTAATTTTCAGTTTTGGGCAAAATCTGAATTTCTTGATCTCTTGCTCATTTCCCTTTTTGTTGAAGGTCTCTAGGCTATTTGGATTATAGTCTGGTACCTGTGGTAGGAAAAGATTAGAAGATTTTCTCCTTTTTCTTGCTTTCCCAAGGTCTGATCATTTTCGGTTCTGCAACTGAAACTTTTTTTGGCAGTGCATAGTTTTTCAGTCTAGGTTCTCTGTTATCTGAAGATCCATTCGGTTCTCTGCAGATTTTTCGGCTGGCAATCTTACTACTGAGAATCCAAAGATTGGACTCGTGATAAGTCTCAATCATTTACAGTTTTTGTTAGCCGGCAAGCTTTACTTAATCACCGATTGAAGTTATGAGTTTACTTCATCTGCTGCAGTTCGGTTAAATCAGATTCTTGTTTCTTTTTGTTCTCACGGCTGGAATCGTAGTTCTCTGCCAACTGATCCAATCACTCCATTGGGTGCTTTCTTTTTATTCTTTTTCCTGATCTTCAACAATTTTGCATGCAGATCAAACAACGATATTTTCAGTTGAATTTTTTACTGGCTGGTCTCTGATTTATGCTGAATTTTTCAGTGTCGCATGCGTTCCAAATTTCAGCAAAATTAATTTTAATTTTCTATGAGGTGCTTTGTTTTGCATCTTTTTGATAAATCAGTGTTTGATTTCCCGGGGGCGATTTTGAAGCGAGCGACATTCACCCCCCTCTGTCGCCATTTCGGTCCTACAATTTCGATTAACTATAGGTAGATAGCTAGCTTGTTGCTAGTCCTTACTAATATTTAGTAGTTAGCTACTCGCAACTTGCAAGACAACTAATCGCATATTTAGCTATCGATATCTCTACCATTGCATAACAAACAGCATAGCATAGCGTATATGGTAGTATCACTCTCACATCCCTTCTTTTAGAATTCGAAGGATACAACTTGATATACACTAATGCTACCATGTGCACTAGCCCAGCACAGATCACTCGACTTACGAGTGGTTCACTGTAGCTTATGACCACTGTAGCTACTTACGAGTGGTTCACTGTAATTACAACTACTGTAGCTATGACCACTGTAGCACTCGGACACACCGACTGCTATAGTTCTCTTCGACTATTATAGTGAATCTTCAACCACGTAGTACTCAACCCACGAGTACTCTACTCCGGAGTCTCCTTCGAGATCTTCAACCACATAATACTCGACACACGAGTACTCTACTCCATAGTCCTCTTCTTTAGGATCTTCGACTACACAACACTTGACACACGAGTACTCTACTCCAGAATCTCCTTCTCCGACATCTTCGACTACTACAGTACTCGACACACGAGTACATAACATACGACTACAAAGTACTCGACACACGAGTACTCGACACCGACCACTATCAACAAGAAGATTAGTTCTAACAATCATCCCTTAATTTTGTTGTCTTTATTTGTGAGTACCTCCTTGTCGATCTTTAGAGAAGCACCGGTTCTTCATCCGCCAATGTGAGATGTGCCTCTTCCTTCTTCGGTTTGTGGCACTCCCTAGCAAAATGCTCACGTACGCCACAGTCAAAGCATTTCACCTTGTAACAGCCCGGCCCCCTCCCTGAGCCCAAAGTGTTACCACCTACTCTATAATGTTACCAACTCCAACCTTTGCCGTTGGTCTTGCGAAGCAATTCTTTTATTTAAATATCCACCAAATGACAAAAGCTGGTACACTTGACGCTAAGCGCAGCAGAGATATAACTTTGCTAATTACCAAAAAGGTACTTAGATTATCCAAGACTAAATATGTCAATTGTAGATGATCTGTGAATCACTATGGCACGTGAACGACTGTGCTACTCCCGCCCATGCATGTCGTCTTCAAAAGACTCCTAAAAAATAACAATAAAGCAAGGGTGAGTTCGAAGACTCAGCAAGCATATGATAGAACAATGGCATCACTTCAGCACTCAATCTATTTCATGAATCGTAAGCTGTAAACCAATGCTATAACTGTAAACTGTAAATCAACTTTGTAACTGTACCCTGTAAATAAATTTGGCACTGTAAACTGTATTACTTTCTCTGTCACTTTCATACAATGCAATGCTATGCAATGCATCTATAATGCATCCGTAATTGTAAACTGTAAATCCAATCCATAACTATAAAGTGTAAATTATCTTTGTAACTGTACCCCAGAATCTCTGGGTTTCCTCTCTGTCATCTGTTCATTTCGTGCAAATGCAATGCGATACAATGCACCTCTGTATGCAGCTTATACCAGTACAGTGGACTGGTTTCACCCATCAATGAAATCCCCTCTGCCTCCATCCCTAGAGGTGCGTACCGAAGTAGGTCTCGACTTCGCCACCGTCGTGGGAGGCCTACCACCGTAGGTCCATGAATGCAATGCATAATGCGCTACTGTATGCTGCTTATACCGGTATAGTGGAGTTGCTTCACCCGTCGGTGAAGCCCCCTCTACCTCCATCCCTGGAGGTGCCTACCGAAGTAGGTCTTGTCATTCCCACCGCGTGCGACGCCTACCGTCGTAGGGCTTTCATGATGCTCATGGTGCAATGCAAATGCAACATTCTTCAAATATTGATACTCAATCATAAGGATCACTCATCACAATAAAATCCACAAATAAGCCGGGATATCATTTCATAACACAGCACAAACTATGGCATAAAACAAATATTAGGCATTCATCACAATCCACTATTCTACCATGCACTTACCTGGCTACCCCTGTGGACGATGCGTGGAGGAGCGTCAAATCAAAACCTCCACCTGGAAGCATCACCCGAACACTTAATTCAATATTTTAATTCATATCAGCATGCAAATAACATCGATTTTATGTATATAGACAATCGACATTGTTCCTATGCATAAGCCCAATACCAACAACCTCTCTCTCACCGGACACCTTTCCGATGCCCCGGTGCTCAAACAATCATAATTTAATGATCGTCGCCTATAATCATAGATAATTCTTATTTACACGTCTCCCATCTTTTCTCTTCATTCTCCTCTTTTCTTTTCTTTTCTTCTTCTCTTTCTTTTTTTTTCTTTTTCCTTCCTCTTTCTTTCCGCTCGCTCCCCTTCCCGGTGCCTTCTGCCGACGCCGCCTCTTCCTCTTCTCCCCCATTTCTCCTTTTTCTCGGCTATCTCTCTTCCTCCAATTCTACTCATCCGGTGCCGCCCCTTGGCCTCCCACTCTGCCCCGCCGCGCCTCACCGCTTCGGCTCTCCTCTATGCGCCTCCTCTCACGCCCTCGGTCCTAGCGGCGCCGCACCACGCCGCCCCTCCGATGTGCCTCCCCCTCGCATCGCTGGCCCCAGCGGCACCGCGCCTTGCCGCCCGGCCATCCCCGCCTTGCCGCTTGGGTGGTGCATGGTGAGCTGCGGCCAGATCCGTGGCCTAGGGCCCAGATCTGGCGCCTTCTCCTTCGGTCCAACTCAGCCTGAGTTCACGTTGTTTGCTATACAGTTTTGATTCTTCTAGATGTGTTCACAAGTTGCTAGGTATGGGGGTGTGTTGCCCCGGTTTGGTCACGGCCGGCTAGAGCCGCCAGCACGCCGGGGGAGTGCGCGGCGGCGGCTATGGGTGTGGATATGCTGGTGGTAGCACGCCACCGCCTGCATCTATGGTAAGCTCAATCCTATTTCTCCTCTACTCCTTTGCCCCCGGTTGGCATGCTCTACGTTGGTGCCTTGGTGCCCTACTAGTGCTTGGTTGCTTGTTGTCTCTAGTTAAGTATTGTTTACCATGGATGAATGGAAGTTACTGCTGTGAGCCCTTTGTGGTTTACCTTAGCTGGTCAATGGTTGGTTACTTTGAGTGGAATCAAGGTTGGCTCGCGGCTGTCGCCTTCTTGGTTGTGCGGATGTCGCTTGATGGCGACCTCCTAGGGTTGATGGAGGTGGGGCTTGCGGTCTGGTCTCCTGCCGTCACCGTCCCCTTGCTCCCGGTCGGCTTGCCTTGCCCTCGACTTGCTGTCGGGTTCTACTCGGTGGATGGGACTCTCTGTTGGTTTGGAATGGTTTGAGGGTTTGGGGGAAATGGGAACGAGAGCCAGTGAGAGTTGGCTCTGTCGTGCTCTTTCTACCCTCTGCTCTAGTGACTATGCGTGCTATCTGGCTTGGCCGTGCGATGCTTCTTGATGTTGTGCTGTCCCCTACTGTGGCTTTGCTGGCCCTTTTTGTTGCGGTTTGGGGGTAAAAATGGGCTTATGGCACTTTAATTTATTTTTGGCGGGTCTTTATAACCATACAAGTTTGTTGTACCGAGTGATGAGCCTATGGTTGTGAGAGGTGCCGACTGGCCCCTGGACGGTCAGGTATCTCTGTGAACAGATTGCCCTGCCCAAAATTAACCTCTAGGGTTCTGACGGCAATTTTTTCACTTTTCTTCGCTTTCCTTCCCTTTTCCTTCTCACGGGTATTACACACCTTCTTCCTGTTAAACTTGCGTTCACCAGTGTTAGAGTCACTGTCGTCTTTGTTGTCGTCATCGTCTCTATGATGGCCACTACCTTTGACCCGACCATTGCCATGGTCATGGTGCTTCTTCTTCTCTTTATTGAGGGTCTCCCATTGTTTGCATATGAGCAACAAATGCTCTCTCTCCTTTTCATTGCCAAAATTGATTTGGACGTGTTCGTTGTAGGCTTTGTATCACTTGATGAGATCTTTGATAGTGAGAGTCTTCATGTCCACACACTGCTCGATGGAGGTGATGAGTTGCATGTAGCGCATCGGGCAGCACGAAGAAACCTGTGAACAATGGCAATTTCATCCATCGTGGTGTCGCCCAATGCATAGATGCTGGTGACGACGGACGTCACCTGACTAGTGAAGTATTCAATAGTCTCCCCTTCTTCCATCTTCAACCCCTCGAAGTCTCTCTTGAGGGTCTATAGTTTGGCTTCGTGCATGCGCTCGTGCCCCATGTGCGTTATCTTGATTGCCTCCCATGCTGATTTCGCTGTGTCTTTCCCGATGAGGAAAGACATGACTTCCTTTGACATAGATTGGTAAATGGCGTAGAAAGCCAACCGGTTCTTCTGGTACTCGATGGCACCAGGTTCAACTGCTTCCCACACATCCTGAGCTTGAAGAGTGACACACATCTTCATTGCCCAAATCACGTAGTTCGTGCGACACACGAAAGTCTTCCCTCGGTTTCTTCTTCTCTGACTCAGGAAGAACACCTAGGCTTCTTCTCCGACACATGGAGGTCTTCCAAGGCTCTGATACCCTGACAAATAGGAATTACCAAGTTCTGATGCCAGTTGTTGACTAAGACGGTACACTCAGTGGTCGTAAACACTCACGAACACCTTTGCTCAACTCAAGACACACAAGAGTTTTTCTGCGCTGCTAATGCCATACATATTTTCTATTTTCTCTTCTTTATATACTACTCAATACAACAAACGGTTACAAAAACTTTGATGGTGTACTAACTACACCACTAATGCTTTTGTTACGTGCATGCTATCACTAACTACATATGACTTATTGACTC
This sequence comes from Dendrocalamus sinicus, assembly GCA_036346575.1. Classification (NCBI taxonomy): domain Eukaryota; kingdom Viridiplantae; phylum Streptophyta; class Magnoliopsida; order Poales; family Poaceae; genus Dendrocalamus; species Dendrocalamus sinicus. The sequence continues at coordinate 44,443,732 of CM070650.1, read as the reverse complement.
AGCCGACACCCAGTGATGACTTACTATCACTGTGCCTCTTCCACGACTACTCGACCATGTTGTCTTCGACCACAGTGTCTTCGACTATGTTCAACCACGGCTTCTATGACCATGGTGTCTTCAATCACGGCTCTTCGACCACAGCTGCTACTCGACTATGTTCAACCACAGCTTCTCGACCATGGTGTCTTCGACCATAGTAGCTATGACTACCGATCACTCAACTTACGAGTGGTTCATTATAACTTACGAGCACTATAGCTACTTACGAGTGGTTCACTGTAGCTGCGACTACTGTAGCTATGACCACTGTAGCACTCGGGCACACCGACTGCTTTATATTTTCATCCTAGGTACCGGCCTACTCCATGATATTCAGTGACATCACTTGAAATTGCCTTGCTCGGTTGAGTTTAAAGTTTTTGACTTTTTTTGATACTATTGAGATTTTTTTACTGTAACTGTTGTTAGTTTTTTTAGCATAATTAAATTAAAAAATATTATATCACCATAGAAAATACAAAGGAATATAGAAAACAAAAAACAAAATTAAAAAAGCTAGAAACTAAAAGTTTAAGCCGAGCACCCCAAATGTCAACTTAAGTAGTACTGATGAGAGAGACTGGCACGTACGCAGTGACACTACGACTGCTACAGTTTATCTTTGACCATGTAGTACTTGACCCACAAGTACTCTACTCTGGAGTCTCCTTCTCCGGGATCTTCGACCATACAGTACTCGACACACGACTGCTCTACTCCAGAGTCACCTTCTTCGGGAACTTTGACCACACAGTACTTGACATACGAGTACTCTACTCCGGGATCTTCCACTGCTATAGTACTCGATACACAAGTACACAACATACGACACGAGTACACAATATACGACTATAAAGTATTCGACACATGAGTACTTGACACCGACTACTATCAATAACAAGATTAGTTCCAATAAGTAATTAATAGAGTTATGATGAGCAACCTCTTTTGCAGGGGGGATCGTACCTCTTCTCTATGGCCTCTTGAGGAAGCAAGACATCGAGTTTCGCGGCGCCATTCTAGTATGTTTCTAGCAAGTTCGCAATTCATCTTTAGACCGATGTCCCCATCGAACAACATCTGCTTCACCCATATTCTGCTGACCTTGGCCAGCCGTTACCTGAGCACCAAGCATCCTCCTCCTATCGATCTTGAGTGGGGTTTGTCAGAAGCCAGTAGTTGCTCTGCGGGCTCGCAGCTCAATGTCCCTGACTGAAGCGCACGTTCGTCGCTATCGGCCGCTCCCAGACAAATTCTCAACGAGCACTCGTACGAACACTTCCGCGCACCCAATGGCCAACATCGAAACCAGCTCGGCGACTTCAAAAATCCTTCCTCGAGTGGCCAACTGGCCAACCATCTTTGATTTGGAAAGAGACTTCACCGGAGGATGCGATGGTGTACAAACGACTTGGGCTACCATGCAATTTCCACTGCCATATGCTTCTGTCAATGATGGCCACCGCATCGATTGCCAAACTCCTTTGCCGCCGTAGCTTTCTTCCAGAAGTGGCCAGGCAAGAAAGCATAGTCATTTGGAGAATTGGAGGTATAATTGTAATCTTACCTCCAAACCCTAGATCATCAAGGTGAGAAGCCGCGAACGCAGCTTCGTGCAGGGAGACATTTGGAAGTGATGTCTTTGCACCGATGCCAAAAGCCACGAAGTAACAAAGCAAGTATACGATCCAAAAACTTGCTTTTTTTCTGAAAGAAAATTTGTATATATCATTAAAAAAAATCTATATATACTCCAAAGCGCAAGATAATATGAGGTCCTGACATGTAACAAATACTACTAGTATACTTAGTGGCGGAGCCACAGTATATGCATTGGGGTACAGTTGTACCTCCAAAATTTTTACACAAAAATCCGGTATATACCCCTTAATACATAATGTATATATAACACATACTTACATAATCCTAACAGTCCATTACTCCATTATACTCAACAGGCAACAAGCAAGAAGTCAAGCCCAAGTGCCAAAGCTAAGGTGCCCAAGCCGACATGCCCCATGCCAATAGCCCAATACGCCATCCTTCCTCAGGCTCAGGTCTCAGGAGAGAATCACTGAAGAATCAATTGCCACCCAAATTGGCAATTCCCCAACCTAATTGGCCAAATTCTTCTGCCGGCCCTAGAGCCCTAGCCAGCAGCCAAGCTCACGCAACTCCGAATTACTGTAAGCCACGATGACTTCTCTACACTCTAGATGTTTGTTCTCAAATGTAGCTCTATATAGTGTACCTCTATTCTCAATTTTCAATTTTGAAATGAAATCTCAACTTGTTTTAGTGGAGCTTAGAAGTTAGTCTGTACTTTATCTTGTATTTGGTCCATTGCTGCTCATAGCTAGGCAGGCACAGGAGTGAAGGTGATTCATTGGGTGCTAACTCCTTTTTGAATGCTGGTCGAATTTGCCGATTTGGAAATGCCGGAATGCTAATGAGAGTAATGCCATTTTCTGTCACTGTAGCACTCTATGCTGGAGACGTGGCAATTTATTTGTGACAAAAAAAGTTTTGTTATATTTAATCTTGACTTAGAGTCCTAGCGTAATTAAGTTCGATTTTATCTGTAATTCGAGTTGAAGTAGTGTCCAATTCGAAGTCCTAGTCGTGTGCTATTAGGAGTTATAGGCATATAAATTGAGATGCTTGTAACCAGTTTAGGCATTGCAATATTTGCGAGAAATAAAGAGTATAATTCCAGGGTTAGATTTGTAACAATTGATATCAGAGCCAACATTTGATTTCTTCTGCTGCTGCCCCTGGGAGGTTCTCCGCTCCTGGGGGCGGCCACCGTTGCGCGCCACCGTTGGCCTCGTGTCGTCCGACCCCCACCGACATCGGATCAGCACCGAGCTCGCCACCTCCAGCCTGTACCGAGCTTCCGTTGCCTCCGCTGCAGAGGAGACCGAGGCCTCTTCGCGCGTCGATCAGGCTGCTCCTGAGGCTGGCCAAGAAGTGCTGCTCTCTCGTTCACCAGACACAAGAAAAGCAAGTAAGTCATCAAGGAAAAAAACTAGCGTTGAAGCAAGATTTTGCCTTCCATCAGATCTCGATCTCCGTGCCATTTATATCATGCAAAACACCAGCGTTTGCCACTGCATCATGTGGAGCCCAAGATTCGACTGGTGGAGATGATTGCGTGGGGGGAAGCGCTGGCGGAGATGACTGCGTGGGGGGAAGCACAGGCGCGTGCGGCCAACGGGAGATAAACACGCGCGCGAGGCAGCAGAGACTCCATGGCGCTCGGCAGTCCGTTGGGCCGCAGGGAGTCCAAACTGATCTAAACACAAAGAAAGAAGCAGTCTCAAGTACGGTTTTCAATCGGAAAGAAATGAACCCGAGTGGATACCGAAGATGGACTCCGAGTCGAACACTTTTCGGTTCTCCTTCTCCGAAGAATAAACCAATCAAGCGCTAATAAAAGGTCCCAAACTCAGAGCAGCAAGAGAGCAAGTCCAAGTAAAAGAGCAAAATTCAAGAAAAAGAGAAAAAGAAAAATAGCAATTTTTCCTTCAGTTTCTCTCCGTCCAAGAGCCTTCAAAGTAGCCGGATTTTTTGATCTGTGCCCAAGATTATGTCGCGTACTTCGGGAAGCGGTGTCACCGGCGACGAGGCATCATCCGGTGTGACGGCGAAGGAGAGTTCCGCTATCTCGCTGCATTATCCGATGCTCACAGAGAGCAATTATGCAGCATGGGCAATCAAGATGAGGGTGTACATGAAGGCTCAAGGTGTGTGGGATGCGATTGAGAACGACAACGTCGATATGCGCAAAGATCAGATGGCATTGGCGGCCATCTACCAGGGCATCCTAGAGGAGACGCTCTTCCTACTGGCCGAAAAGGAAACGGCCGAAGCCGCGTGGGAGGCGTTGAAAGAGATGCATCTTGGTGCAGATCGTGTGAAGGAAGCAAAGGTACAAATTCTCAAAACCGAGTTCGAGGTGTTGCGTATGAAGGAAACGGAGTCGATCAATGACTTCGCCGTCCGGTTGACGGTCATTGTCAACAAGATACGAGCCCTTGGCGAGAAGGTGGAAGAGTTGTACGTGGTGAAGAAATTCCTTCGTACTATTCCCTCACAGTTTCTCCCGATTGCTTCAGTTATAGAACAATTTGGAGACCTAAAGGCAATGACCATGGAAGAGGTTATCGGTCGTCTTAAGGCGTATGAGGAACGCATCCATGACACTAGCAACAAAGGTGAAGGACAGCTCTTGTTGACTCGCGCCGAGTGGGAGGCTCAATCATCAAAGCGTGAAGGCAAGAACACTTCCAGGTGTGATGGCCATGGCCGTAAAGGTCGGAGGTTTGATAAGGAAAAAGTGAGGTGTTATAACTGTAATGATTATGGACACTTTGCTTCAGAATGCCAAAAGCCGAAGACGAAGAAAGCGTTTGTTGCCGAAGCGCTCAGCGAAGATGAAGTGCTCTGAAGATGAGTTGAGTCAGGGATGTTTGAGATGTGTCGCCATCCAAACTCAAGCAAGATGGAAAGAAGTTAAAAAGTCAAGATTAAGGGGGAGATTGTTATATTTAATCTTGACTTAGAGTCCTAGCGTAATTAAGTTCGATTTTATCTGTAATTCGAGTTGAAGTAGTGTCCAATTCGAAGTCCTAGTCGTGTGCTATTAGGAGTTATAGGCATATAAATTGAGATGCTTGTAACCAGTTTAGGCATTGCAATATTTGCGAGAAATAAAGAGTATAATTCCAGGGCTAGATTTGTAACAAGTTTCTTATGTCAGTTAGTGAGTACTAATTGGCAAATGTGCAATGGAAAGGTAAAATTCGTTTACCTTCCTTCGTGCATAGTGTGCTCTAGATTAGGGGTTTACCCTTGGATGTGATTTGCTACTCTATAGCGGAAAGGCAACAACAATTTTAGGTCTTGTGTGTTTGATATCGGTATTGTATGTTTGATATCTTTTCTTCCATTTTTGTTTTCATAAGATTTTAATTACCGTAATACTTCTTTCTTTGCAGCATTTTGTTTTGGAGGAGAACATGTTGGAGGTTGATTGCCCCTGTGTGACACCTGAGATTGTCTTGAAAGCATTGGGGCATATCGAGAAGTTTACCGACCTCATGGTTAAGGATGAGAAGATAGATGAATGCTACTGTACTGACCACTTATTTTAATATTTCTGTAAGGAAAAGCTTCAGAAGGACCTCACTTTGTCCCCAGAGAAGGTTGCAGAGTTCAAGCATGTTCTGGGCATATTGGATGACCTCTCAGCAGAGGAACTTGGCTCAAAGCTTAAGGAATAGGATTTATTCATCATATACCCTCCCCTTAAATGGAAATTCAGGATTTACCCTCTTGGCTCACGTGTCAGTGACTTATGATGACCCCACATATCATTGAGGTAGGAGGGTAAATCCTGAATTTCCCAACTAAGGGGAGGGTATATGATCCAATCTCCCATCTATTGGCCCTACTGGTCTTAGCCTGTAGTAAGAAGATTAACATTCTGTGCATATATAATAATTAATGTTGTTTTATATTGACTGACCAATCATCATTGAATGTTGTGTGAACCAACCAGAGACTGAACAGTTTTTTTTTTGTT